>JAUJYZ010000682.1:0-208060 GCA_033675265.1 Actinostola sp. cb2023 | reverse complement strand
TATCTCAAGTCACAAAAACAAAGATGGCGGGACAAGGGTGAACATGTAGAGTAAACCTTGTGTATAGTGTCTGCAAGTTATCGCATTCAAAAGTAGGAAAAATGTAAAGAATAATATGAGTTCACACAAAAGGACTTTGTCAGATGCAGATGAGGGAAGATTTGAGGTAAAGAAAACTACAAGGACTGCCGAAAGCGAAGGGAACGACTCGAGCGCTGAAGCGCAATCTTCTGGTCGAAGCTCATCTGTTCGAGAGAATTTAAGACATAAACTTTTAAACAAGCAATCACAATCTGATCAAGAAAGCTCCAAAGTGCTGGAGGAATGTAGAAGCCATCTTTTGGCTAATGGCTATGCATGTGAGATTCTGGGTCTTTCTTCGGAACATTCTCCGTTCCCGCAAAGCACGCAACAACAACCCTCGGCCGTGCTGGCAATTTTCGCATCAAGTCTTCACACGTATGCAGAGATCGGCCCGTTTCATCCAGTTAGACTCCTTGTATACTCAGATGGTTCATGGCAGTTACAGTGCGAAATTTTTGACCACTCTGTGATTGACTCGGGGACTTTAACTTTAACCAACCCAGCTGAACTACTAGCTCTGGCTGATAAATGGCTGACCCCTTCTCACACGTTGTGTCCTGGAATCATTCAAACTTCATCTGAAGTCGAAGGTACCCTCGGGTATATCCCAAAGAACATGAGGGTTATAGGAAGAGGTGTCCCACTCTTCGAAGTGCAAGATCTGGCATGTGCCTTCGGCCAAGCGGGCAAACACTGCGGTTTGCGATCCAAGATGGAGTAGAGTCTGTGGAGAATGCTCAAATTCTCTCAGTTATCTCAAGACACGCTTACAGAAGAAGAAAACCCTGGATAGCAGCAAACGCTACAATCGGCAACAGCCAAATAGCAACTATGGATGGAAATTCCTCTCTCCCGGCAGCAAGAACAAACGCAGACAAAACGCACGAAACCAACGTTCTCGATTGATGTAAACAAGTGGCCAAATTGTACCGGCGCACGAAGGTTGAAATTCCTGGAGAACAATCGGACGAACTATGTGATTTAATTCAAGCAATAGAAGAGTCAGAATGTGGGAAAAAGTCGCTAGAAGACGTCAAGAATCAAGGCAACAAAGTCCAGGACAAGAAAGGGGGTAAAGGCTGGTGACTGCGTCATGGAAGTATGGAAAAAGGATCGGGACTCATTCTTCACAAAGACCAAAGAAAGAATGGTAACTATTGAGGCTTTCTTTTCTTTTCGCACAGTGATTTAAAATGTCTTATATTTACATAATATTTTTCTTGCCAGTTACTGGAAAGAAAGGAAACAGATGGTCTCTGGCAACTATACGAGTTGGTGAGCATTTTTTAAAAATAGTCAGCATAGTGTTTCAGTGTTATTATTATTACATTTCCTGGTGTTGCAGAAATGTAAGCCAATCCCTGTTGCTCGTACAGTATTCTTTTGTTGTCTATTGTCTGGTGATCACAACATTTCAATTTGATCATCTGCTCATGGTGATTACCATAGGCTCTAGAGCTAGAGTTCTTTGTGTGTGAAAATTTTCAATCTTGTGGACAAACTAATTTTAAAAATAACAGGAAATAAAAATTACACTTTCAGCTCTCTCAGTGTATACCCGTAGTCCATCTGCCTTTGAGGCTCTCAAGGGTTTAAAGATTCTACAACTTCCTTGCTCCAAGGTTCTCAAACGATTCCTGAAGGAAGGAGCTGAGCAGTCTGGGATAGACGAAGACTATTTCATGGCCCAGGAACAGAAGTACACAGAATTTCAGAACAAAAGAGAAAATGAAGGGGCTCCCCGCCCTTTGCGATTGGGAGTCCTGATGTGGGATGAGGTCAAGGTTAGTCATGAATAATACCAGCTCAGGTTCATTTCCAATCTTATTTCTCTATGCCTAATCTTACTTACATATTTTGCATAAATCTGACCATAATTTTATTTTATGTAATTTAAGGTTCAAATGAAAGTTGCATGCAATCTTAGGGATGGAAGCATTGCTGGATTCACCACGACAGAGGAGGAGATGCATTCATTGCATGATATTTATGATTGTGCAATAAACACCAGGAACTCCAAGAAGGCAAGTTATGTGCTCCAGTTCCTTTGGAGAGACCTTACCTCTGGCTATGATGTCGTTGGGCCATACTTCCCATTTGAGAGATCCATAGACACAAATATGCTGCAGGAGATGTTCTTGGCCTGTTTCAAGGTATTTACTGCCTATGGATTTAGGGTGGCTATTATTTTGTGCGATGGCGCTTCCACAAACCTGACACTTCTTAAGATTCTCTGTGGGCATCCACATGCACAGTTCTCAAATAACAACACAGTCCAGGATCTGAGGGCACACTATCAAGTAGATGCATCCTTTATAAACCCTGAAGATCCATGTGGTAACCCAGTCTTTGCGATGATATGCCCCAGTCATCAAGTGAGTAAAACTTTAACCAGCCATTCTAAATTAATGAACTTGTTTTTTTAAATTAATTGACAAACCCTTGCTGGAATTGTAAGTTGTGGATAACCACCCCTCCCCCAAGCCATAAAATCAGCCAAATTAAATTCAGAATATTTGTACTGTAGTGTGCAAGACCTTCAGCAGCAGTCAAAAAATGCAAAATGTTGACTGTCTTTTAATTATTCATTTTTTCTGTTTATGCCTGTAGCTGAAGAACATGATTGCAGCACTGTACAGTTCACGACCACGTGGATCCAAGGCATTTGAGCTGAATGGACAACAGTTTGGATGGGAAAGTATTCTGAAGATTTTTGATGATGAAATGAATAGAGCTGAAATGGGACTGAGTCGTAAGGTACCAGGACTTAAGTATGCATATGTCTACAGGGACAATTGGACCCGCCTAAATGTCATGCCAGCCAAGATAATGCAGGTATTGGAGTTGCACATCTAATTAATATTACAGTTGAGTGCTAATGAGCATGAGAACAAGGCAGTAAGATACACTTTGACAATAATAATCTCACACTAATGCAGTTTGATTGTATAATGTCCACAATTTATTATAATTATTTTATTTATTTGTGTGTGTGTGTAGCAACGCTACATGATAGCTGCATTAAAGGATCAACAAAGAGAACGTGACAAACTGGTTGCAAGATACCTTGAAGCATGCCATCTCTTATTTGAAAAAGGGTTTTCTCAGCCATCAGAGAGTGAACAATGCAAATAGTCCTGTTATCCAGAACATTGAGAAAGGGATGGCGTTCTTTGAAGAGTGGTGCCATAAGCATGATGAAACAGGTGATCATTTTGTTTTAACTTCTTTTTTACTAAATTTGTCTGATTTTCTGCATGTCTAGACTAGTATAAAAGAACCCTTCCCAAAATGTACATTAATTTTGACAGTGTTACCGGCCTTGAATCACTAGTACATGTACTGTCGAAAATAATACTTATATCTAAAACCCTGTTGCTTTGTCATGGTTTACAAGAGCTCCTGGCTCCATGTATTAAAACATTGAAACTAACAGTCAGGCATTGAAATAAAAGATACAAAACTTTCCATTCATTGC
Organism: Actinostola sp. cb2023; assembly: GCA_033675265.1. Taxonomy (NCBI): domain Eukaryota; kingdom Metazoa; phylum Cnidaria; class Anthozoa; order Actiniaria; family Actinostolidae; genus Actinostola; species Actinostola sp. cb2023. The sequence goes on along the minus strand of JAUJYZ010000682.1, from coordinate 204,498 downwards.
AGTGTATACAGACAACAAGAAGAGGGAAAGGCAAAAGAAATTCCTTGCATGGCAGGTTGGTTTAAGAAAAATATCCCATACCATGCTTGACCATTAATCCTTTTCTCTCCTCTGTCCTCAGTTTAATTAATGTACACAGATAATAATAATAATAATAATAATAATAATAATAATAATAATAATAACAATTATTATAATAATAATAATAATAATAATAACAATAATAATAACATCTGACTAAGGACAGGATTGTCACATAAATAAGTTTATTAAAAAATAGATTTATTAATTTACTTATAGACTTGGGACCTTCTGAGACTACTTGTTCATGGCTTCCTATCATTTTGCAAATGGTTTTTTGCAAACATTGCACCAGATGGCCACTACTTTATCAGTCCACTGAGGGCAAATGGCAGTGCACTGGAATCTATTTTTAGCATGCTGAAGCACACCGCTGGTGGCAATCTATCAGTCCTTGGTTATGGGCCAGCATTAGGAAAGATCATACACAGAAAGAGTGAACGTGTAAACAAGTATTCTGAGAAAGGATACAGAGATGTCCAGTTGAATATTGATGGAATGCAAGATTCTATAACCGTCAATGCTAAGAGACTCAGCAGATCTATGTTGCTATTTGCATTCCCTACCATGATATCACAATCTGAATTAGCAGGACGCCAAGGAAGCAATGCATGTACCATTATTGCAGTCAAATTTGGCACATACTGCTACAACCACAAATTGGATCTGTCTCTTCTGTGGAATGAATTGCCTCAGTCATGGACTGGCATTCTTATCAATGCAATATGTGATGGCAATGCCCTATATGATGACTTGTATAGCAACACTGCAGTATTTCTAGATGTGGAGGATGTGGCACAGTCTGCTGGTTCAGAGTGTCAAGTGCAGTCATGTGATCAGATTTTTGGATTCAACAACACCAATAATTTTGCTGACCTTGGAGCACACATTGACACTGTAAAACAGTCTTCTGCATCTGACCATTATGGTGTGATTACTGCTTGTGATATTTCAGTTGGCATTCTAGTAAAGAGCAATAGCCTATGTGCCCTAATTGATAGCCATGTGCACCCATCAATGAATGCAGGAGCAGTGATCATAATTTCTAACAACACCCAAAACCTAATAGAAGAATATGCTGCTTTGTTGCAAGCCCAAGGCAAAACCCTTAACATTGGAACCCTGAATTGGGTAGAGTATATGTGACTTCCAAATTCAAATGTACAGTATAACAATGACAGACCTTGTCATACATTATCATACTAGTTTAATACATGTACTATCATAGGAACCCTGAATTGGGTAGAGCATGTGTGACTTTCAAATTCAAATTCAAATGTACATGTATTATAAATGTACATGTATCATACATGTATTTTCTATATCAAAACAAAAACAAAGTTCTATTAACATGGTCTACATGTATGGTACAATCTTAGTACCAGTAGTCGACTTGCCTTCTATCAAGAGTTGCATTTAACTATTTTAAACTATTGAAATTCATGCTATTCTGCAAATACCGGTATTCAACATCAATAAATTTTACATCATCTCAAGTTGGGACTTGAAAGAAATTAAGATAGTGTTTTGTATTTGCTCTATTCGTATTTGGGGTGTTTGTGGCAATGTATTTATATTGTAAAGGCAACTACATAGGCCTTTTGCAGCAAACAGTCACATGCTATAAATCCTGTATGACGTAAGGCCTGGTTCAAACGTCGCTCTTAAGTCACGCCAAACTTAATTGTGACATTATGTTTGTGTGAAGTTTGACATATGAATCAATTAAGATCAACAATGTATTTGGGTCGACCCGGCAGTCGAGTAGAATGGCAAAGGTTCAACTTTGATTCAAATGTCAAACTTCACATGCACCAAACTTAATCGGTATACATATGCAAAAGGCCTGCAAAACTTGAAACAACTGTTGAGCTAACTGGTTCAGTTTAGCAATTATTTAAGTTCGACTTTAATAGGCTCAACGTCTGAACCCAACTGCCAAACTTAATTATTTGGGTCGACCAAAATAACAATTTTATTAAGTTCAGTGCGACTTAAGAGCGATGTTTGAACCAGGAGCTGTACATGTCTACAGGCACCCCAAATATAAAAATATCTAAAAATTACTACCATCAGGCCTGCTAAGTAGTATAACCAGGAAGGCTTTAGAGTGGTTTTCATAAATGCATGAAACAAAAAACTATTAGGCCCGGTTCATACTGTTTTGGTACCCAAGCACAGTGCCCAGGCACAGTACTCGTTGGGCACCAATGTGGACACATATATGTAAAATGCCAGTCCCCATAATTTGGGCATCATGCCCAGGCCTGGGTACAAGGTTGAGACTGTGTTCTCGGGCACTAGAATGGGCACCGTTTGGTAGTGTGGTGTCAGTGCCTGGGCACTATGCCTGGGTACTACATGTAAGTGTGAACAGGGCCAGTCAAAAGTAAACAAAAGAACAAAATGGAATAGACCTCTTAATCTAGGGCGTTTGTTTGTGCCCATTTCAGATCACATGTCATTCCCCTGAGTATTAGATTCTCTGTTTTGAGTTGATCGGACAAAGAACCTAATACTCGGGGGAATGGCATGTGATCTGAAATGGGCACAACAAATGCCTTAGCGAAAGATATTAGGGTGCAGTATTAAAATGTGTATTAAAGTAATGTCTATTTCATGAGTTTATGAAAACCTGCACTCTAACTGAGATTTTACAGCATTCCATTTATTAATATTTATTATGTCACCTTGCGTTTTGTTTGGATTGCATAAGACTTCAGGGTTGGACGCAGCATATCATCTGTATTGACAACCTTTCCTTGGCTTTTTAAGTCCCTCTCACTCTTAGCATTCAGATATTCATTTATTCTTGTATTTGTTACTTTTGATACCAACTCTTTGAAAATGTCAGCAACTAGTGTTTCACTTGTTGTAAGTTCTGGAACCAGCAGGGATGAAAGAAGAAGCATGAAGTCCAACTTCAAATCCTCATTGTTGAGGACTAAATCCTGACACAGTCTTGGAAAGTTTTTGTGATATTTCCGTAAATTTGCATCAGTTGCAAACGTGCGAACTTCACAGTCGACTGACTTGAGCCAATGAATCAGTTCTGGCTTTGGGAAAGTTAAATTCCCTTCATCTAGATTCCTTAGGGGTGCAGGAAGATTGGTCTTGTCTTTCATTACACAACCTTGCAAAATTTCAAGTTCTTGTTCAAAGCGCTGCCTCCTCTCATCAGTTATAGCTCCTCTTCCTTTCTTTTCCGATAAAGTTTCCCGCCTCAATTTAATCATTCTGTGCAGGGCAAAACCACAGTATCTGTACAGCGTCTCGTCGGATTCCTCTGCAATTACTGGCTCTGAACTCTCCGTCGCAGCATCTTCTCTCGTCGATCTTATTAGAGTGTGAACAATGTTGTAGACGAGTTCGTGTATCACACTCAATACTTCATAAACGATCTCCTGGTCGAATTCCTTTTCCTTCAAGAACCTATCGATTATCATTCTTTCTTGAGTGGCTTTTCCTATCTGAAAACGTGACAAGGATTTCATCCACGCTACTGATAGGGCAGCTTTCCTATATCCCTTTAAACTTCCATCATTACAATCTTTTACAAGAAAAGACAACTTTCGGCAAAAACCAGTGATCAGCAACTTGAAGTTATGCGTCTGGGATGCGTCTAACAAATGATTTGCAAACATTTCTCGCTTGACTTTGCTCTTGATGCGCTTGCAATCCGTGAGTGACTTTCGTAATTCTTGTTCCACCTTTTCTGTTTGTTCAGCGGAGAATATCAGTTCCGAGAGCGCCTTGATTTCTTCGTCATTATTTATCCTTGTATCATTCTTTCTTTTCTTCTGAGTCCCTGTACTGGCTGTAGAACGGGGTTTCCTTTTCTTCGTTCCTGGCGTTGTTGTTGTGACGCTTGTTGTACTCTTTGCGACACTCTTTGCACGACTCGAACGTGAACCAGAAGCAACTCGCTTTCCCGATTCTTCAGGCTCACTACTCGATTCACTATAATCGCTCTCAGATGATTCAGACGATTCTGAACTCGAATATGAATCGCTTGAATCAGAAATGCTTCCTTCGCTAGCTTCACTTTCACTCGCTTCTTTCTCCTCGTCCGCCATCTTTGTTTTGTGTGACTGAGATACTGAATTCTGATTGGCTAAGAGTACTTTGCTCTGATTGGTCGGGATGTTTTTCCCGCGAAATACAAATCTAAAAATAGCGTGAAAATCTAATACGCTGTGACACAAAGCTATATTGGGAGATGGACGCTCCTACCTAATGGGCTCCTGGTTCTTACTTCACCTGAGGAATAAATGGTCCTTTAGCAGCTTACAGAAGAGACTACAGTCACGTGACTATAATACCTGTCAATTGGGGTCTGTCAATCAATATACTGTCACACAACTGATTTGTGTGAAGTCAAAAACCCAAATATTTGACCTCAAATATCTCCAATGAGAAACCTTGTGCAAAACCCAAAACACTTTTCTGTGTTAGATCTACCCTTCAACTAAGAATAACTGAAATAAAATGTTTGGGATATGTTTTAGTCTTGGCACAATGTGTCACAGCAGGAGTCAACCCAAACAGTAAAATTGTTACCTACTTACAGCGAAAAGTTCGCAACTTACATCTCATAATCAATAAACTAACTCTTTTTCCATGCTTAATCTCGTTTATTAACAACCACTTTCCTTGTACAATACTCAAATAGGAGTTATTATTTGAAAGAACAGCAGTCGCTGTTGCAATATCAACTCTAATTGCACAAACGATTAGATGCAACAATGAGTATTTTGTAATCATTCGATCCTATGTCATTTCAATACAAAGAAAACATTATTGCTGAGTGAATAAGACTTACATATGTTGCTCACCGACGTACGTTCCTTGGTCTCTGCCGTCCAAATCAATTAGATCGCAATTGTTGACCTCACACGTTTCTGGTTGAAATTCGAGAATGCCATTACATCTTCTGAACATTTTGTTGTCAACCGTCTATTAAATGTTGAAGGCCGAGCTTCGTTACTCATTTAGCTTTGTCTTGGTAGTACAAATACAATTCCTACATCTTTACTACAGTTTTGCGAAGATTTACAAGATTTCTTTCCTGACAAACTTGCGCTGCACTGGATTGCGTGACCAGTATTTGGTCAGCGGTATCTCACATATACAGGTAGCCCATGACACAAAAATTAGTCTCCCTCGCAGCCGTTTTTTTAGTCTCGCTCCACTCCCTTCGGTCCCTTTCTTTCGGCTGCGAGGGAGACTATTAAGTTTTCTCATGGAAATGATATATAAAATCAATGAATGTTTTTGTTTTATTCCCATTTTGAATCATTGGGAATAGTTTGTTTTTCCCATTCATTCAAAAAAAACATCAATGGGAAGAATTCGTTTTCGCAATGATTTGAAATAATAATATAAAGATTAGTCATAGAGCCCTATTTGGGAACATGGGAACATGACAAAAAGTATGGATCGATTTTAGATTTTACAACATTTATCAAATTTCTCGCGCGCTGATTGGATAAGAGCCTTTAGAGAACTTCAGATTCGACTTCGAGTACAGGGCCGGACACACGGTGCAGCATTGCGCACAACATTGCACGCAACACGTATTGTTGCAGCGTGTGTCCACCTTTGCAACATGTTATTTGCGCGCAATGTTGCAGAAGTAGAATCGAGTCCTACTGCTGCAACATTGCGAGCAACAAAATACGTCGTATTAGCGCGCGCTAGTCATTTGCGCGCAACATGTTGCAGAGGCACAGGCAGCCCAACCATTCCTTTTGAGGCTACTAAATAATCCAATAAAATGATATCTACGTCTTTTTATGGGTTTCCTGTAGTAGAGCGCACGCGCGCAATATACACGTAGATATGTTGGGTTCCCTGTGTTGAGTACCGTATAATGTTTGGGCTCCCTGTGCGCATCCCGCGCGTCCCTCAATCGGCAAAAATAACACTGATCTTTAATTATTTCTTATCACAACAAGAATAACAATTATTAAAGGAGATGTTATCGAGTGTTCTAGATTTAAAAGACCGAAATATTTAGTCAAAATATCTCACTCAAAACTCGTACTCTAGACAACGAGTTTTGCGAGAAATCTCGTCGAAGTCGAAACGATGACAAGGAGATTTTCAAACTGGCGTGAGCTGGCGTGACAATGTCACGGCTTTACGCATGAGCACTAATCGTAACACAGGCAGCCCAACCATTCCTTTTGAGGCAACTAAATAATGAAAAAAAATGATATTTGCGTCTTTTTATGGGTTTCCTGTGGTAGAACGCGCGCTCAATATGTATTATGTTGGCTTCCCGGCTTCCCTGTGCATAGAAATGTATGATGTTGGGATCCCTGTGCATAGAAATGTATGATGTTGGGATCCCTATGCGCGTCCCGCAGCATATGTGTTTCAATATACACATTGCTGCGGTCGCTTCTTGCGGGACGCGCACAGGGAGCCCAACATAATACATGTTTATGCTCAGGGAACCCAACCTTACGTATTGCGCGCGCCCTCTACCACAGGAAACCCATCAAAAAAAGACGCAAATATAACTTTATTTCATTATTTAGTAGCCTCAAAAGGAATGGTTGGGCTGCCTATGATCGTAACGGCGAAAAATCGTAGTCGTACTCGTATTCGAATCTGACGCTCTCTAATTTGTCGATAAGAGGACAGATACGCATAGAATGACGTTTCGCTCGCGCACGGAACCAGCGCGCGCTTGAATCAGTTTTTTCTTCAAATCTATTTGTCGTTTTGGGAGCCTTTTCCGCTTTCCTGAGTAAATATTGTTGTAAAAAAACAACAAATCGAAGTCGCTTTTCTATGGTCTGTTTAACAAATCGAAGTCGCTTTTCTATGGTCTGTACTCTTTAATTACGCTCGTGGTTCCACTTGAGTTTTGATCATTTTCTGACGTCATTTCTATGGTAGATAAGAGTACAGACCATAGAAAAGCGACTTCGATTTGTTAAATTTTTTCCTGTGTTTATTTTTTAAATAAAAATGCATATCGGCTACCTAAAATAATACATATTTACATTTACAATCAACTCTCGCCTTGAGAACACCTTGCTAAAATGCGGACACTCAATCACGGACAACAAACAGTCCTCGGACTAAGCGAAACGTACTAAAATTAACTCTCGCTATTGCTGGTTTGCAATCAATCCCTGGAAGACGCAGCAGCCCATGTTGGTGGTACAAACAAGAGAAGCTAATGAGGAATGCTTTGTTATCGGGAAGCAATATGGCCGCCATGACGTCACGTGCAAACCAGCAATTGCGGACACCCGGTCCCTATGACAGAGTTGACTCATGCACTTGACTCATGCCCCAGGGAGGGGGGGGGGGGGGGGGGGGGGGGGTATACTCCCTTTGTCCAAGTGGCAGGGGCGATCGGCGGTCCTTTTAGAGTTGAAAATATTTCCTGTGTGTACCTTTTAGGGTTACGACTCACAAGTCAGTTACGTAACATCACTTTGTACCTTTTAGGGGTCGAAATGAACATGACTTCAAGAGCTCTTTTAATTTCTGCGTACCTTTTAGGGGTCGTTTTCAAAACCGACCACCGATCACTCCTGCCACTTGGACAAAGGGAGTATAGGGGGGCATGAGTCAAGTATGAGTCATACCCAGGGGGCATGAGTCAAGTGCATGAGTCAACTCTGTTATAGGGACAACCCTGGGACCATGTGGTGTCCGCAATAGCGAGAGTTAACATTTTAGTACGTTTCGCTTAGTCCGAGGACTGTTTGTTGTCCGTGATTGAGTGTCCGCATGTTAACGAGTTGTCCTCAAGGCGAGAGTTGATTGTAAATGTAAATATTTATTCTTTTAGGTAGCCGATATGCATTTTCATTTAACAAATAAACACAGGAAAAAAATCTAAAATCGATCCATACTTTTTGTCATTTCTTTTGTCATGTTCAAATCAAATATTGTTACTCAGCTAGAATAGCTTATCAGTTACCCTGAGTAACATTTACCTTATTTTAGTTAAATTGAAAATAATAATTGTAAAAAAAGAAAAAACGTTAGGTTGTTGTTGTTGTTGTTCAAATCAGTAGGAAAACGAATTCTTCCCATTGATGGTTTTTTGAATGAATGGGGAAAAAACAAACTATTCCCAATGATTCAAAATGGGAATAAAACAAAAACATTCATTGATTTTATATATCATTTCCTGCGAAAACTTAACGGCCATTTCCTTTATTTTTGTGTCATGGGCTACCTGTATATGTGAGATACCGCTGACCAAATACTGGTCACGCAATCCAGTGCAGCGCAAGTTTGTCAGGAAAGAAATGTCGTAAATCTTCGCAAAACTGTAGTAAAGATGTAGGAATTGTATTTGTACTACCAAGACAAAGCTAAATGAGTAACGAAGCTCGGCCTTCAACATTTAATAGACGGTTGACAACAAAATGTTCAGAAGATGTAATGGCATTCTCGAATTTCAACCAGAAACGTGTGAGGTCAACAATTGCGATCTTATTGATTTGGACGGCAGAGACCAAGGAACGTACGTCGGTGAGCAACATATGTAAGTCTTATTCACTCAGCAATAATGTTTTTTTGTATTGAAATGACATAGGATCGAATGATTACAAAATACTCATTGTTGCATCTAATCGTTTGTGCAATTAGAGTTGATATTGCAACAGCGACTGCTGTTCTTTCAAATAATAACTCCTATTTGAGTATTGTACAAGGAAAGTGGTTGTTAATAAACGAGATTAAGCATGGAAAAAGAGTTAGTTTATTGATTATAAGATGTAAGTTGCGAACTTTTCGCTGTAAGTAGGTAACAATTTTACTGTTTGGGTTGACTCCTGCTGTGACACATTGTGCCAAGACTAAAACATATCTCAAACATTTTATTTCAGTTATTCTTAGTTGAAGGGTAGATCTAACACAGAAAAGTGTTTTGGGTTTTGCACAAGGTTTCTCATTGGAGATATTTGAGGTCAAATATTTGGGTTTTTGACTTCACACAAATCAGTTGTGTGACAGTATATTGATTGACAGACCCCAATTGACAGGTATTATAGTCACGTGACTGTAGTCTCTTCTGTAAGCTGCTAAAGGACCATTTATTCCTCAGGTGAAGTAAGAACTGAATTGATTGTAAATGGAGGGAAAGAGAGGTGTGTGAAGTAGGTATTATTTTGCTATGGAAATTCAGTCCTTCCCCTGCAGAAACGAGAGGGGGTGGTCTAACTCCCCCCTGAAATAATCAAAAAAATTCATACTTTGGCTGTATGAGTTATCAGGTGAGGGCTTTCTTCTGGTTTAGTTTCATTGAGATCAGAGAGATGTCATGTGTCACGACTGCCTGGTCCACTCACGGATACACTCTTAAAATTAACAACTGTTGTTGGTCATGATATGGTGGTTGTATTTGATGGTAGACTTATAAAACATTGATCTCGGCAAGTTAACAACTGTTGTTGGACTTGAGACAACTGTTGTATCTATTCTCACAACTGTTGTCTGTGGTAGACTTAAAATTAACAACTGTTGTTGGTCATGATATGGTGGTTGTATTTGATGGTAGACTTATAAAACATTGATCTCGGCAAGTTAACAACTGTTGTTGGACTTGAGACAACTGTTGTATCTATTCTCACAACTGTTGTCTGTGGTAGACTTAAAATTAACAACTGTTGTTGGACTCGAGTCAGGTCAGGCACATTCAGAGTGGATGCCAGTAAGGATCGAGACTAATTCTTCAATTCAAAAAATTCGAATTTAATTTTATTTCGCCATATCATTCCTTTCGATGACCTATTTTAGGGAAAAATACTAAAAAGTTCTAGCGATTTTTATTTTAGGAGAAATTTCCAGTTTTTAAAAACCCGTCTATCTACTTAATTTTTTTGGCTAAATTATAAGCCAACTTTGAACAGTCGGTGTGTGTTCACCTCTAGCACTACAACAAAGACATTCAGTACACTTAATAAACGTTTCTTGGTCTTTTCTAATGTGTAATTTATTTTTCTGTAACTTCTGTAGTTATTTTTCAAATTTGGTTTTAAAAAGGTATACTGAGCGCCATGAACGGAACGTTGAAATATAGGCAATGTTTGAGGTACGAAAGAGGAATCTGGTACATAAATTTTTGATAAAAACGCCATGCCCCAGGAAAGCTTCACGTTTGCTCTATCAGTTTAGAAAGTTTCAAGCTTGGGAATGCAATGTAGCATTTTTGAGAAATAAAACTATTATGCTTGGGACTGCCAAAATTAGCATAAATTTCGTCCTGTGGCGGACATTTTTGTCATCCAAACACAAAACCTAACGCCAAAACACGGCTATCTTGCATTTTTAGTTGATTGCTGCTGATGGAAAACAATGTTCGAGTCAATAGGAATGATTTTCAACAATGTTTGTGTTTCGATAGTCGTAAATAACTCTCGCAAAAGTTAAAATTAGCATAGATGGTCGATCAGATAACAGCAAAATACGAATTTTGTTTAAACGACGTTTATACGAAATTCCACCCATTCAAGCAAGTATGAATTCTGTTTAGTATTATATTTTATGATTAAAACTATTATTTCATGCCGCAAAAATTTTATTCGAAGGGTAGTAGCGTGACTTGCAGCAGCTACATTGCGTTACATAATTGGCTTGTCAACAAAGTGGAGCATCGTGTCAAAATATCCGAACTCTTCATGATAAAGCGCCAGTTTGAACTAGAAATCAGTGCAATTGTTTGTAAATCTTATTTGGAGCAAACTCTAAGCATTTTAGAGTGAAGAACCACAATTTTCGGAAACGGTGTTTATATTTGATCAATGAATATGCTATTGTCACTATTTTAGGAGCTTATGTGGCTGAAATAGCTCAAATATGGTTGAAAATAACTCGTATTAACTCCAAGATTGTTATCAGTTGGCAGCGATCAACTAAAAGTGCAAGATAGTCGTGTTTTGGAATTAAGTTTTGTGTTTTAACGACAAAAATGTCCGCCACAGGATGAAAATTATGCTAATTTTGGCAGTCCCAAGCCTAATAGTTTTATTTCTCAAAAATGCTACATTGAATTCCCAAGCTGGAAACTTTCTAAACTGAAAGAGCAAACGTGAAGCTTTCCTGGGGCATGGCGTTTTCTTCAAAAATTGATGTACCAGATTCCTTTTTCGTATCTCAAACATTGCCTATATTTCAACGTTCCGTTCATGGCGCTCAGTATACCTTTTTAAAACCAAATTTGAAAAACAACTACAGAAGTTACAGAAAAATAAATTATGCAGTAGAAAAGACCATGAAACGTCTATTCAGTGTACTGAATGTCATTGTTGTAGAGCTAGAGGCGAACACACACCGACTGTTCAAATTTGGCTTATTATTTAGCCGAACATTTTCGGTCGACAGACGGGTTTTTAAAAACTGGAAATTTCTCCTAAAATAAAAATCGCTGGAACTTTTTAGTATTTTTCCCTAAAATAGGTCATCGAAAGGAATGATATGGTGAAAGAAAATTAAATTCGAATTTTTTGAGTTGAAGAATTAGTCTCGATCCTTACTGGCATCCACTCTTCAAAGCAATGTTACAACAGTAGTATACTTTTTCCAAAATTTGTACATAAACATATGCAAATCTCTTCAAGGATGACAGGTCACACAATCGCATTCCAGCATGGAATCAAATGTCAATCGATTAGCGAAACGCGTTCTTTTCACTGGCGCTCTCACTAAACCTTTACATGTTTTTATGGGACTTGTGCTTATAATAATAATATACCGTCAGTGTGTAACAATGTTCTGAAGTGAGCTCTGGGAAATACAACGCTATATTAAAGGTAAACCACGTAATTCTAGACAATATTTCAATTATGTTATTCTAGTCGGAAACGTCGATGCACGTGAACATGTAAACAGAATGTGTAGCTGCAAAACTTTGTGAATAAAAAATTCTAAGGAAGAAAATCGTGTACTGATTTAGACTTACTCGCAAAAGGCAGTGAATGGTGGGATAATTTTCGTCCCGAAAAACGTTTTACCGTCCGATTGTATCAATATATACTGTATCAACACACTATCGAGTTTGGCCGATATTTGTCAGCATTCCCGTAATTATCAATCGAGTCCCTCTTACTTTGGCGTTCCCAGCAATAGATGACTTGATATTTTAATTTTGTGAGGATATACTTGGTTTATAATTTACACTTTGGGTGTCAAATCCAGCTTGTTGCCCGTTTTGGTCAACATAAATTTATATCTTCGCCAACTTTTTCAAATGTTGCTAACTGTACGGGACCATACGTGCCCGGCATTGGCGTTTATACCTCGAAAGTACTGTCAAACTATTATACGTTTATAATATGGAAGTAAGACTCTTGATTTCCCATTGTAAATGATGAGTTCGCTGTAAAGCAATTGACTTCGTGAGAATGGCATAAATTATCGATATTCCCGCCAAAAAGTACCCGGGAACGGTATAGACTATTCATTGTAACGCCAAGCGGGAAAATAATTACTTGTGCGGATAAAGCGTTGTCATTCACTGTCGACAAGAGTAGAAGCAAATTCCAATGTCTTCTACATGTTTCTATAGTTTTGTGAATAGAATTCTGTTAGTGTGTAAGCTTAAACCTCAACCATCAAGTGTCAAATAGGACAAGAGTTAATTAGTTTACCATTACAATTGTCTTTAGTGTGTGTTCAATGTCATATAAGTACACGATAACAGATATGTAACCCACAGGTCATCTATCAAATGATCTGTTGACATACTCTCATTTAAATTGCATGCCCATTGGTGGATTGTAACAACAGTTGTATGTACTGGACAAGGACAGACAACAGTTGTCTGGTTGGCCTAAAGGTCAATAGAAAACTGCATATGATTGGAGGATTGATACAACAGTTGTTCTGCTGCCCTGTGATTGGTCATTTCAGACAACGTTGTCTATTCCATTTTGTTTTGGTTCATTCCAGTTTGTTTTGGAGGTCTGTTATTGTTAAGTCGCCTTTTGATAGCCTGCGCTCGCATCCAAACTAAACCACGGTATAGTCTGTCTGCGAATCGGTGCATTATTCCTTGTTCTGGACCCCCAGCATAGTAGCACGATTATATATAATAGCTTCTGATTGGCTATCACCAATTCTCATTCTTACACGTGTCCTGATTGGTTGTGCTACTCGTGCGCTATGTTTATTTTCAAAATGGTATCCACCTTTTCTTTTAGCGAGGATATATTTACAAAGCTGTAGACACTATGCCATTGTGTGTGCAATGTAATGTAACAATAGAAACTTCGTAACCACTTGAAAATGACCTCGGAACAAATCGCAACACAGAGGACAAGCAAGGAGCTAACGATTTTCTTCCGGTGATGACGTTACTCTCGTGACGATTGACGATCCTTGCATGCTTCTTTCCGCCATTACGGACTCACACTATTTTGGTAAACTTGTATAAAGTGAGTTTATGACATGTTTTTTTCATTTTTTCCTCGAGTAATTAGGCACAGCCTTTGTGGCCTGTGTGACGTTTGTGTTTACCGAGAATCCTTCAGGTATTGTGGGGTTTTGAATACGTTTTATAGTCGAACTATGACCATCGGCATCAGAGTACCGTTTGCTTGTCCTTCAATGGCCCGATGTGATGACCTACAAGAAGGCTACATATATACTTTATTGAATACCTCCAAGTTTGACGTTTGGCGATTGACAACCCCTTTCGAAGGACAAGCGATTCCCATTTGGGAACTTATGAGCGCTGCAAAGGGAAAACAGAGCCCCATAAAAAAACATGGTGCTCTGATGGTCATAGTTCGAAATGTGTTCAAAACGCCACAATACCTGAAGGATTCTCGGTAAACACAAACGTGACACAGTTTATAAAAGATGTGCCTAATTAGTCGAGGAAAATAAATGAAAAAAACGTCATAAAGACAATTTTATAATTCTTACCAAAACAGCGTGAGTCTGCAGTTGACCGATCGAACTGCATTACATATCTAGCCGTTTCTTTCTTTCTTTCTTTCTTTCTTTCTTTCTTTCTTTCTTTCTTTCTTTCTTTCTTTCTTTCTTTCTTTCTTTCTTTCTTTCTTTCTTTCTTTCTTTCTTTCTTTCTTTCTTTCTTTCTTTCTTTCTTTCTTTCTTTCTTTCTTTCTTTCTTTCTTTCTTTCTTTCTTTCTTTTTCTTTCTTTCTTTCTTTCTTTCTTTCTTTCTTTCTTTCTTTCTTTCTTTCTTTCTTTCTTTCTTTTTCTTTCTTTCTTTCTTTCTTTCTTTCTTTTTTCTTTCTTTCTTTCTTTCTTTCTTTCTTTCTTTCTTTCTTTCTTTCTTTCTTTCTTTTCTTTCTTTCTTTCTTTCTTTCTTTCTTTCTTTCTTTCTTTCTTTTTCTTTCTTTCTTTCTTTCTTTCTTTCTTTCTTTCTTTCTTTTTCTTTCTTTCTTTCTTTCTTTCTTTCTTCTTTCTTTTCTGTCTTTCTTTTCTGTCTTTCTTTTCTGTCTGTCTGTCTGTCTGTCTTTCTTTCTTTCTTTCTTTCTTCACATCACACTTTGCATAGATACTAATTTCAAGATGCTGTTTCATGTCATAAACTTAATTTCGTAATTGAATTAATTCTAATAAACTCGTTCCCAGTCCCCTGCTCGTTTAGGTAATGGCTAATTGTGCATATCATTCGCCTGTGTTTCATGGGAAATCACAACTCGTTCAATAAAAGAACAATAATATGCAATGCCTCAGTATACATATAGACCCTTGCAGTAATTCCCAACCCGAGGCACAAAGCATATTTTGCATAAGAAAATATTTCAATTCTCAGGAGAGAGAATAACTTTTTGTTTTGTCCCCCAGAATGGGAATTACTGCATGCAAGGGGAAGTTTTTAAAACTTGTTAGATTTTTGTGTTTTAATGCATTAGAATAATGAACAAAGTTATATAACAATGTTTTGTACACATAATATTGACATTTCTTTTGTACTATTGTTATTCAAGCTAGAATCATGATCTAATTAATAATAGTTAATAGTTATCTTGTTAGTATATGTATACAATACTTACATTGTATCTTCTACATACAATAAAAGTTACTTTTTGTAGTTTACAAGCTTGTAATTTTTATTTAAACTGCAAACATTTTACCGGCAATGAAATAGCACAATAATTAAGAGTGAATGCCTGTAAGAATCGAGAATCAACGGTCAACTCAAAATAATCGAACTTTATTTTCTTTCACCATAGCATTCCTTTCAATGATCTATTTTAGGGAGAAATACTAAAAAGTTCCAGATAATTTTATTTTAGGAGAAATTTGCAGTTTTTAAAAACCATTTTGACAACTACCATTTTTCAGCGAAATTATGAGGCAAATTTGAAGAGCCAGTCAGTGTGTGTTTACCGTTTGCTCTACAACAATGATGTTAAGCTCACATAATAAACGTTTCCAAATAAAAATAATGCCGTAAGAAAGCTTCACTATTGTTCTTTTAGTTGAGAAAGTGTCAGCCTCTAACTCGCAATGCAGCATTTTTGGGAAATAAAACTATAAGGTCACGGAATGTCCAAATTAGCATTAATTTCGACCTATCGGCGACATTTTTCTCGTTGTAACTCAAAACTTAAAGCCAAAACACGACTATCTTGTACTTTTATAGTTGATCTCTGATGATGGAAAATTATCTTCCAGTGCACAGGAATAATTTCAACCAGGAATAATTTCAACCTTGCTGAATGATGACTCTTGCTCCTTTCCCCAGTTCCATGCTGTGTCATGCTTTAGGAGGTGATGTGGAGGCTGAAGCTCAATGGAAAGAATTGGTAAGAATTTTTGGTAGTAGTTAACAAATTCTAGCCATGACTGTACTGTCTCAAGAGTCAGAGTGAAACTCAACGCTTGTTTATTAGTACTCCGTACATACCTCGTGTTCTCCTGTATACGAAAACCGCTGACCATGAATACATTACATCCCTTTCTTCCTTGGAACTAAAGTCTACTATATTTGTTTAAAAAAAAACTGGTATTAAACGTGTATCTTCACGTTTTGACTTACAGTGCGACTACTGTAACCGGGGCCACTTAGACAACGAAAACCAATCACAATTCAGACGAAAACAAAGCCAATTTCAAAATTTGTGTACTTCAGCCAATCAGGAGAGAGCATTCTCGTTATCTAAGTGGCCCCGGTTAAAGTCGTTGCACTGTAATGTCTTTATATGTTCAATGTCTCTAACTTATTAGTTCAATAACTTGAGTAAGTGCTTTAATGGTACAAACATAGTCTTCTAGATACTTGGGTTTCTGAATATCTCTATGGGGCTGTGGTTCAAGTTCCTTACTCTGTACTGTTTGTTCTTCTTCGCAACTAGGAGATTTGATGAACTTCTTCACATGTGACACGTTTCGGTGTACAGCAACTCCTTCTGCATTTTAATAATAATAATAATCAGCTATTATGCTGTTACCTTTTTTATTTGTCATGACGTGAGGTTCTTCGTTGAAGTTTGGAGATAACTTGTTTTGTTGAGTTTGTTGTATGAGAACTTTATCTCCAACGCTGAGGTCACTTTGTGTAGCCTGTCTCCTGTTGTCTGCATATTCCTTCCCTCTAATCGTCTGCATGCCGTTGCAATCTCTTACTTCCTCATCAGTATTCCTGACACTGTCGGGTTGTATCTCTGGTAATTTCGTGTGTATCTTCCGTCCATAAAGCATCTCTGCAGGACTAACTCCTGTTACAGTATGTGGAGCAGATACGATATGCTAGCAGACATGTGGAGAGTTGTTCTCGCCAATTCTTTCCCTCTATGCAGTCTTGATAGCTTTTAAAAAGCTACATTATATATATATATAGGTCTGATTTCTTAAAAGGTGTCTTGTTCACGAAGCCCCATTTTGTAATAACAGTTTCTCATGTTGTGCTCCTAGCATCAAATTGGCCCAAAAATCAAAAACCAACAGCAAAGAAGCGTACTGATGCTTTCATGTAGAAAAACTATCTCAAGTTTTTTGATAGTGCGCATGCCAGAGCATAAAAAACATCTTAGGTGATTTTGACACAACATGAGCTTGTAGAATCATGAGAAAGTAAGGGATTGACCATAGCCAAACTTCGAGCTGAAACAACATCCTAGGTGATTTTGATACAATAATATTGTTGTGCTCCTAGCATCAAATTGGCCCAAAAATAAAAATAAAAACAGCAAAGAAGCATACTGATAGTTTCACGTAGAAAAACTATCTCAAGTTTTTTGATAGTGCGCATGCCAGAGCATAAAAAACATAAAAAAGACTTCTTTAAGAGAACCGCAATTTGCGGTTTTCTGTTGCGCCTCAGTCATTATTCATAAAAACCGCAATTTGCGTTTCACGGCATAAGACAATAGAACGCAATAATACGCAAAATGAATTGATTCACCCGCAAAGATGATATATTCATTCGAGTTGAAGCTCAGATGTGCAAGGAATCCCACAACAAATCAGTCAATTATTCGATAAGATGAAAGCACTTGATGTTTTATCTGCTTTGATGAACAAATTACGATCAGTCTGATGACAAGTGTATGAAAATTATTCACTGTCAGCCGCTCTGATCGGTCTTTATACTTGGAATTCATGTCTGAAGACATCTTAAATATACCTTGTGAGGAACTAAAGTTAGGAGTATGAAGATATTGAACTTCACTTTCTCAAGTTCGTGACCAGTTTGATCCGGTTCACGTTGCATGCGTGGCTGGTGTCACACAACACCAAAACAAACTAACAAGTAACTCCGAAAAAAGTGTTTGAGAAATGTTCAGATTCATCCAGATTCCAAATAAATGTTTTTCATTTGGTAATAAAGGCTTTTTGAGCAAAAGATTTAGGATCAAACAATAATAATAATAACTTAATAACTTTATTTATATAGCGCTTTTAACATGGATAACTTACAAAGCACTTTACAAACAAGTCGTTTATGTGATTAATATATTCCCAAGAACTCACTTCTCGTAATGGTAAACAAACATTTCACACCTTGAGCTTGGTTATGTTTGATGGTTTGATGAGTTGATCTCTGGTCGTTTTGATTTACCAAATGAGCAAAAGTAACCGTATCTAATGTAAAAGTTCTTTTTGAAATACATTTTGTCGCATTTCAGAGTTTATCTGACTAGTTTTTATAAAGTTCCCAAGCTTCCCGTACATTCTCACAGGTTCAACACACCATGTGTCAATCAAACTGTCTACAATTCTCCAACATCGTAAATCACGGCATTTGTGTTTTCGTTAATCACGGCGTTGTGTTTAGAGATGAAAAGTTTGAGGTTTCTAGATTTAGTATTCGCTGACCAATCTACTAGTAACAGTTTGTTACTTTGGCCGACTAAATGGATGGACTCAAATCCTGAAAAATCCCTACACGGTCAGGGCAAGTCATGCATATGTTTTTCACAGTCATTACAAAATCTATTTTATATGTTGGGATATTTTATCCTCAGCCTACGTATACCGGGAATTGCATGAGTTTCCGAGCATTATTACGAGGAGTTGTTTGGTTGTTATTGTTGAAATGATTGAAAGTCTACATGCACTGTAGATCGACTAAAAGCGCAAAGATAATTTATTCGCAATTCACGCAACTTGCACACGAACAATGAAAGCGCAAAAAGACTTCTAATTTTAATGAGTTTGGGCGCCATTTTGCTTTGCGGTTTCTTTTTGCGCTTTTTTGCGGCCCTCAAACCGCAAAACGCAAAAAAACGCATTTGCGGTTCTTGGCTGTTGCAATATTTTTAGGCGGTACTGTACATACTTTCTCAGTCTGTTGGGCATAGAAATTCTTGTCCCTCTCAAGAGAATGTTCCCATATTCTGTGAGTTCGTTCTTAGCGAATCTGTATGCTTGGTGCAATTATCCCAATTTCCAGACTTGAGTGTGTTCCTAACCGCAACAATTTCTTCGCTTGATTCTTTGTCAATTTTCTCAGTTTTTATAGCTACTGGTGTTGCTGACTTAGTGATGAAATATGCTTATTCTTCTGCAACTTTCCTCTCGTTTCTCTGAGTTCCCGTTTCACTTATGGTATCAGGGTACCCGTACCGACCGGTATGCATTCAAGTTGCGCAGAATCCATCAGGAGCCCATAAGTAGGAGCGTCCATACAATATTGGGTAGTGTCACAGCGTTTTCACAAGTGTGGTTATTTTTAGAACAGTTTTCCCACGAATTTTGACCAATCAGAGAACGTTTCCGGTATGACATTTTTTATGCCGATGGCGACAGAGTATTCTTCAAGTGAACTAAACTACGAATCGTCTAGTGAGAGGCAGTATTGAGTCATTTGGTACATCTGAATCACTTGAAAGTGATAGTGGTGACGATTGTGCTTCTAAAGGCATCCAAAGCAAGTGGTTCGAAGAACTCGAACACGAAGTGACCGACTGAGAAGCTGTTGTAGTGTGTGGATGCAAATTATCCGAAGATTTTCAAAGACATATTTTCGTCTAAACTATTTCGTCAGAAAGTGAATTCAATTTTATTCTTGGATGTGGTTTAGTGGTATCTTGTAATTATCGTTGTGGAGTTTGAAGACAAGGTTATTGAAAAACAAATTCGCTGAAACTGCATGATTCACGAGTGAATCAAATACAAATAAGATTGGTGAAAGTAAGTGTGTTTGTTGTGTCTTTTCTGTTACCTAGAATGACTTAAAAATGGATTGTGAATATTGTCTGATTTGAAATATATTAATAAAAACACGCTTCATTCAAGTTTTGATGTTTAATTTATTAATGGTATCACTGAGTCAAGTAAGCTTATTATTTACACATGTTTCACTGTCAATATAAAGTTGAGCGAAACTGACTCAAAATTACTTTGTTTTTAAATTCAGTGACCTTCTTACTGAGGTACTCAGTATTTATGCGAACTCAGACATTCAAACAGTCAGCTGGAACTTGTCAATTAATCAAATTCAAAACTCAAATGAATTCAAAACTAAATACATTCTTCGACCAAATGATCCATAATTTAGCTCAAAATCAGTCATATTTGGTTTCCATTTGGTGGGTCTTCTGACTTTTATTTTTTATGTTTTCTGATTTTTTTATGTTGATTGACAGAAGCGAAAAACCAAATTACATGCCAACTGTTTAAATATCTGAGTTCGCATAATACTGAGAATCGCAGTAAGAGGTTTTTGACTGATTGAAGTAAGCCGTGCTGTGAACCATCGGCATCAACATGACCATGTGCTCGCGAAGATTACTTGACTTCTTTAAATTTCTAACGTTTCAGAGGCACAACACTTCATAATACGTTTGTATTTCTCCGTGAAGTTAACAGGAACTGATATTTCTGATCAGAAAATTTGCGTTCACATTAAGCCGAAAGAAGGTTAATGTGCCTATGTTTACATAAGTAGATTAGTCCATACCATGACAATGGGATCTAATTACTCACTGACAGATAGTGACCAGAAAGTGACCAGAGTATCTGTTTTCCTGTCACACGACATGCAGTACTTGTTGCCTAATCATTTCATGCTTGCGGGAAATTACATACATTGCCAGTACATATTGGTACAGTATTCAAACATACGTAATTTCATGTAAACAATTATGAAATATTTGCGGGAAGTCTGTTGTGTGACTAATTACCACACTGTGATGTAGGTGTGTGAGCACTCGCTTGTCAACAGCTTTTCGCTTCAAATGAAATTCAAAATTCGTTTTTTGATTCTAACTTTTTAGGAAAATAATATTTTTAGATTCTGTTTTTTGGAGATGATAGATAATATTATAATACTTAAATACAACTATAAATACATCCTCTCTCTACTTCTCTCTATCTTCTCTCTATCGTCTCTCTACTTCAGTTAATGCTTTACTTGCATATGCTACAGGTCTGTACTCACCATCTGGTTATTTCTGGATTAGTATCACGCCTAGACCAATGGGGCTTGCATCTACAATTACTCTGGTGTCGTATTTAGGGTTGAAATAAGTCACAGTTTCTTTACTTATGAGTTTCAGGAAGGCCATCTCTTGGTCCTTTGCCCGTTTTTTAAAATAAATATATGCATGGAAACCTCCAATAATGTGTAGTCATTTCATAAGTTAGTGAATAATATGTTGCATGATCCATTTTACTTTCCACATTTGGTCTTTTATGATAGCAATACAAGCATCAATGCATGTAGCATGCCCGGATACCTAGTAGAATATTCTTCTTGTGTTTATTTATCCATGTGAATGTTTTGTAAATACATCTGTGCTCTCTTTAAAAGCTCTTCCAAATCTCTTTCCTCTGAGCGTAAAGTGTGTCGGCCTGACCTTTCATCTCTCTGTATCATCTCATGTCTTATCTATTATGCTTCTTGTTGCAGCTGATTCTTGATATGGCATTTTCAGAAACAATTGGGACGAGATTATTAATAGCTTGCTTAATGTAATTGTTACTGTGGTGAACATCTAGGTGTAATGGGATATTTTTACCCCTCTTGCATGAATTGTTAAGACGAGTTTTATTTCAAATTCGAGTAATATTCGTGGTCAGCGGCCAAAAATCCCATAAGCACTTTCGCGCATAGTTCCAGCACGATAAGCAGGAATTCCTTTGTCCGCCATCTTGAAATCGGCTTAGAGTGATGTTAGGCCTGTTTGCTTGTGTACAACTTTGCCGGTTTAGTATTAGCCACCGCAATTACATCCCTTATAACTCAATCTTGAGTTTAAGGTTTGAATTTTGGAATTTGATGGTGTATGGAAAACGAAGGGAGATCTAAATGATTTGCACTACACAACGAGCTGTGATTAAGCGTTTTGTGTAAAGACAAAAGGTAATTTGTACAACTAAATTGCAATAAATCGATATTTCCAGGAGTTTTGTGTCTTACATTTATCTAAGAAGGTATTATTAGCTTTTTAGATTTTTATATAGTTCACACACAAAAAGCGCGCGAAAGTACATGCACGGCCGCGTCTAGTTTTCCCGCCACAGCTGCTAAGTGGCTTTTTTTAAAGAGCTCTGACAGTGTAACAAATATCCTTTGAAGCCTTGCCCCTCGTACGCTTTTAATTCTCTAATATCGTTTATAATACTTATCAATATTGCTTCAAGTCTTGTGGTAAAATGTTCAAAGAGAAGGAATTATTATGTAGTCTATGTCGTAGTAAAGTTTCAGTGGAAAACAGTCGCCCACATCACAACAATCAACGAATATGTATGAAATGCAGAACAGAATCGTTAAGGAAAAAATGCTGCGTCCAAGATTGCCAGACTCCTGTCAGGAAGGCCCTCTTAGTCTCAACTCCCCAGAAGCTTTGTCAGCTAAATTATACACAAAAAGATGTTGTTTATACCACCTTTGGGTTCACTGCACCCAATGCCAAATGCTGCAAACCGTGCTACAAAAAAATCGAAAAGCACATTTTGGATGTCCAAGCTTACAGTGAAGAAACAACAATTATACAGAAGGAAGACTGCAGAAATCAGAAGGGGCGTCCTCGAGTGAGTTTTGAAAATGCATCAAAAAGAACTAAGGCAAGAATTAAACAACAAGTTGATCAGTTAATGAGTGAAACTGTGCATTCTATTTTCAACCTGGCACCCAGTACTTCAGAACTTCTTGATGGTGCAGCAAGCAAACATTTTACAAACAGATGTGACCAGGTCAGGAAACATTATTTTATTGCCATTACATTACTTTTGTTACATAAAATAAAAATATTTAATTATACTTTTTTAATTTGTCAATCGATCTAGCATTACTGCTAATTGAGGACACAACTCTCACACTCACTTCTTACTACATTCTATATTCTGTACACCCAACACTCCTCTCACTACATGTATTACATGTGTAATACATGTAATATTCATGAAATAATCACAATTTTGATTGGCTAAGAGCAGTGCAGTTGAAGTGTTTTTTGTAAAACAAGAGTGTTGTATCGGTGGATATATCTCTATATACCCGACACAACATGGCCTTTTTATAAATGACTTCTAAAACCCAACATTCATTTACACTGATATTAATAATTTCCAATTGAAAAAGTTGAAAATTGCAAATTTTTAGGTAAGAGATGTCTGTGACATTGCGATCATGCACACTGAACACCACAACTCATCCCACATTTGAAAGAGGTATTGTAGGTATCAGTAGGAACCTACAATGAGCGTCAAAATTGTTGAAACATTACCCATTTTGGAACCTAGCTATCGGTGTAGGATTGCATTTTGTGTTTAAAATATGAACTATACGCATCCATAACCCCTCCCCCTCCCCTCCCCTCTCCAATGTTGAAGATACATCATTGCCCATGAAAGAGCGCAACTGATGATCAACATTGTGCGGTGGGGGGAGGGGAGGAGAGAGTGTACAGGTGGGTAATCTCACCATCCATAGTGGTGATAGTGTTTTTTTTGCTGATAACTGTATAGTGTTTCAACTAATTTTGATGCGCATTGTAGTAATATTATTCCAAAATTTCCTATGTGTAGGTCAGTGCAGTAATTCTAAAACTCATTAATAATTCATGAGCCATTAGGCCAATGGGAGGTGTCCATTTGGTCAGGTGCATGGACCTTTATACCCACATACAGACCTGCCAGGTTTTAGTTATATAACTGATTAATAAAACATGAGTGTTCTATCGCTTTTAGTTATAACACTCATGTTTCATTAATCAGTTCTATAACTGACTACCCGAAACACAGGCCTGTATGCCTCAGTTTTAGTATCACATCACTGACCTTCATATATTAAATTGTAGAGTAATATTACTAGATTCCTACTGATACCTACACGTACAATACCTCTTTCAAATGTGGGATGAGTTGTGATGGAGCCCATGCAATTTTGATAATCTTTAATAATCATAATCATGCAAATTAATTCCAAATTGAACTCAAAACAATACAATGTATGACTATCTACATACTAATAATCCATACACATACATCAATCCCATAAAACAGTACTCACTGTAATGACTACTATATACACAAACCAAACAAAGAACACCTTCAGTTAGTTTCCTTTGCAGCTGAGTTTCGTCTAGTTACAAAACTAAAACTGGCTGTTAAGGAGAAGAACTTCAGTATGATTTATGTTTTTTTGTTGCTTAATCCATCAATAATATATAACAATATATTTACTTAAATTATAGGATAAATCTCGTCTTTGTGAGAACATAATCAGTGGTTTGGCACTATCCTATTCCAGAGAAAAGCCAGGAAGTAAAAACCGTATTGAGATTTTAAGTTCAGTTTCTTCAGAGCTTTCTAATAAAGAGCTTAAATCAAAATTCAAGTACACAGATTCCAAAGGAGAAGAACAATCATGTACAGATTATGAAATTTCAAAGTCCCGTCTCCATGCAAAAATGTTTGGTCCAGGTGCTCCATCCAAAGGTAGAGCTCCAAGAGTTTATCACCACAGACTCCCTTCAGACACTATAGCATTTGTTTTAGACTTCATACACCATCCAGATTCTGTAGAATACTCGTCATACAAGACACAATCCTGCGAGGGAAAGAGCAAAACATGGATAAGTGATCTACTTGGTGGGGGACAGCAACCAGTTTTATGGCTGAAGAAAAATTACACAAACCTTTACCAAAAGTACAAAGCAGAATGTGACAGTCAAGGTAAAAGGTCTATAAGTTTTTCAATGTTCTATGAAGGTATTAAAAGTGGAAATTTCAAGTTTATGGCACAACAAGCTGGACTCTGTAACATTTGTGCAGAATTAGGTGCATTAAATTTCAAGGATTTAGATGAACTAATGGTGGGATTATCAATGCAACTTACACTCAGTGGGAAAAAACGATCCAACAAACTTACTTCGAAACAGAGTTAGAGCTCTGAAAGGTTACCTTATTTCTGAATATCAGAGTAATCTAAAACTGCACAATGAATGTGCCACACATTGCATGGAATTTCTTCTTTCAAACAATCCTCAGTGTGGTAGTACTTGTGACCATACCCTAAGTTGCAACTCTTGCACTGACAGATTTTTATTGATTCAAGAAATTGAAGAAGTCATTATGACATTAGACGAAGAAAGTCAGAAACAATATCATAGTAAGCTATTACAAATTGATCAAAAAATGAAAGCATACATTGCACATATAGTGAGGGGAAAATATCAACGAGAGAAATTTCATGAAGACATTAATACTTTACAACCTGATAAATGTGTTGCTGTCGCAGACTATATGATGAAACTGCTTTTCATGAAAATGTTTGAACCACAAAAAGACTGGTTTGCAAAGAAAGGCGTCTCTCTACATGGAACAATGTTTATTTACAAAGATTTAGAGAACAGACTATTTTTTGAATTCCATGATATTTACAGCGAACAAGATGACAAGCAGAACTGGTTTTTCTCAGCTTGCTGCCTTGAAGAATCATTCCAAAATTTTCATTCTCTTCATCCTGAAATTAGCTCTGCTAACCTATGGACTGACAATGGACCCCACTATAAAAATACTACCCTTGTTATTTGGTTACCTAAACTTTCAGTGACAGGTATAACTCTCCACAACTTTAGAAACTTTGAGCCACAAAAAGGTAAAACAAAACTAGATGGTCATTATGCAACTCTAAAATTCTCTCTAAAAAGATACATGAAAGAGGGCCATGACATCACTTGTGGTAAAGATATTGAGAATGGAACATTTAGGAGACTCAAGGGAACACATGTGTATGGGATACAAATTAACCGAGAAAATGAACCACCTTCTGCTCATACTCTTAAAGGAATAACACTGTTTTCTAGTTTTCAATATCACTATGATTCGAATCAAACTTTCCTTGGTCTAACTGCAAGTTACCAGACTGTTAATGTCACTTCTCGTAGTATTTAACAACCACCCATTATTACGCATCAAAAACAGTACACATATTTGTGGCATATAATTGGGGGAATGAGCCCAACTGATGGCGTGGCAAGCCTGGCGTGACGACTCCCTTAGTGCAAACGTAACAACAACATGACCTTTTAAAGCCTCACTCATCTCCCCAGCACTCCGCGTGCTGGATCGGACAAGGGTATTGGCAGGTCGAACGCAATGACGTACCAATGACGTCACTATAGCATGCTAACCAGCTAGCAAAATACGCTTGGGAAAGTCGCCAGACAGACTTAACCGCCACAGATGCAGACATGCATCCCCCCAAGCGAAATAAATGTTTTCTCTAAGAGGCGTGAAGCGCCGTTGGACTAACGCAAGCCATTTGTGGCGCAACTGACAGAAGGACGTTCTGCGGAGTTCGTATGTATAACTGATAGCAGTCTGATGACCAACGACCTAGAACCTTAATAAGCCAATCGGGTAAGCCTGCAGCAGCTGCTGCGCTTGCTGCGCCAATTCTGAAACTGTGCCCTTTGAGGCTTTTATAGGGGAGACCCGCTGCCAGCGCTGCGTCCCTGAGTAGGTTAGCGACGGAAGATCGGGTCAGGAATCGACCTGAGCGGAAAACGAAAAGTGGGCCGTTACGCTGTGTTGCCCCGAAGTAGGCGCGCATGGCCTGCACCGCGCACAGTTCGCGTGAGGAACTAGCTATTGTTAGAACTGAGCCCTGACGAAATGTGTCAGTTTTAGAAGCCTTAATCACCACTCTCATGTACCTCGGGTTGTGAAAACTAGGATGAAAGCCGATGTCGTCCCAGGCAAGGTGAAAGTGAGGATTAAAGCTACCAACCGAAGGACAGGTAAACTCACTACAATGCAAGAACCCGAAGTAGGCTAACGTGAAAGCTGCCCAAATCATTAAAAAATCGTGCTCTGAAAGCCAACTGCGCAGCAGAGGTTTTATAGCCAGCAAAAGCTGAGGTGAAACAGGCTGTCTTAACGCGCGTGATGCTCCTTGACAACGGAGTATGCCTCTTAGCACCTTTTGCAAAACTAGTTTACCTTGCGTGGGGTCCCTCCCCGTAGCCGTTAACGATATGCATATTCCGCACTGCCGCTAGATAATTACGAATTGTCGCGTGTTTGACCGTGCGAGCTAAAAATGAGGCAAAATATATCAACGTGCCTTCAGAGGCTGGCAGAATTTCTCCAGCATCGTTATATAGTCTATTCATTAAACAGAAATCAACGTAATGTTTTTCGCCTGACTGGTAGGTGCGCTTGGTGTTCAGAGCTAGACTCCATGAAGCGTACTGCTGCACTTCAGCTGTCAAAGGGTCAAAAGCGAAGGCGGGATGGTGCAAGGGGTTTTGCTTGCCTCTGGCGCCAATTGCCTGAAACGGTCGCCCTGAAAACGAGAGATGGCGTCAGCGATACTGTTAGATTTGCCGCTTATGTGCTTGCAACGAACTAAGAAGTTAGATTGCATTGTAGTTAGCGTTAAGTAGCGCAGTAGCGACATGATCCTAGGGCTCTTAGAGTGACCTGAGTTAACGATGTGCACGACTGATTCGTTGTCACACCAGAATTGAAGGCGTTTACCAATGAAATTGGTTTTCCAAATAACGCATGCGACAACAATGGGAAAAAGCTCCTGCCATTCGATGCTAATGCCGGTCGCCTTGCTAAGGCCGAGATGAGGAGGTCAGCGGCCCTGGAACCACTGACCGGCGAAATAGCCGCCAAAACCTAATGTACCGGACGCGTCAGTAAAAAGTTGCAACAGGACTAGCGGACACCTCATCCTCGAGGAAAAACGATTTCCCGTTCCAATTGTCAACAAAGTAACGCCACATGGCTATGTCACAAAAGAACTCAGCGTGTAGGCGAATGTGATGAAAACGGCTAGTGACACCCCTGGTGAGGTTAATGATGCGCTGCAAAAAGGTACGACCAGGAATAACCACCCTGCAGGCAAACTGGAGAGTACCGATGAGGGATTGCAACTGCACGAGCCGTGCTGACCGACGTGAGGAAAATGGATTAAGCGTTACCCTCAAGCGTTCCAGTTTGTTCGCGGGGAGGCGAGCTTCCATTTTGAGGGAATCGATTTCGATGCCCATGAATTCCAAAACCGTATAGGGGCCCAGGGTTTTAGAGGCGACTACTGGCGCGCCAACAGAAATAAAAAACTTAAGTAGTTTGCAAAAACTCGTGAGGCAGGCTGCTTTTGACGACTCGACTACGAAGAAATCGTCAAGGATGTGAATGACATTCTGCAGACCGTAATTATGCTTCAGAGACCACTCGAGCGCTTCTGAAAGTTGGTTGAAGATGTACGGAGCGCTGCGCAAACCAAATGGCAAGTACATATCAACGTAATAGAGTGAATTCCAGCAGACCCCTAGAAGATTCCAGTCATTCGGGTGGATAGGGATAATACGAAAGGCGGATTTCAAGTCAGTTTTGGCCATGTAAGAGCCACAACCGAGGCGCTGGACAATGCGAATGGCGTCGTCCACCCGAACGTACTGAAGGGAGTAGGGATCCTTTGGAATACCGTCATTAATGCTATCCCCTTCGGGATAAGATAAATGATATATAGTACGCCACTCCGTGGAGTGTTTCTTAGGAACTACGCCAACCGGATGACATTGCAAATTAGGCAGCGGGGGTTCTAGAAAGGGCCCCGCCATACGACCTAAGTGAATTTCCTTAGATATATATTTTGCTAACGATTTCTGGGTGCTCGGACGCAGAAATTAAATTTGGTGATAGCCGAGATTGTTGAATACCGGTAAAGCCTATGCGAGCGCCAAAACGCAGAGAATCAATTAATTGCTTTACGAAAACTTTGTCCGGATGGGACTGCAATTCCATTTCTAACTTAGCAACATTAATTGGTGTATGAACTATTGTACTCTTATCTTGTTTCAGCCGTGCGACCTGAAGACGGGCCTTTGCTGCCAGAGCGAGTGCCGTCTTTGGTTCGGCACTGGAAGGCTGGGTGGCCGGTGGTTGAACAGCATTGGCAAGCATGGCTGTAGACGCAGGCGGTTCTTGAACAACCAGTTGGTTTGTTGTAGTCGTAGCAGACTTGTTTTGGCCTGGCTGTGTTGCTGCGGGGGCTTCGGCGATCACCAGACGGGCAGTCTTCCTGCTTGTGGTAGGGGCTAGAACAAACCGTGCAGTGAGGTTTTGCGAGGCCAGCAAAAGTCACCGTCCAAAGTTCCAGGTCAATTCTATCCCAGGGGATAGTGCGGTGGTGGGCTGCGCAGCGGCGGAAACTTTCGTCATATGTAAGCCACGCAAAGCCTTTGTATGTGGCAAAACCGCGGCAGATGATCGCCTGGTACCTCACCATCTCAAGCGCTCTTCGCGGGAAGGTATTGATGATGATGGACATGTATCGCGTGTAGGCGTCAATCCACTTGTAAAATGAGTCAATTAGTGGTTTTTTGGTACGCAGTAATTTGACCGCTGAGCCTGGCACCGAGTCATCTACGCCAAATTTGTATTGCGAGTCGTCGCGTACTTGCAAGCTATCGGGGAGTAACAGAGCAAGATCTATATACTCACCACGAATTAGTTTTTCTTGGAGAGCTTCGTCCAGGGGCCTGTCCAAGCCAATGGGTGAGGCAGTACCCGCATGTGTTGGTGGATTTGCTGACTGAGCATGTGCCGGGTGTGGTAGTTGGTAAGCCGGCTGTTGAGCTTGTGGCGGCTGCCATGCTGCAAGGCTGGCTTGAATAGTTTCTTGAATTACCGCTACCTGTTCTGGACTGAAGGCGGCTTGTGCAACCGATCGAGCTTCTGGCTCAGACTCGGGATCGGAACTTTCGGAATTATCTTGCTCGTCGTCCAGGGACGCTGATGTAGACGCTTTGGTCGACCTTCGCGATCGTTTGGGTTGTTTGCGCGACGACTTCGAAGCCTTGCTGACGTTACGTGGTGGATGTGGAGCCATTCCTCGAAGGCGTGCCAACATTTGCTGGCGACTGCCATGCAGGGAAAGGTTATTCGCCTGCAAACGTAGACGGAGCACTTCTGTGGACAAGTTTGCCAGAGAATCCTGCTCGGGTTGGGCAGAGGAAGATGATGAACGGCGCTTGGAAGCACGAGGCATGATCGAGGATTGAAAGTATTACGGAAAATTATTTGAACTATAGTGTTACTGTGCAGCAAGGCTTGCAGATATGAGTATTTATTCTATATTGACTTGCTTTTATAGCCAGACAGTTGCTCAACAGGTGCAAAGACCTAGCCAATGCTAAAGGCTGTACTAAAGTAAACCTAGACGGCACGTGCGCTATCAGAGAGACATGAATGCTTTATAGTTTATAAACGCAAATCACTGACCAATGCAAGGCAGTGATAGAAGTTGGGAAAACCGAAAGCAGACAAGAATAGGATAATGAAAGTGACCTTGATCAACCTTTGAACGTGTGTGCTTAGCCCGAACCCCGGGAGACGTAACCCGTGACCTGCCGGCTCGGGTACCATTAACTATATTTTACTATGCCCATGGAGGAGAGTAAAATAGACAAACTTGACAACGGGAAATATTTTAGTCCAAAGGATATAGATAAGGGATGGTGCAATTCAACTGATTCTCAACTACTCACTGGATCTACCTCGAATTTCAACTTTGAAGCTGCAAAGCAAGTAAATCCACTTATTTCAAAAACAAATTCTAATGAATGTACAGACAGTTCACAAACACCATTAAACAGAGCAACCACAGAACCAACAAACAGCAATAATATATGTGTACCCTCTTGCAATGAATGTGGCCATCCATTTATACGTGCTGGAAATTTAAAACGGCATATCAATAGCGAAACATGTACAAAGGCAATTTTCAAGAGAAAAAAGCAAACATCAACTATCTATGACACCACCAAAGCTCAGAAAGATGCATTGACAGACTCCATAACTGTCATTGAACAAAAACACAGTGAGACAATGGAAATACTAAATACAAAGCTAGTCTCTACAGAAGAAGAAAGGAAAATAATTTCATCAATCTCCGCATCAGCATCCAAGCTAAATAAACCTCAAAAAACTGCTAAAAGATTCACCGAAATCCAAAAACAAGTCATGATTCAATGTTATAATGCTGGAGTCAACAGTAAGGCGAAACGATTTACAGCAGACATGTGTCAAAAGGAAATGGCAAAACATCCTGAAATAGGAAGGGAGAATACACTGACAGAAACACAAATTAAAAGTTTTTGGTCCTGTCATCACAGAAAAATCCTCAAACACACAACAGGCACATCTAAAGGAAAATAAGGTTTGAGTATATTATAGCAATATGAAATAAATTAAAACAACACAGTTAATGAGTAGAGTCTTAGAGAGCCCTAATCAATTTGCACATTCAATGTAAACACTTTGAAATCGAACATGTCAGACGCACGTAAATACACAAAAGTGAAGTCAAAATTTGAGCTCCGGTACACACTATTTTTAGAACATTTAAACAACAGAAATACTGCCCAATGCATTTCTTTCAACATCGTGTAAAATACTTGTTTTCACCCCTTCTGATAAAGGAAACAAAACCAAGTGTTTGCGATTCGATCAGGTTCAACAGTTCGAACGCGATTCACTTCAACATAAGCAATTCTTAAAAATGCCCCCAAAATACGTATTTATTCCGAGATACCACAAAAAAGGTACAAAACCACACAACTAAATTCTATAGACTAAATGAATCAAGTTTGAGGTCTATGTCATTAATTTTCCTATTATTCTTTTAGCTTTTATTCAGACGCATTGAATACAACGAAGTTTGGATTTTTTTACCAACGACTGTTACAGAAAGCGATAAAATGAGACCGGTACACACTTCGATCTCAATTAAATTACACATACAAACTTATAGTACATGACACTAAGGGTTTGTAGTATTTTCTTCTTTTCACCTTCAAGGATTTCAAAAGTAATGACGAAAATATTGGTCGCAAGTTTCGAGTATAAACTGATAAATGAACACTTGTTTTGTTACGGAAGTTTGTCCATGAGGCACCGAGAAAGAAAGTTATGGCAAATATTTGACATGCAAATGGCCAATTTGGCTACTACATACAGCATACTTAAAAGTTATTCCGACCAAGAGAGTTTCAGCGATTAGAAACAAGCAAACTTTCACGAACTACAATTTATGTACAATGAACATGGCACCTAAATCACAATGGTCTGTCAATGGACCGTATTTTAGTCATAACAACGCTTTTCGTGAAATAATCTAACTTACTAACATACCAACAACAACCATTGAGCTTTAAGGGGGGAAAATATGTCAATAGTTTAGAATATTACTCACCAAATGGTGCCATGTATCCATTGTTTGTAGACGGTGAAGATCCAATATGCCCTGTTCATGGCGAAGGCACATGTGTTGGAATGATGTTCATCCCATAGTTTCTATTCTTATTGTCCCATTAACGGAGATCAGTTTTACCAAGATAAAGATATTGAACCAATTGATTATCTTGGCAAGTAACTTAAGCAAAGAATCAATCAATGTGGAAACTGCAGCCCTGACAACACAATCCTCAACAACGCTTCCCGAACGCCGCCATTTTGGAGAAAAGAATGCTATTTGCGCGCAGGGGATGCTGGGATTTTTGGCACGCCATTACTCGAATTTGAAATAAAACTCGTCTTAACAGACCTGTTCCAAGTAAACCTCTCACTGTCTCTTGGTGACAATGTAGAAAATACTAAGAAAAACTGGTAGAGACACTTCACACTATGTGAACCATCTGCTTTACAATATTTACAATACAGCAAGATGTACTCCTACTAGTGCATTGTTCGCTCCCCATCTCCGTCTCTTCTCTTATTGAATCAAGGAAAATTAGGAAAAGAAACCCATCTCTTAGAAGTGAACAATTATAGTTGAATACATTGTTAACTGCTGCTTTCTTTAGTGAGGGCTTGGGGTTTGATGCAGATAGGTTAATTTCAACCTCAGGATAACACAATGGGGGATTGTGGCTCAATTTATGGGTTCATTAACTCTTACCATTGTATTTGAATGACTTCTCACGTCCTTGAAATCTACAAGGTAACCTCCCATCCTCGGCCAGTTCTTGATGATTTGATATGTCCTCTCTTTCCTGCGCTGTTAGGACACTGTTGGTGAGCTGGTCAACGTAGCTGCTTTCAAGGATAAATTCATCAACAACTACGGTTGAAACATCCATTAGATATTTATTCTCGCTTTCAATTCCAAGAACTTTCATTGATGCAGCAATTATTCTTGATTTGAGAACAATCTGGAGGAAATCTCTGTTGGCTCGGTATGCTGCATGGGGATCACCAGTAACATTTCTTCAATTGATTAATGTACAGTCTGAGTATAAACTACAACTTTCTCCCTCAGACTTTCCAGTAAAAATCTGTTGTATATCAGCTAAAAGTACAAACAAGTAGCTTTTAACTGGTGTTTGTAAAATATACGTTGCTGTTTCATTCTTTTGCAAAATAGAAATAAAATGGTTGCTCATTAAAATAATAATAAACTTCCAGCTGTCATGTGATAATTATTGAAACATAGATGGATTAATTTCTTGGTTCTTGTTAGAGTACAAACACTAAAAGCATGCAATGCTTCGCACTATTTAGTACTAATTAAAAAGTACCAATATCCATAAAACGGAGTGAGGGGGTAAAAGGGCTCACCTTCGAGCGCTTCATACATGAACCCCTGGTTCGGAGATTGGGCAACCACTCCCGTGTTATCGAAGTAAAATATTTTACAAAAATTCTTTGTGATATTATTATTTCCATCACTAATCTATGTTATAAAATGAAATAAAAAAAATTGTGTCATATGCACTTTAACTGAACTGACTTTACAATAACATGTGCTTTTTATGTGCTTTCGTAATAGCATTCTCTGTAGATGCAGAGACTCGCTGGCAATACTTTTCTTCCATATGCTTTCCAGCGGTTTGTGATCAGTT
Organism: Actinostola sp. cb2023; assembly: GCA_033675265.1. NCBI lineage: Eukaryota > Metazoa > Cnidaria > Anthozoa > Actiniaria > Actinostolidae > Actinostola > Actinostola sp. cb2023. The sequence goes on along the minus strand of JAUJYZ010000682.1, from coordinate 170,654 downwards.
TCAATCGCCACTTTCTTGCCATATAGGTAGTGATGGAATTTCTCAAGGGACCAACATGTAGCAAGTAATTCTCTTTCAATGTTACTGTATCATTCAGTGAACGACTTGCGTAGCATACTGGTTTGCCATCCTGCATCAACACACATCCAATTCCTTGCGTGCTGGCATCTGATTGGATCACATTTTCTTTATATTTGTCGTAGTATGCTAGTACCGTATTTCCTCAAATAAACGCCAGGGGTGTTTATTTAAAATTAGAAGTTTTAGAGGGGGCGTTTATTAGAGGGGGGCGTTTATTAGAGGGAGGTGTTTAAAAGAGGGGGGCGTATATTTCGAAACTCCAAATTATGCTTCTGAAACGTCATCAACAATACCATGAAAAACATAAGCGATAATGAGTGAGTTGTAGACATTTAAAAAAAGAATAAAAACAGGAATCTTTCAATTTGGTGTCTATTCTAACAAACGCCTTCTTTCGAGTGGGTGTCAATAATAATATATATTTATAATAATAATAATAATATTATTAATATATTTTTCTTAAAACGCACGCATATGTACTGAAAAATAAATAAAATAAACTATCTATATCTATATCTATATATACATATATATAAAAAAACTTGAATATGAGAAGAGGTAGGCCAACGACAAGCTTCCAGTAGAAGGATTCCAGAAGGAATTCACAGTCTGCTCTCCATATAAAATATATTAAATATGACGAAGAAGAAGAGACGCAGGCAACCTCTGACTGTTCCAAATAATATATTAACGTTTCGGCAATTCAGCCTTCAGAAAAAAAAAAAAAAAAAAAAAATATGTACAGGATAAAAATGATAAAAATATAAAGATTACCTACTATGTTAAAAGTATTTTTATCCTGTACATATTTATTATTTTATTACTTTTATCTGAAGAAGGCTGAATTGCCGAAACGTTAATATATTATTTGGAACAGTCAGAGGTTGCCTGCGTCTCTTCTTCATTGTCATATTTAATCTATATATACGTATATAATCAGGAAAAATGGTGAAGTCTTCATCGACTATTGAGAGTGCTCAACTAGATAAACTGGAGCTATATATAACTGAATGTACGAAGTAGTTAAGATTGTAAAAACATTTTATCTGCTACTCGGAGTTTCACATGTTACAAGTAACACGATCATCAGGCAACTGCCAGAGAAATAGAGATTCATCGAGATATAGAACAAAATTAATACATTATATGCGTGACTAAATATGCGTGACTAATTATATTGGCGCGTTAATAGCTTGGGTGCGTTTACAATAACATTTAAGTAATGGGAGTATTCAGAAGGAATTTCTTCGCGTGTCTACATTTTGACATTAATTCACTCTTCTTATTGAGCGAAGCCATGCTGGGTTTACAGATGATAAAATATTTTTTTCCCATAAACATAAATTGCATCTTTTGCTTACATTAGTATATGCATTGGTTTGCTTTACTTTGCGCCATGAAATGTCATAGTTAATGTTTTGGTCTTTTAGGCTCCATATGTGTTTACTGAGTTCGGTTACGTGCTTATATCTATCGTGCTTGAATGAACATATATGATTGCTATATCTGATTTTAAATGAAGTGTCACAGAGACCGATATATGATTCTTTAGTGTCTGGTGTGGTTAACAAAAAGTAAACAAATAAGTCTTTAACAAGTTTTTAAATCGTTCAAGGGAGTCAGCTTCTTTAACTTTAGCAGGAAGGCCATTCCACAGGACAGCAGCAGCTGCAGAAAAGGCTCTATCTCCAAAATTCACCAATTTCGTTTTCGTTTTGACGAGGAGATGTTTAGATTGAGATCATTAGCAGCATCGCTGTAGCTGAATCTATTTATCTAAACTATCAATATCTTTTCATAAAAAAGTATCTGAAATTTTCTGTTTTGCAGAAATTTCAATACAATGATCAAAGATTGGTAATCTCAAAAAGACGACAAGGGATGCACGACTGTCAAAGCCATAAAACATAAATAGTAACTTTTTGCAGTAAGTAGTTAGTTCTTTCTTATACGAGATTGGGTAAATCAATAAAATGTAAAGTACTTTGTTCTCGTAAGATGTAACTATATACATTGAAAGAATTGTGTTGTTTTATAAATGTACGAAAATGATATAATTTTAAATGTGAACAATTCTTGCACAGTGATCATTAAAAGGAAAGTTATTAAAAAAATTGTTATCTGAACAAAATAAGATATCTCTTCTGTAACCATTATTTGAATAGTGATTTTGGTTCATGGTTTTTGGGATATCATTATAATTAACCTTCAATTTGTAATATGTATATATATTTTTAATTTTTTTTTTTTTTTTCTTGACATCTAACATTTGAATTACGGAAAATAAGGTAATGTATATGTAAATAGTTCGTCAACAAAGTGTTGTAATCGTTTGTAGAACAGGAAATTTATTTCTGAAAACTATGTAATGTATATGTAAATACTTGGTGAACTAACTTTTGTAACGTTTATCAAACTGACAATAACGCATGTTCTAAATAACATTTGCAAATATCGAAGTATTCTGTTCTGAATTGTTTATGCTAATGTTCTTTTAAATGTTGTAACTTTCAACCACTTATGACAAAGATAACACATATTGTGTATTAATAACAGATGTGTTCTTCATAGTTTATTATGATCAAAAGTTTTAAAAAGGTTAACCTTGTGTAACACATTAAATGTTTAAACGACAAAGGGACCACAAATTTCATGAACTTGCAACTTTTAACTCTTGAAATAGCTACATAAGTAGTGGAAGTTGGAACTGTTTCCGTGTCAAGATAAAGTATAACGTTAGAAAGGGTTTGGCCCTGTGCTTTGCAGATTGTTAATGCATAACATGGAGTAATGGGATACACTACTTTGTTGTCATAGGATGTAACTTTATAGATGGGAAGAATTTTATTGTTTTGTATTTTTACAAAAAATGGTATGATTTTCGAGGCGTACAATTGTACCACTGACCATTCACAAGACCCTGTTGTTTGTCCGGAATTTGTGTGATCATCACACGAAGTCCACTGTAAATTGGGAAAATGGCCATGTCATTGTCCAATTGTGCACAGGTTAGAGGCTGATGGTTTTCAAAAATTAGAGTTGTCATGTTCATATTAATTTGATTAGCTGCTGATTAAGTCACTGTTAGAATACAGTAAACACCCACATGTAAGAACCTAGATTTTTTCAAGTCTGGCAAAAAAGGTTCTTATATTTTGGGGTAGTTACTGACAATTTAGGCAAAATAGGTTCTTAATAGGTTCTTAAAATTTCTTTTAAGGGAAATGCAATTGTTATACAGTACACTGTATGACCAGAACATCAAGGACGGAAGCATGGGTGTAGTCCGATACAATTCAATCTCAGAATATTTTTTCTCCAGAAATATACATCTGTTCAAAAAGAAAAAAAGAAAGAAAAAAGAAAAAAAGATGTGTTCAGACAAAGAGATGTTCTCTAAAATGTGTATGGCTCCAGTCCTTGTGGCTTGATTTTCTCGTCGTCTGAACCATTAGCAGTCATTAAGCACCCGGTTTTCTCAAACAGCTTCTTAAAGAAGTCCTGGTCTTGGGTGATCTCTCTCCAGGCCTGTGCAGTCCACTTGGTCATCAAGACCCTTCTTGTCCTGGCAGATACCTTGTCGTGCCACATTTCTAGATTCTCCTCTCTTTCCAACCATCCCTCCATAGCCTCACCTATCTTCTTCTTCATCATTCTGCCACACCCTGCGTCAATTGGTTGAACCTTGTCCGTGTGGTTTGCTGGCAGTAGGTATACTATAGTGTTGAGTTCCCTGCAAGTGGTATGGAAGTCTTTCGCTAGCTGGAAGCCAACATTGTCCGCAAACAGCACTTTCTCCCCTGGATCATTCCCCAGCCCATTTTTTAGTGTTTGTTTTGTCCACTTCTGGTTGATCTCGGAGTCCATCCATGCAGATGGCTGAAAATAAACGTCAACACCCTGATCATACTTCTCTTTCTCCTCACTTGTGACATTTCCCTTCCCCCTGAAGACTATTGCTGGCTTGATATTTTGTTTCCCTTCTGCCCGAATGCAGAGTTGCAGGGTTGCTTGCCTCTTGTCTAGGCCAGAAGCTGGTTGGGACACCCACACTTGTTTGGTCCCTGCAACGTCGTATGTTGTTTCTTGGTCGATAACAAAGGGCAGAGGGACCTGATCAACATTGTATCTGTCCTTTGGGAGCCATCGCCCAAACTTGGTATCCACAACAGAATTGTTCCTCCTTCTTTTTGACTGAACCGCTTTCCTGAGATTCCTATGAAAACGTTGTGAATTGTTTCCCTACCATCGTTAGCCGAATGCTGCTTCTTGTTTGTTCTTCTTCTAAGGGCAATTTGGTGTCTGCGTTTAAATCGTTGGAACCAGTTATTGCTCCCTTTGAATTTGTTGGCTTCTTCTTTCCCGTAACATCTCTCTATTTTTTTCTTCATATTTGTCTTGATCCACAGCTTTGAGACCTTGCTTCCCTTTGCTCTCCGCAGCTTGAATTCGGCAACAAGAAGATTCGCAGCCAAGGGGTACTTCTCACTATTCCTAGCTCTCTCTCCAACCATCTGTCTTCTCCGTCTTGCGTCTCTCATGCCGCCTGCATTGGCGTTGTGCTTGTTTCTTTCATCCGAAATAATTTCTTTTCTGGCTTTATTCCATTTCACTACAAGTGACTTGCTCACATTTTTGGCATCAGCAACCTTTTGCCATTTATTCTTTGAATTCTTGAGGGAATCTAGAAGGGCAAGTGTTTGCTTCTTGAACTGAACTGTGTATGATTTTCGCGTACTTCTCCCGCGACGGTTTTCAGTGCACTTGTCTGGTTGATGGGGGGATTGAAGATCCTCATCCCGCTGCTGTTTCCCTGGCAGGTCGAGATTGAAATCTGGGGCATTCTTGCACAAGGGTCCTGAAGGGGTAAAATGGGAGCTGGGATTAGTCTATTTTTTGGCTGGGAAAATGGGATTACATGCACTGGGACTGGGATTTAGCCACTGGGAATGGGAATGGGATTCATTTTTTCCTCTCATAGAAAAAGACATAAAAGTCATTGAAACAAAAGTCGGAAGGCAAAGTTTTGTATACTTTTACACTATTGTGACACCTTCCGAGTCCTCCAAATCACTTTCAGACGCCCGCGCGTCTTTTGGTCAGCGGTATGTGCCTTCAGACTTGCCAACATAGCGGCTGCTGAACGTGTAGTACAGTAACTGGAACAGGGATTTCTAAAAAATTAATCACTGGGACTGCATGGAATTTTGGGCTGGGAAATGGGACCCCCCCCCCCCCCCCCCACCCTTCAGCACCCTCTTGCACTCACCAGACGTTGAATCGATGGGAATTATAACGCTTGAGGAGACTTCAGAGGCATGTTTATATTTCACATGCATCTCCATGTGTTGCCTTCGAAAGAACGTTTGACTGCAAATTCTGCACTTGAACGAATCATTCTTCACTGTGACAGCTTTTGGTAGTGTTGCAGTGATATCATACAACTCTCCGCTCCTCAATTGGACCTTTTTCTTGTAGCCACAGTCAAATAAAGTTCGATTCATTTTGAACAACTTGAGGGAAGTTCTCTGAAACAACGAGGAAAGTCAGAGGAACTGGGAACAAGTGTGAACTGGAATGTCAAGTGTAGTGTGTGTCAGCGGTCATTCCGCAAAGGGAAGGAACGCCTTGCAGAAATCTAGTCAAGCGATCTCCATGTGCTTTTAGTGTGCTTGCTATAAACCCTTTTTTTGTGCGTTAAATTGGTGATTATTTACACCAAATGATACACAATTCAAGAAGAGAACATGGCAGATGAGTATGAAGTATTTATTGAGTCTAGTGTTCGGGGATATCATGCTTATTTTAAAGATGCAACTGTTTTCATCGGCGAAGTGTTAACCTGTGAAAGAGAGCTGGATAATGTGCATGACAAATATGCCATTGTTGTCAAGAATGGAGACGACAAAACTGTTGGACATGTTCCCATAGAATTCTCCAAGGTATTTAACAAGTTTATTCGTCACTATGGTGAGATTGAGGTGGAGTGTATTGGTGCTCGTTACAACAGAGGAGAAGGAAAAGGACTTGAAATCCCAGTGGACTACAAACTGATAGGGAATTCCAAGTACCTGGAAAAGTTGGCATCAAGACTGAAGAAAAACGAAGCTACCTGCGGCCTTAACATTTCGGATGTGAGGAAGTGCCAGACTTAATTCACGAAGTTCTGGTATAAAAGGAGCCTGCCCAGGGGTAAGACAATGTACATTCACATTGGTATGCTTTTAACAAAAGTATATTAGCATATTTATTATTTTTAATTATGTATTGTCTTACCCCTGGGTAGGCTCCTTTTATACCGGAACTTCGTGTTTAAAAGTGCTTGATTATATTACAACAATAATGTACTGTACAATGAATTTAATACTGGAAGAAAGTTAGAGTACAAACACTTAAACCGTGCAACATTAATACAGTACTTATACTATTTAGTACTAAATAACGCTAATTAAACAATAGAAAACAATAGAAATATCACTGTTAATTATTAAATAGTATTATTAATGTTGCACGGTTTAAGTGTTTGCACTCTACTGCTGAACGACAATGGCATTCACTGAACAGTTTCCTCAGTATTTCAACTTGCTTTAATACATGACTACAGTGTATGAGCCATGAATACAGTGGGGGAACTGACAGTATATACTGTATAAACCACTTTATTATAGAGAGATTATACTGTATGTATGTAATTTCTGTAAATTTTTTATGGAAGGGCCAAATGTATAGCAAATTATTTTATAGTCACATTTTGGCTACAGCACTGTTTCATTATTTAGAGTGACTCTTCATATAAGAACCTTGTGGCTTTGGTTGGCTAAACAGGTTCTTATATTTTGGGGTATTAAAATCCAAAATTTCTGCCTACAGGTTCTTAATTTCTAGGTTCTTAGAAGCGGGTGTTTACTGTAGTCCAGTTTCGTATTCTCCGCTAGAAACTGCTGCACTTCAAAAGGCAGGCTCAGTTTTCACACCAAAGCGAGGCTAACCGTGTATAGCGCCATAGAAACCAAGTGTTGTTTTCCTTGTGTTTGCAGTCGTTCAAAGTCAGAAAAGTTGTATGTTTTGTGTTTTTATTACCATCAGTGGATAAAGACAACGAAATGGAAACCCTGCTGTCACTAGAGAAGCTTAAAAACTTAAAGAGTTAAAGATTTAAAGGAGCTATTAGGTCGCTATCACGAAAATACAAGCGGCAAAAAGACCGACCTTGTGTTGCGTTGCCACATGCTAGTCGAGAAGAAACGATTGAGCATTGAAGCTACAGATAATGAAGAGTTAACGACGAATCAAGGTTCCAATCGACCAGTGGTTATGCACTTGTCAATGGAAACCCCCCCCCCCCCATCCCCCCAACCCGGAGAAACATGGGGCATTAGCCATCAGGCAAAACTAAAGGATGATTTTGCCCCATGTGGTGGGGACAGATTCGTTGTCAAAGCCCCCACAAAACAATAATAATACCCTATACATTGGGGACAGAGTCTTTGTCAAAACCCCTACTATAATATACTTTGCAGTGTCTTACGACAAGAAATTAATCAAACAAACAAACTATCACTTTTTCCAGTTCAGTTTTTATTGCAACAGGAGCTACAGAGCCAATCTCCTTCAGGAGCATCACTTCCATCAATTCTAGCACAAGAGAAAGAAATGGTACCATATTATTGGGCATTCTGCACCATCACAACCTATACAATGCAATAATACAATAAACTTAATTATTTTATGTAGTCAAGTACATTTAGCTTACCGTAGGTGGCTAATTTTCAGGTACTGCCATAAATAAATTAAATATAAAAATGAACAAGGCTATTAAATATAATAAATATATCAGTGTAAAATAAACGCCCACCTATCATATTTTCAGCCTGGTTTGTTCTCCCACACGGACAAACTGGGTCATCTGACTCTACAAAAGTAAATAAAAAGTATACAGGATACGGCATTCCTTGTGCTGAAACGTAGAGGTGCAGCAACAGTGCAAAATCAGGAGTGGAGTCATAGAAGTCCACAAACACCTAGACTCACCATCAGATGATGTACATGAAGAGGAGCCATCAGCACCATCAGAAATGTTGTCATCTTGGTGAACATCCACAACTGCAACTATGGGTAGAAACATAACCTGTTTAGTTATTGGAATTGATCATCTACTTGACATTTGATGTTACATACCTCTGTTTGCTGCCCTCTTTGCTGCAGCCTTTCTTGCCCCCAGTACTCTTCTGGCTCTGATATCCACCAGATGCTTTAACCACATCATTGTTTGATTGACTGTCAGATCGGTTTCTCTTGCTAATTGTTGTATTTTCTCTGCATCTTTTAGCATGTTTCATTATAAGCTTTCTGTAGGAGAACAGAAGGGGGTTCTTTCTGAACATGGAGCCAGGCATCTTATGGTTTCAGGTAATGTCCTGGGCATTGGCTTTGGCATCTGTCACACTGCTCAGAGCCCCATGGCTTGGAAGGATCTGGAATTGGTAGTGGGAAATATGTAACTGGAGGTCCTCCAGGAAACCAGTAATGCGCTTCCTGTCTTCCTTCCATGCATCGGCTGTGAGGGCATCCTGTCTTGTAGCATAAATGTAAAACTAAAACATATTTATTAAAGAGATTGACTTTATGATTGAGATAAACAGTCCACACTTTCGTGAAATAACTTTACAGTTCTGGATTGCTGTTCTTCAAGTTCTCAGTCTTCTTTTGTTTTCCATGGAGGAAAACAAGTAACAGTTTACGTCTTTGAAGAATCTTCATTGCTTCTTGGTCACATGCACCCTTGTAAAGATTGATCTTTGCTGCACCACACGGTGCACCTTGCACTCTAGAAATATAAACATCTGTGGCCAGATCAAGGTTTCTTCTTAACTGGCTTTCATCCGATCGTTGAGCAGTATAATTTGGTCCACCAAGAGTAGACGGAATGTACAAGTTGGAATGGGCAACTGCAAGACAACCATTCATTAGTTCAACACTATTCAAGTATGAACCACCAGAATTTCGAGATGTGACACATGTGAAGTGATGATTCTGGTTGAGGTGTTTCTCTCGGTCCATAAAAATGCTACTTCCTTGTGACTAGGTCCCTCATCGCCTGCACCATCCACACGAACACACCAGACTGTCTTCAGCTGACCATCGGAATTTCTGAAAATGGATGATAATTCTTCTTTGTTCTCATGCATTTGAACATCTGCCATATGTTGAGCAGGAGACTTCTCGTAAACCACATGAGGCTTCACCAGTCCAACACAAGCCTTTGGGGTAGTGAGAATTCCCATAAAAAGGTAAGATGAAGTCTGAAGAAGAGCAGTATCACTATTAACAAAATCTGTCCTGGTTGTCAAATCAGGTTGATCAACTAACTGCACACCTATATGCTGTTTATGTGTAAAAGTGGTATCGAGGCGAAAGCCAGCTGCATCGTCACGATTGAGGACAACTTTATCCCTACCATCTTTGAACTGCAAAACTGCAACTCATCCAGTCCTTGGTACACTGAATTACTCCAATGTGCATCGGGATTCATCCTCACAGAAAACCCTTTCCTTGATCTGCGACACGTTATCCTAGCCAGTCCTTTATATCTCTTGGCAGAGAGTCTCCGTTTGTTCCGTACAACACAAAGTTGGACAACGGTCCCATAACCTATCTTTGTATTGTACTTTTGCTGCAGGTGTTCCTGGATACGTTTGTAAGTAACTTTAGGGCCTGTTTTAACATTGCCGTCAAATGTCAGGACTCCTGTCCTTTGCCAAGCATCGGCACCAACTTTCCGATAGCGAACAAACTGTTCTACATCTCTTCCAATATTAGGGAACTTTTTAACAATTTTAGAAACGACCTATGGCACTTTTCGTTTGAGCAGCATTTGCTCAGCCTTTCTTTGAGCAAGTATTCTTTTGGATTTCCTTTCTGTCTTTGCTTCTTTACTTGGTCCTTCCAAGTTTGGAAGATGGTCACTAAACTCTGTTAATGCATAAGTTAAAGTCTCTTCAGAATAGTTTTGCAGTAGTGTTCTCAGTTCTCCTACCAGTGCAAACCAGTTAAGGCTGTTTTCTCTTAGAATAAGTAAAAGGTGTTCCATATCTGGAACAGGAGACACAAGAGGTCGGTTTTTCTCTAAGGCAATATCAGGGTCTGAGATTTGTCTTGCAGAACTTGATAAATCATGAATAGTCCCCAGCCGCTGTTTGTCCACACAACAATTCACGATTTCCTCATCTTCTGTTTCCCATTCACAGTCTGACCTTCCTGAGCTAGAGTGAGAATATTGCTGGGATGTAGCTAGCTGTCTTCATCTGAGCTACAACTGAGTCGAAATACTTGCAGTAGGGCTTTATCTTGGACTTTTGTAAGAAGGCAGACTTCTTCCCGCATTTCCTCTAACTCACTTATAGCAATGTTTATCATACTTTATCAGAAGTCGATCCGATTCTGAGGTTGCCAAGGCACACAAGTCCTTTAACATTGCCTTTGAAATTCCTGCTCGAGGGGTTGATTGACGTGATAAACATTGGTCACAAAGCTGATCACTTTCTTCATATCTACTCCTGCTATGCTTTCCAGAACATACAACTTCTGTGATCCAGGTCCATTAATACTCATTTGGATAACTGTCACTGGCATCTGCATGATTTTGCGAACAGCTTGTTCAGCTTTGTATTTAACTAAGGGAAAGAAACATTTATAAGCAGAAGGAAGATCTACCACACCCTCATTAAGAATATGTTGTCCAAATTTGATCAGTGCCGAGCATTCCTTGCACAACGAGACTGTGTTGTGTTTCCATGAACAAAACAAAGGCCTTATGTCAATGAAATCTTGTAAACTCAACTTTGTAACTGGTAATAACGAAACATAAATGCCTGTGTTTATCTTGTAGTTTCCTAATCCACAAGCTTTAAAATTCAAATACAGTGCTAGTTTTTCATTTTTGTTTTGTTCATTTGGCCTTCCCCAAAAAAATATTCTTCATAACTAGTGCCATCAGAACTGGTTGAGGTGTCAACTTTGCTTTTCATGGTGTCAGCATTCACTTTGCTTTCTTGGCCTGGCGAGTTTTCTTTCTCTGTCTGCATTGTGGTGACTGGTATGTTATCGTTGCTGCCCTCTGAGAGATGGTCTTCAAAACTGTTTACCACTGGAGACATAGAGATGGTACTACCACTCTTGTTTTCCTCTGCCTGCTTATCTACTACTATTACTTCATCTGTCTGCTTCTTAGACTCTGTGTTCTTCTGGCCTAAATGTGAAAACAGCTTGTTTTGCTTTGGGTTTTCTTTACTTTTCTGTTGTTTATGCTTTGACGACTTTTCATGGTATTTAGAAGCCTTTACTTCAAGCTTTTGAAGCTGTGTCATTTCTGATTGGAGGTTTCTTTTCTTTTCTTTAATGGATGCTATCTCCTTGCACTTCTCTGCTGCATGTTCAAACTGATGGCCTGTTACATATTTACTTCGTGATCTTTCCAGTAGTCTCATATGTGAATCTATATCAGAAAGATCCTCTGCAAGCTCTGTAATTCGTTTGGACCTTAATTCTTGAGACCATCTTGACTTTTTCTCTACTGGTGCATCTTCTGCTGGGTTTCCAAACGTCTTGGAACGTGACTTTTTCTTTTTATACTGGTACCCTTCTTCGTGTAACTTCTCCCGTGTTAGAGTCATCAGCTTACCTCTGTCATTGACAAGAGATGGATCATTAAGGCACAATTTTAGAGAGGCTCGATTCATTGCAGTCTGATATGGAGTTAACTGTGACACACCATCCCCTTTGTAAATTATACTGTCTTCTTGTATTTTCTCAGGATCCAATTCCACATTGACCATGTTCTTGTATACAGTCTTTCCATCTAAAAATATTAATTAATATATACATATATTAATATATACAGTCATTTGCAAAAATTCTGGCCGCCACGATATATCAATATATCAATATATCGGGTGCATTATGGGTAATTAAATAATACTATTTTGAGTTTCCTAACTTATTAAATGAAGCAAAATACAAACGTAAGACTAAAATAAACATTATACTAATTATTTCTACCAACTTTGCTGGCGTTAACCCGCTTTAAGGGGAATTTTCGATTATTTAATTACCCATAATGCACCCGATATATTTATATATTGATATTTCTTAGCGGCCAGAATTTGTGCAAATGACTGTAGTTTATTTATATGTAAATAAAGATTTAGTTGTGAAAGCTTTTCAATTTTGTTGAAAGATTACTCCCTTTTCTGTGAACTTAAACATTATACACCTATTTCAAATAACGTTGTCGCGTTCAAAGCAACAAGCGTCAAGCCAAGACCGAAGTGAATGCTGGTTTTGTGTTGGCAATTATTTAAATCACAATTGTTTCTATAAGGACTAATTACAAAATGTGAATATTTCCACATGCTTGTTTGCATATCACACTTCGTTCCATAGAAAATAGGTCTGATTTAAATAATTTGCCAACACAAGACCAGCATGCACTTCGGTCTTGGCTTGACGCTTGTTGCTTTGAACGCGACAACGTTATTTGAAATAGGTGTATATGATATAAAGCACGTCGGGAATAAATGACCCCAAAATCGGCAATGTTAAACGTGCCACTTTTGCATTAACCTTTGTATTTTCAACAATTTCACATCAATTGGGATGAAAGTTACAGAGGTTGCTTACTACATGTAGTGTTTTATTTTGGTATGCTAAAAGATACCACTGACGTAATTGTGACGTCATCAAAGGATATTCATTTTATGATGACGTGATAGAAATGACGTCACCTAAATAGCATTAGCACTTTTCGAAGCAATGAAAATCAATGAAATGACGTTGTCGTGATCATTTATTATTAATAATAGATGTTTGTAGTGGACGAAGCTGAAATTTTGGTACACGATCTTTATTAGGGATATTTTAAAATATTGGTGACGTAACAGGAATCTGTCTATATATTTTATTAATATATATAATACTTAACTTAAAAAAATCAAAAATCTAAAAACATACGATTTGGGGGGCTTCTTAGTTCTTTCAATATGCAAAGTGTAAAGACAAAAGATTTTCAAACAAAAAAGTTTTATGAAGAAGTTTATTTACGAATGGCTCTATATAATTCATTTGGGAAATTATGAACAATATTTATAGAAATAACTTCTTCATTCAACTTTTTTGTTTGAAAATCTTTTGTCTTTACACTTTGCATATTGAAAGATCGAAGAAGTCCCCCAATTCGTATCGTTTTAGATTTTTGATTTTTTGAAGATAAGTATTAGAAATATTAATCATAGATATTGGCAGATTCCTGTTACGTCATAAATACGTCACCAATATTTTAAAATATCCCTAATAAAGGTCGTGGACCAAAATGTTCAACTTCGTCCATTACAAACATCTATTATTAACCATAAATGACCATGAGAACGTCATTTCATCGATTTTCATTGCTCCGTAAAGCTTTAATGCTATTTGGGTGACATTATTTCTATGACGTCACTATAACATGAATATCCTTTATAACTCTAACATGAATATCCTTTATAACTCAGCCATAAATTATTGCATCGAGATAAAATTTCGAAATATCTACTTTTCAGAACGTTTTAAAGTGATCTCGATTTTCCCGAGAAATGTAACAATTCGTGATGACCTCAGTGGTAACTTTTAGCATGCCAAAATAAAACGCTACATGTAGTAAGCAACCTCCGAAACTTTCATCCCAATTGATATGAAATTGTTGAAAATACGAAGGTTAATGTAAAAGAGGCACCTTTAACATTGCCGATTTTGGGGTCATTTATGCCCGACGTGAAGTGACCAACCTTTGCTTTGGGACCAATATGAATCCTTCCCAAAGTTGATGTCCTGATGTTCTAATGACCCTCCTGTACACACAAAATAAAATATCCACTATCTTGTATATGTTTTACCTCATTAAGCTTCATTATGAGATAACTTTCTTGGTACTGTCTTTTTGATACAAATTTGTTGACATGTAAGTGTAATCAAACCTCTAACCTGCAGTTGTCACAGAAGTACATGGGGAATCTGCTGCTTGTTTTGGTTGTTGGCTAATGTTTGGATTTACTGATGTTTCATTTAACTGATGACATTGCTGTAAAAACAAAAGAAATATACCATGAAATCAATGTAAAAATACTCACTCCCCCCCCCCCCCCCCCCTTCCCCACAACAGGTGCCCTTTTTTCAAGCCAGTAAAATGACTGAAACCCCACAGACAATTTTTGTAATGTCTACAGTATCATATACATATAGAGCTATGCTTCTACAGTATGGTTATACAGTAACCTCTGACTCCTAGATTTTAAGTATCAGTATTATCCCCCTGAGATATCATTGCAAAGGCACAAACTAGCCAAACTATATTCCAAATCCTAAGCCTCTTATTTCGATTTCATTGATTAAGAATAGCCCCCATTATTATTGTCATATCAATCAACAGAGTGGCTGTGTATTAGCAAAAGTTGCAATGAAAAAAGCTTACCTTTTCTATAAACACTCGAAGTTTGGCTTTGTCGTCTATGTTGTCCTTTGGCCCTATCATATCGATGAATTCGTGCCATTCACTGTCATACTTCGGTATCAAGAAGTCGAAAGGTAGTGTTTCAAAGGCTTTCCTTATCTCAGCAGCCAGATCACTAATGATAGCTTCGCCTGAAGCGTTGACAGAAACTTTCACTACTCTTCTTGAATCTCCAAACTCGACAAGAACCTAGCATCAGGAGCAGAGTCTTTTAATATGGTGAATGAATGAATGATGAATAGAAAACCAGAGCTAAAATTATTGAACATGCAAAACAAGAGGTCACAAGAACAGATCAGAATTTTTGGAATTTTGACTAGCAAATATTTATGTCATGTGGCCAAGAAATCAAGTTTTGGCAAAAAAAAAACAAGCATGATCAAAGTTTGTTTTTAATATCGGTAGAAAGATAAAGAAACGATACATTTTGTAAGAAATTCAAGTAAAATTCAAGTAAATCACTTGCCATTGACAAGTGCATTACTATAGTGTCTACCCGGCAATCTATGAAAGAAACAACATACGAACAACTGGAATTTGAAGTAACTGGTTGTGTCTGGAAAACTGACCTCAGAGCTTTGCCTTCATATAATTTTGTGCAGCTCTACGACTACCTAGTTATAAAGACAACCAAGTATGATCATTCGTTTCTACAGACCTCTGGTTATGGCTTCCATGAAACAACAAAAATAATACAAGGTCATGGTCTCTTTCAACAATCATGGGACTGTATTGAAAGGTGCTTGCAAGTGTCCAGCAGGGTAAGCTATTATTTTTGCTAACTGACTCTGGACCTTTTTATCTATCTATATAATTATTTAATTTATTCATTCTTTATTTATTTTTCTCATGATCACATTCAGATTGACAAGGTAAATCAAACTTAAAGTTTATTATTATTCTAATAATATTAATCTGTTTAATTAAATAGGAGAGGTATAGATGGTCATGGTCACTGTAATATTGGTGGAATGCTCTTTGCTATGGAGGATTTCTGCCATAAAGGTTTAAGGGAACACAGTGAGCCGTTGTCATGCACGTCAAAGCTTTGCCGCTGGAATGTTCTCAGGAATGTACGAATTGATCCAAAACCAGTAGATGACATCATCATTACTAAATACCGGTTTGGAAAAGAAGCCAGTAAGAGCAGGTGAATGAGAAAATCAAGCAAAGTTGGAAATCAAAATTTTTCACCCACCTTGAAATTTTGTGTGCAGGTAGACCACCCAGGGGGGTGCACAAAAACACCCCATGTTGGGGTCATCAAATGCATTGTTGCCATAGAAACGGCAATTGTTCGCGTGATATTTCCGGTTTTTACAATACAAACAAGAAACTTCTTTCTTGTCGTTTTAAAGGTTTTAATGGCAACATTTCAGCACATAACTGTAATCAGGATGCACCATGAGTTTTGCTTTGTCTATAACAAAGTGCTTGGACCATATATGCAGCTCTATGGAGGGATTTTCCTGCTTCGATTGAAGTGATCGTCAATATTACGCTCTTGTACGACTTGGTCCTTCGATAGCTGTGCAGTTTGTGTGAGCGGGATAAACAAAGGTTATCTTAATCTGGACATCTTAAAGTTGTAATTTAAGAGCTTTTTCATGCCTGATAGTGACTGCACCATGTATGGCCAAGAATGTGGAATAATCAGGATAAAATCACCTTGATTAAACCGACATTGTGAAAAGTGACCAACTTCGCGTCTTTGTTCAACAGTTGGATTGAATGTGTTTAGGAGATAATAAGAATTGCCTTTATAGTGATATTTAGTAAATGAAATTAGTTTTTGAGTGAAATAATCGAGCTATGACAAGACTAATTTTTCATATTTTGACCATGTCCCTCAAATGGTACGAACCCCCACCGTAAAATTAAAATTTTCCCCAATTTTGTTTTTGTTGAATTTAAACATCAATGTCTTTAGAAGTTGTGATCAAAGCATCATATCTTAGAAGAGCATACTTTAGGAGATATCAGCCAAATAGTTTGGCCTGTTTTTCATGTCTACCAAAATGGCCGACATGGCCCCTCGTTAAGAGTGAATTTCTGTAAATATCAAACATTTTGATAAATATTTGGCCACTTGAAAAAATAGATTTCTCTGAAACTTTGCATACAAGTAAGTATTCCTGCCCTGATTACAAAAATATGCTTGTAAGGCGTCGGCACCTTTGGTTTCCATGGCAACGGCCCAATGTTAATTTGAAGTGATTTTCAGCCTCTCAAAAGTTACAATTTCTCCATCTTTGAACACGTGCTGCAATTTCTCTGTAGCTCTTTCATCAACAACAATCATGTTATGTGAAAGAACCATCCTTAGTCTTTTCCTTTCACAGGTAATTTTGGATTCCGTTGCTATAGCAACCGTGCACACGCATCGCGGGCGCAACATACTTTTATATTTTAAAAAATGCCTTATTTTTGCCTATATTCTGGCTTAGATAACTCTGATGGTAACGCTCAGATTCTAAAGCTTCCAGTCACATTTACATACTTTATCCAACTGCTATTGAAAAAAGCTTTCAATTTTTTTGGGCCTAAACTAACGGTCTTCTGACATCCACTGAAACACATCGTGGTGAAGCAAATCCTTCAAAATAGCAAAAATCATGGAAAGTAAACCATCTGAAAAGTAAACTTCTGATCTCTTCTAAAAATTAAATAATCAATGATTACCTAATATAACACCTACAATTTAAGTTAGCTTTCTAATATCTGAAATAAATATTATACGAAGGCGATTAATTTGCATAATTAATTATAACTTTTTGCACGATTTAAATTAAAATTGCTCAAAATTATTCGCTCACTGGAAGTTTTGAATTCATAGACTATTATGCCGAGCATTTCAAACTATAGCTTTAATAAATAATTCATATGGTTTCTATGGCAACATGACTTTATATGTACAAGCAAATAAGAATGCGTTTCTTTTAAAAAGCACGATTTTATATTAGACAACATTTGGCATTAAAGTATTAATCTTAAATTATAAAAAAATGGTGTTAAGGCATTCAAAAGAATATAAGTGTTTTGAGCCACCTTATTGTTTTTGTTTGGTAAACAACGTTCATATTGCTTTCACACTTAGCCGATGAGAGTGGGCAAACCAATTAGCTGCCTCACTCATGGAATGATGTTAGAACAGAATATAGGTGGGATAATAGGTAGAACTATATGCCTGGTCTGTACGTTGTTCTGGCGACAAAAATTTATTTGCTTGTTTTATTTATTTGTAGAATTCCTTTTTGTTTGTTTGTTTGCTGCACCTTTTAGTAAAGTTGACTATTCATGTTACCTCGATCACGCCTCTGCGATATACTTATATTTTGAAATCCTTTTCAAACTTGTTTTTTTTAGTCTTTTATAAAAAATGTTTAACTCCACGAAACTTTTTAGTGCGTTTTACGCACACATCGCTTAACTCGAACTCACTAAATTCTCTTAGTCACTTTTAGTTATGCTCTGGGTGTGTCAAAGACAGATTTGGGTGTGGTCAAGCTCGTAACTCAAAAAGAGTGTAATTCGAACTATGATACGTGTAATTTGAAATGCGCATAACTCGAATAATACCCTATCGGCCCCAAATGATTTCATCTTTCTATCGAATAGCTGTGGATTATACTCTGGTAATCATACCGAATACGGCAGAATGTGCTGAGCCACACAATAGGCGACTTGCACTAAGAGGTCACGTGACCCTAACTCCCATAAATCGACCAGCAGTGTCAAACAGAACTCCAGAAATGAAATGAGCAGCTAGAAATTAGTAAAAGGGCGAAGTCAGTTCAGATCATAATGTCTCACCCAGGAGAAATGGCATTAAAAATAAAATCGGTGGTTTTCTAAGATTTTGTTTGGAAAATGCATTGGATGGCAAGAGCAGCAATCCTTGGTTTTCTTCAAAAAATGATATTGGAAAATATCCAATGCATTTTCCAAACAAAGTCTTAGAAAACAATTGATTCTGACTTTTCATTCGATAGTTTTTGCCGGTTATATTTCATGATAGAGCAGCCTTATTCAAAACGGCTGATCTTCACTTCATCTTCGTAAAATTCTCAGATCTTTACTCGCGTTCAGTACGTCACGTTTGACCCAAACACGCCAGACTCCCACCATCTTCAGTACACAAAGGTAGTTTGAAAGGTATAGAGAAATGATGTAATATACAATCTAAACGTAGTAGTGGACGAAGCGTTTCCAACAGTACAGTGATGTCACAAGTCCACCTTGGTCAAATATAGAATGTCTTCAGGTATTATTCGGAAACAGCTCATTAGGCAACTTCAAACTGTTATAACTCGAACACTATTGTGACGGTAGAACTATAAAACTTTGCCAGAGTATTCACAACACTGATGATTATCTTTTATTGATTAAAAGTTTGTTGATTGGTTGCATGTGACCTTTAACAACATTCACCAAAACTCGGCCTTTTTAGAATCTTGATGTCAAGTTCTAATTTGCTTTCTATAAAGGAAATACGCGTTTGCAAATAGAGGCTCATAATAACGACTCCATCAGCGATCCCCCACAACGTTCAGCAAATAAGTTTATATCTGGTTTAAATTCTTATGGATTTTAAGAATATTTTAGTGTTCAATTTTTTCTGTAACATTATATAAAATATTCAAATCTCTTCTTACTATGGAAACTGATCTCTGAAGTGGTAACATGTCTGTTCGGAATTTTGTCTCACTGGAGTGATTTGTACCATTTTTGAACGAAATGATTGGCTTAAGGTGACTCAAAGTAGTTTTTTACTGACCACACTTACACTGTTCATTTGGCGAATTGATAGACTTATCCTAGACCGATCAAAACGACTTTTGCACCAGTTATCGGGTAAAGATGGAAATTTAGAATTATGCCAATTTCAGCTCAATTCTGTTCAATAATGTTTATGCAAATTATTCAAAATCGCTCTGATCAAAAAGTTTGAATTCTGTCTCAGATACTTTGCCTTAGTATGTAGTTTATCATACATATAGTCGATTGTCTAGAGCTCATCGAAATCTTGAGATATTTTAGAAAAACTGATTTCAACGATCTTTGTTTATCTTTGTTTATCGTTGCCAAGGAAACTTCGATCGAGCTGATATTGATATAATTCTAAATTTCCATCTTTACCCGATAACTGGTACAAAAGTCGTTTTGATCGGTCTAGGATAAGTCTATCAATTCACCAAATGAAAAGTAGAAGTGTGGTCAGTTAAAAACTACTTTGAGCCACCTTTAAAGTGATCACGTGGTACAAAATTCCGAACGGAAATGTTTTCACTTTAGTGATTTCCATAGTATATATAGCTAATTGCATAATCATTGTCGGGTTGAAAATCATAAATCATAGAAGCTGAGACCACAAGGATGGATGGGAAATCAGTTCATGACCTGCATATTACATGCAGATATATTCAATGTTCCCGTAGTTTTGAAGATATATGAGCTATTAACTAAGATCCTACAAGTCTGGATAAAAAGGTTGACCATTTGACGGTTTTATTTGAGAGTTTTAATTTCCCAGAATTCCTTTTGGTCATAGCTTTCATGATTTTCAACCCGACAACGATTTTGCAATTAGCTATATAACTTATGCGAATGATCAAAAAACGAAAGGTTCAATTCAATGGGAATTTGCCTGTTAAAACGCTTATGTGATGAGTTTGATATACCATCATCATCTTTTACTGGAAAACAAAAGGCTCCATATACATCGAGGCACTTATAATAATTGCTCTTGCAAGTTTGAATAACGTCAACAAATGCTGATACATATATATTACAGTCCGAACTAGCGTTGATGATCAAGTGAAAAGGCAGGGGTTGACTGTTGTCCAAGTTCACTGGCGTAAGTAACTTGACTATGTTCAGTACCAAACAAAAATAATAAGAGGGCAGAAAACACTTCTATTATTTTGAATGCCTTAACGCCTTTTTATTTAAGATTAAATAAATACTTTAATGCTGAATGTTAAGTCCAAAATAAAATCGTAATGCACATTTGGCTTATTTACATGTAAATCACGTTGCCATAGAAACCATATTAATTATTTAATAAAGCTATGGTTTGAAATTCACGGCATAATAGTCTATGGATACACAGTTTCAAAAGATGCAGTGAGCAAAGTTTGACCATCAAAAAGTTGAATAACTTTGAGCAATTTTAATTTAAATCGTGCAAAAAAAAAATAATAATTATGCAAATTAATCGGCATTGTATAATATTTATTTCAGATATTAGATAGCTAACTTAAATTGTAGGTGTTATATTCGGTTATCATTGATTATTTAGTTTTTAGACGACATCAGAAGTTTACTTTTCAGATGGTTTACTTTCCGTGATTTTTGCTATTTTGAAGATTTGCTTCACCACGATGTGTTTCAGTGGATGTCAGAAGACCGTTAGTTTAGGCCCCAAAAATTTGAAAGCTTTTTTCAATAGCAGTTTAATAAAGTATGTAAATGTGATTGGCAGCTTTAGAATCTGAGCGTTACCATCAGAATTATTGAAGGCAAAATATAGGACAAAATAAGACATTTTGAAAAATATAAAAGCATGTTGCGCCCGCGATGCGTGTGCACGGTTGCTATAGCAACGGAATCCAAAATTACCTGTGAACGGAAAAGACTAAGGATGGTTCTTTCACATGACATGATTGTTGTTGATGAAAGAGCTACAGAGAAATTGCAGCACGTGTTGAAAGATGGAGAAATTTTGACTTTTGAGAGGCTGAAAATCACTCCAAATTAACATTGGGCCGTTGCCATGGAAACCAAAGGTGCCGACGCCTTACAAGTATATTTTTGTAATCAGGGCAGGAATACTTACTTGTATGCAAAGTTTCAGAGAAATCTATTTTTTCAAGTGGCCAGCTGATGTTTGATTTTTCTAGAAAATCACTCTTAAGTGTTAATTTTCTGAGCGAATACTCAAAGCAAATTGTAGTGATTGACCATTTTTAAAACTAGAAGAGTTGCCCTGATTGTGGAACAAATTGGAATGAAATTGGTTTAAACACGAACCGAAAGGGACTGGACCGCCTTCATTTCACACCTTTCCAGCTCAGTTGAATCAATTTGAAATGTGGAGTAACATCTTCGTATTCATGTCGTATTGAACGACTCAAAGTTCATAATTATTATTCAACTGGACTTCGATAAAACTGAGCTAAATATCAATATCTTCAAAACTGATCATTCAAAACTAATTACAAGATTTTGAAAATGAGTTCTTGATGTTATTAAAAGAACGAAGAAAGTCAACAATTTGAAATTCAATTTTTTGAATTTAAATTTCGCGCCCATTGTTACGATGCAGAGCTCTTGACAGTACGATGGATGACTGACAACTGAAGGTGTTAGCTGCCTGGCACATGCCCTTTTATAGCGCGGTTTCGTGTTTAAATGCGCCGGAGAATGAGCATCATTCATTTGCGCTTTACTGGAGGGCATTTTGGGTTGAATTTGTGGCACATGGGCCAGAACTAACAATTGCCGTTTCTATGGCAACAATGCATTTGATGACCCCAACATGGGGTATTTTTGTGCACCCCCCTGGGTGGTCTACCTGCACACAAAATTTCAAGGTGGGTGAAAAATTTTCATTTCCAACTTTGCTTGATTTTCTCATTCACCTGCTCTTAAGAGCGACTCCGCGTAAATATCTAAGGGGTCGTGAAAGATAAGAAAAAATCATTTTCCTGAAACTTTGCAAGATGAGAGCCCCTGGGGTACTGATCATGGAAAAATAAATTTGACTTTCATCGGGGAAATAATTTTGTACTTAGCGGACTTTTTGCCTTCGACCCTCGTCGAGCACAAATATCGGACCTGAAAATAGGACCAACTTAGAAGCTTCGTGCGAGCAAACCAATCTATCAAGCAAACAACGAATACTGTAAAGTATTTATGCAACATATCCCCTGTGGATAACTGTTATCAGATCGCGATTTAATTAAAATCATAATATCTGAGAGTATTTTGACATTTGATACTGTAAACAACAAGTATTTGACTTCACACTTTCAACGGCTAAAAAACCGTCCGGGTATATGAATGTGGTTAAAATGGATAATTTTTCTGGAAAGAGCAATGATTTTACTTCCAAAATCTGAAATAAAATGTTGGGGTAAATAAAAACGTGAGCGCTGGGAAAGTTGCAAAAATGCAGATTTCGACTGTAAAATTGACCCCTGACCTGACTGGCGAGTAAGCGACAATTCACACTGATGGCTGGTATTTTTATTTCTCTAGGGATATTTTTGGAACTCGTGTAAGATCACATCCAAAACCAAATTAGATCTCATTATAACTGTTAATAATGAAGATTCGTGCTCATAAATCTACTTTTTCGGGAATTTTAGCGACTTTGTTGTGTATTTGACGGCTGAAACGAGACACAAACTGGAATAGAACGGCAATAAACTCGCATCTATATATCAGATTAAGCTATACACTAGACCTACCTCTTCCTAAATGAAAAGGAACCATTAAAATGCCTTCCCAAGCGTAAAAAGATTCATCTCCACGTACCACAACCGTAACAACACAAACACACAAGTGATAACCGCTAATCTACCACAGGCTACCCGGTCTAATCGGGCATGGTATCTGTGCAGACACTCTGTTTCTTAGATATACAGTCAATGTCATTAACGTTGTCCAGCTAAAAATAGTCAACATGTGCACAATAATTACTCCTATACTCTATAAAAATAATAATATAAAAAAAGCGCGCGCAAAACGAATATATGATCGGACGCGTGATATTATATAATAATAATAATAATAGAAACTTTATTTATAACACTAAATTGTATAAATACTAATAAACTCGTAGCCCTCGATAATAATAATAGTATCATATAAGTAACGATTTAGATGTACATAATGTTATAAATATAAAGGAAATTATGGCGACGTTTCGGTGTCGACTAGGCACCATTATCAAGCGAAATGAGTTGAAAGTCAATGTCATCAATTAAGAGTATAACAGTAAATTAACATAGCACTAAGTAAATAGTTTGGCCCTTAGGGAATCAGATTGTACATTAAGAGTAGGTCGTCTTTCTCTAATTAAAAGCATTTCATAGAGTAAACAATCAAATTTACTCTTGCACTTTTTAAGATCTTAAAGTTATTATTAATGTCTCTTGGGACAATGTCATGATCCATCCTATAGTGCTTGCCGATGCTGGAAGACATGCCTCTGTGCTCTCTTCGATGCGCTCGTGCAGGTGTCTGTAGGTGTACCCTACATAACTCGCATCACACGAGTCACATTGGAAATTATAAACACACTCGTTGGTTGATGATAAGTGGTTTATTTTCTTGCACTTTTAGCGATTCGTTTAGCTTACGGCTCACAAAGACGGGTTGTACGGTGGTGTTTATCTTGTGGCTTAGGTCTTGTAGTTTCCTTCGAACGACATCAGCTGATCGTTGGTCTTTACAGCTATGTTACGTCACGCGTAACCAGTAAATCGGAACATTCAAACGAAGTTTTGAAGTCTAGAATCGAGTCTCGATCATTCAGACAGAAAAATCAAATCCCCGCTAAATATTTTCTCAAAAACGTTCATAAAATTAAAATTAAATTGGATGAAAATTTGTGTCAGCATACATACTCTGCAATCACAACAGCCTGAGTAAACAGATATCTGATACTTTTTTCTTATAGATATATTCGTGGAGATTTGATTTTTCTGTCTGAATGTTGGAGACTCGAGTCTAGACTTCAAAACTTCATTTGAATGTTCCGATTTACTGGTTACGCGTGACAGCCAAGCAGCTTATTGTAGTATTAATCTCTTTTAGCTGGATAACGTTAATGACATTGACTGTCTAAAATATTATGTAGTCTGTAATGAGGAAGCGGAACACCTCGGCCAAACACTAGCTTGCATGTGTTGTCGAGCCACATGAAACCTGTAATCGGTTATTCCCGGCAGGTACGTCCTTAAGCGTTTGAAGGGCAGCAGATCCGCCATGACAGAAAGAACCTGCCTCTTGGTGTCCCAGCTGGTGGCATTATTGTAGGTTTCCGCTAATGCACACAAGTATTTCCTGTCAGATGGAGACTCATCACTCACGTCTACCGGTAGTTCCTTTTCGATGAGCTTTGATGTTTGCAGAGACTGCCAAAGTAAACCTGCATCCTCTGGACAGATCACTTGGAGTGCCGCTACCACCACGTCCTTAGATTTCGTCACGTAGTGTTGTCGAGTTAAAATTAAAAAAAATACTAAAAAAAATTACTGTTTATTTAAGTGTCGAATGTGTTCTTGCGCTTGCGCACTAATTGGGGGACACTGTACTCTCACACACACTACCACTAACCACTACATTCTAATATTCTATACATACAATTTTCAGCTCACTAGTTCATTTTTATTGAGGGAGGAAAACCGGAGTACCCAGCGAAAAAGCCTCGAAGCAAGGGAGAGAACGAACTGACAAACTCAAATCACATGTGATCCCAGGTCCAGGAATCGAACCCGGGACATAGAGGTGACAGACCAAGGCTCTCACCACTCGGCCACCCTTGCTTCCCTGTGATCACTGGCCTCCCAACGTTTCTTGGACACACCCACTTCAGGCACACCACAGCTTTGTAAGAAAGTATTTAGGTGCTTTCTCTGAGAAGAGCTTGCACTTTCATGTATTGCTGTTATCATCAGCCGGGATACACTGGCTGGAGTCCTGTTCAAGACACATGCTCTTCATGCTTTTACATAGTGCCGAGATATCGTCACTGTCACCATCTTCACTGTCATTTCTCAGCCGTACCTGCGCCATGCCTTCACTCTCATCAACCTTACAAACAAGTGACAAAAATGTTTTTGAATAACATGCAAATAATACTGGATAACCAAATACCCAGCGCACTTTATTCGATCCTCTCTGTTTTCTATAGAAAATGTCAGTTGCGACAAATTATTTTCTTCAACAACAAAATGAAAAGTTCTTACCACTGAAGGAGAAATTTCCTGCGTGCGTTCTATGACCACAGGTGTTGGCTCAGGTTCACTATCCTTCTCTAGCCTTTTTCTGCACTGAGTACTGAGTAGTTTTGAAACTTCTACTACGGCAAGATTACTTTTACACTTCAGTTTTAAACCACATAGTTTTAGGCTTGATTCATGAATGATGATCAATCAATCAGATGGAGTTTGTTTTCGCTCAAAGCTCCGCCATTCTACTCTTTGTGTTGATCTTGGTCAACGATGACACAGGCAACCCAACAAGTTGAAATTTCCGTCTCATTGTGCTGAAAAAGGTTAAATATTCACCAGAATAACCATTAAGGCTACACTGTTTTTTAGTTTCTGGTGAGAATATTCTATATTCAACGAAAAGTTGAAGTTTTTGTGCAAAATTCATTTTCACTTAGTTGACTGCAGCTTGGGTTACCTGTGATCTACGCGGGAAATTACGCGTGCGCGGTAAGTACCTCAAAAATCAAATACGGACAGTTGTTTTGCCGCGATGTCTTTCAGTTGCTTGTGCAGGCGGAAGGAGAGAGAGGGGGCACGTGGATATATGACATTTATCATTTGACAAGTGAGCACAGCAAACGAGTGAGATATGGAGTTTGTACACTCGAAGATAAATTTAATATCTTCACAGGCCCATGTATTGTTATGCTTATTATATAAACATTACACTCGGATCCAGCAGTTGTTTGAAAACAGCGATAGCAACACATGTGAAAAATAGTAACATACTGTAATAAATATTTCTATCAGTTGCTTATGCGCGCTCGACCCATAGTGATACATCATTTGCTTTGCGCTTTGTTACTTACGTTGTCCAATCTGAACTAGGATGTTGGTTAACTTGAAGAGTTTTCTAGACATGGCTACAGTTACACCACGCTCTTCTCTTGCGCTCTTCTTGTGAAATATCCATTTACTTGGGCAACAACAGTTGATACGACAGCTTCGCCATCTGATTCCATATTCGTCGCGATGCCATGGGCATATACTCAAGCTGTGAATACCCTTCCTCTGACTCAAATAGCCCTTTTTAAGAGACATTTACAGATATTGATGGGTAATTCAAACGATAAGTGCATATTATGTGCTGATGGAATACTAATTATTTGCAATGTAATGACTGAAATCAATGAATTTCCTGCACGTGCCAGTATTACAAAGTTGTGCCTCTGTCTTCAAGGAAGAATCTCGTACACCATAAGAGCCTAAATGGCCAGTGATGTTCTTGTTACACTCCCCAATTGTGATACATTGAACAATGCGAGGGTTGTCTGCACTCGGTCCACAAGTTCCAGGAACATACTTTGAGTAAGCGCACAACGCCATTCTATACTACCCAGGCTGTACAAACAGCGAATACTCCGAATACTTCACAGATAGTAGCTTTCCGTCTTCAGGTGAAGATACGAAAAGCAAATCAACACTCATAAGAGAACACCACTCAGAAATAGTAGTAATAGTACAACTTAGCAACTGAACTGACACCGCAATCTAGAATCTCTAATGTTCGCTTTTCAATTAAATACCAGATCAACCGTTTAGCCTGTGGTAGATTAGCGATTATCACTTGTGTGTTTGTGTTGTTATGGTTGTGGCACGTGGAGATGAATGTTTTTACGCTTGAGAAGGCATTTTAATTGTTCCTTTTCATTTAGGAAGAGGTAGGTCTAGTGTATAGCTTAATCTGATCTATAGCTGCGAGTTTATTGCCGTTCTAAGGTAGAATTCATTCCAGTTTGTGTCTCGATTCAGCCGTCAAATACACAACAAAGACTCTAAAATTCCCGAAAAAGTAGATTTATGAGCACGAATCTTCAGTTTTACAGTTATAATGAGATCTAATTTGGTTTTGGATGTGATCTTACACGAGTTTCCACAAATAATTCCTAGAGAAATAAAAATACCAGCTGTCAGTGTGAATTGTCGCTTACTCGCCAATCAGGTCAGGGGTCAATTTTACAGTCGAAATCTGCATTTTTGCAACTTACCCAGCGCTCACATTTTTATTTACCCCAAAATTTTATTTCAGATTTTGGAAGTAAAATCATTGCTCTTTCCAGAAAAATTATCCATTTTAACCACATTCATATACCAGGACGGTTTTTTAGCCGTTGAAAGTGTGATGTCAAATACTTGTTGTTTACAGTATCAAATATCAAAATACTCTCAGATAGAGTGCAAACACTAAAACCGTGAAACAGTACAAACTATTTTGTGCTAAATAGCACCAATGAAACAATAGAAAACAATAGACATTGCACTATTTAGTGCTAATTAAAGTTAGCACTGTTTCATGGTTTTAGTGTTTGCACTCTATTATGTTTTTAATTAAATCACGATCTGATAACAGTTATCCACAGGGGATATGTTGCATAAATACTTTACAGTATTCGTTGTTTGCTTGATAGTTTGGTTTGCTCGCGCCGAGCCTCTAAATTGGTCCTATTTTCAGGTCCGATTTTTGTGCTCGACGAGGGTCGGAGGCAAAAAGTCTGCTAAGTACAAAAATATTTCCCGATCAAAGTCAAATTTATTTTTCCATGATCAGTACCCCAGGGGCTCTCATCTTGCAACGTTTGAGGAAAATGGATTTTTCTTATCTGTCACGACCCCTTTGATATATACGCGGAGTCGCTCTTAAGTTTGCAAAGAACAGTCTTTATGACCCAAGAGCACCAGCCGATAGACAAATTGACAATAAACAGCTACAAACCCTGTCTACAAAACTAAGTCCATGTCTTTCTTCTTATTTTATGACATAAAACCTCAACAAGTAGCCTCCTTTGCAGACGTTTTAGTTGATTCGCTTTTCTCTCAACTCACCGTCTGCTAACTCGTGCAAGGTTTTGTGTTCAACCAATCAGAGACAGCCTTTATTTTTTCTGGGAGGTAATTATAAATTCATAAGCTAAAAATCCAAGATGTCCAAGACGGTGAATAACAGTGAAGTTGTTTTCGAGCGTTCTTACTCAAATACTTCAATATTTCTGACATCAACAGTCATCAAGAAGAAGCAATAAGATCAATCAGTAGTATTACAAAGAAGAGATACGTTTGTGAATCTTCCTACAGGCTTCATTTACATGAGCCAGCTCACCGAAGCTGCCTGATCACCTAAATCGTAATTGTATAGGTAATTTCACCTTTGATCAATCTCACGCAAGAACAAGTGAGTTTATACTTGAATTCCTTGGGTATAAAGTCTGCTAGCTTAAGCTTTGTTGACAAGGAGCGACAAGAGGTTTGTTTTCAGCCCCGTCTGTTTGTGTATTTGGGCTTCAATGTGTCATTTGATCGGCCGTTGGAAAATAAAGCAGTACATATGGCCGTGAATTCACTTCTAGAATTCTGTCCTTTTGATATCTTGAAGTTCTACAATTGCTTTTCACAATAAAGATTAATATCTACTTGAGTCCTGTATGTCATTTATTTAGCGATTAGAACAGTTTTCTGGCGAGGTTTGGGACAAAGAGTAACTCGTTCCCGAGCCGTCAAAAGAAAACAACTGCAACTCGGCCATCAATATCGCCAATCTCGCGTGGTTTTCGCTCGAATATCATATATTGTAAGTTATTAATGG
This sequence comes from Actinostola sp. cb2023, assembly GCA_033675265.1. Classification (NCBI taxonomy): domain Eukaryota; kingdom Metazoa; phylum Cnidaria; class Anthozoa; order Actiniaria; family Actinostolidae; genus Actinostola; species Actinostola sp. cb2023. The sequence goes on along the minus strand of JAUJYZ010000682.1, from coordinate 141,445 downwards.
GAATATTCCCATCAAGAGAAGTTCTTTAAGCCCATTTTGAAATCTGGATTGAACTGACAAGGACTGCATGAGTGTAAATATAACATGGATTCTGATTGGTTGTTTTCGCACAATCACATGACGTCACAGAACACAAAACCTCGCACGAGTTAGCAGACGGTGAGTTGAGAGAAAAGCGAATCAACTAAAACGTCTGCAAAGGAGGCTACTCAACAAGTTGACGACAAAAATGTAATAGTGGACAGTGTTTGTGAATGTGTTCCAAAAAATGCTCCAGATATAGAAATAGAAGAAGAGATGAGTGACCTGCCATTCAATGATCAATACAATATTGCAAGTACTAGGATTAAGTCAATGATAGACACTTACATTGAGACTATCACTGACAATGAAGTAGAACTTATCGAAAGGATGACAAGAGGTCAGAGCACAAATGATGCATGGCGGGAGCTAAAGAAGATCAAATTAACAGCTACCAATTTTAAAGCTGCTGCAAAAATAACCCTGGAACCAGACAAGCTGCTAAAAATTATCATATACATTCCAAAGACAAGAGCACCTATCCCATCCCTTGAATATGGACAGACACATGAAGTAGTTGCAGTTAAAGACTATGTTACAGTGAAAGTCCAAGATGGAAATCATAACTTAAGAGTTTGGGAAGTTGGTATCATTATTTCAAAAGTGAGACCTGGTTATGCAGCTAGTGTTGACCGAATGGTTTTTGACCCATTAGCCAGTGGCAAGAAACAAGGTGGACTAGAAGTGAAATGTCCTTACTCAAAAAGGGGCATGTCTATCCAAGCAGCCTGTCAGGACAAAAACTTCTGTTCTATAATGCAGGACAATGGCGAGGCCAAATTAAAATCTGGTCACCAATACTACTATCAAGTTCAGGGACAAATGTTTGTTTGTAATCTGAACTGGCTCGATTTTGTTATTTGGTTTGGTCCAAATAATTTAAATATTGAGCGTCTTTGTTTTGACAAAGAGTGGTGGTATGGGGTTGCTTTGCCAGAAATATATTATTTTTATTGAAGAGCATTCCTCCCCAAAGTTTTCACTGGAAGAGTGGCACGTGGTGTGAGACTTTACATTCACAAAGGGTGGAGAAGCTTCAAAGTTGCATCAAAGCTCAAAAGAAGTGCTTTAAAAAAAAACCACCCTAAAATAAAATATATTTAAAATACACCCTATGCAATACTCGATTTCTGTAATTTGCATAAATTTGCAAAAACTGAAAGAATAACGAGTTAAGTAAAGGTAAGATAATAGATTGAAAGATCATCCACAGTTTAGTAATTACCCCAAAAGTACATTACTAAAAATGAAACTCTCATAAAGTAGTAAGCATTTGAAAGGTGCAAAATACATGGAAACGAGGCATTTAGGGCCATTGTCCGGTTTCTGGCACAAATCTTTGTAATTTCAAGTCACTATAGCTTTTCAAGATTTCGTAGTACAGCCCTAAAATTTGTTTTATTCATTTTATATAACACTCTCTTCAAAGAGATGGTCAGATATTGCTGTAATATATTCCCAGTAATAAAGTAAATGAGATTGTACGATTCTACCATTTATGCATAGGGTGTATATATTTCCAGTTGCTATCACAACTTGACAAATGTTAACAATATTTTTTAACCATTCTAGAATCAACCATTTATTGTCATTTTGTTTTATTAACACATAAGTATTTACAATAACAGGTTGAAATATTTGAAATGCTAGACATACAATATTTTATTATATATTTAAATTTGAACTTACTTTTCAAAACAATATATTAAATACTGTTTGTTATATGTAAATCATGTTCATTTTTACACTGCATTAATTTTTGTACCTGATATGCAGCTCCAAGTTTGAAAGAAATTCCAATAGTTAAATGGAGTGACTGCAATGAACCTGTTTATAATTTATAGAATCTTTGGATATTATAATTAATTAATTGATGTATTAATTAATGTATTACTCCTCTCTTCTATTCATGAAGATTCAACTATAATAATATACACAGATATTATATGATATTTATAAAGCATCAGCTTTAGGGGCAAGAAGAGGTGGCAAAACAATTGTAAGGTAGGAGCAAACACTAAATATTTGATCAGCAATATGGGCCAGACTTAAAGGTAGTGTCCCATCAAGGAGGTGATACCCTTTCATTCGTCCAATTGCTCGTTCCACATGAATTCTTATAGATGCTATGTGCACTGTCTCTTGTACTTCGTCTGCAGTAAGATGTTCCCTAGAACCCTTGAAGGGAGGGATGTTTAAATGGACCCCCTGGGGTAAAATCTCAGAAATCTCAAAACCCCTATCAGCCATCACATTATCTCCTGTTTCTAGTAGATTAATAAATCCAGACTGTTGGGTAATAAACTTATCCGATACCCTTCCACCCCACAATTTTGAAACAACAGTAACCTGACCATTTGGAGAAATCCCTACTAACACTTTAAACGTATTGTGGTGTTTATAATTTGACCATGTTTGTGATTGTGCCAACATGGATGAAGGAACCTCTACAAATACCTCTGTACAATCGATGATCATTCTCGTTGTTGGATAGAGTGCAAACTGATCTGGCATGTTTTTTCTCACTAAATTTTGAGAAGGGAAAGGAAATAACTCTTTCAATTCAAAATACAAAAAAATTACCCCAGTACAAAATATTTTTGAGAAATGGCCCATAGATATACTAAACCTCTCTGCTAAATCTCTAATAAAAAGACCAACTTTAAGCCTAACTATGACCATAAAAAATTCAATGATTGGAGTTAAGTTCCTTTTCGGCCCAGGTTTGTTCTTTCCTTGCTCTTGGTATGACGGGGAGTCTTGTATATCTCCACTCCCCCAATATTGAAGCTTTTTCAATTTGGGCTCAAGGTATTGAAAGAAGGACAAAAGTGTTCCATAATTAGGGAATCCTGTGTAAAACTGTATAGCAGAATCATCATCTTTGAAATTCTCAAGTTTGAATTCTTTTTCTTTGTAACTATCAATTTCTTTTTGCAAGTTTCCAAGTTTCTCTCTCAAGTTGTTCAGCATTTCAGACTTTTAGTCTTTCTTATATTGTCTGCTGATAGTCACGTGGATTTTCTGGTGTGTCAGTAAATGAGAATGATTAGTTATGTTCACTATACATACAAGTAGAGAAGCCAAATGACCAGTCTGTCTGAGTGGATTTGTCCTCTACCTGCAATAAATGTGAATAAGTTTGTGTTATTTGACTAGTATCAAGCTATATTATTAAATAATTAGCCTCTGGATGAAACTTATAGTATAATGTAATATATAATATCAATTAAGTGAGAAGATGTTTACCTGTAGCAGATTCTCGTCAATCTCTATGCTTTATTCAATTTCTTGAATGTTTGGAGAAAGGTTGTCAGTTTCTGCTTCAGTTATAGATATCTGTATAGAAGAAATCTCAGTATCATCAATCTCTATGCTTTCTTCAATTTCTTGAAAGTTTGGAGAAATGTTTTCTTCATTTTCAATGACTACTGGTGTCAACACATGTACTTCTCTGGGTTTGGGGGTCTCTTTTCTTTTTCTTTTGTTCGCTTGTCCAGTTAAATATTGATGGCTCTGCTCCTTAAAGTGCTACTTGGACGAAAATCAGTCAAAATTTAAAATGAGCTGTAATTTTGCTGAAGTAATTTTGAACAACATATTAATAACTGTTTGGCATTAAGTTAAAATGTTGCTTTCATATCTCATTCCAGCTGGAGGTTTGTAGATATCATCAGGACGAAAGTGTTTATCACAAATTACAGTGCTTGACTTGACGTAAAAGCCATCTCGTCCTGTTGTCTTTTTATTAAGTTGTTGCACCAACGAGATCTTAATGGCGCCCTCGTTGGAAACATAAATTAGTGTATCTTTGATGATGTCTAGAAAAGATATTAGGAAGTCATCTGTGCAACGATATTGAACTGTCAGCTTGAAAGTGTTGAAATAATGAACATAGATGGATTCTAAAACACCTTGAACTTGAATGATGGAAGTAGCTTGGGTTTGTATGGGTCGCATTTGTCCATGGTCCCCTGCCAAGAGTAGAATTGGACGAATCGGCAGTTCATGGAGAGTTTGATTGATATGATTGAAATTTGTTGTAGAGACCATTGAAATTTCATCAATAACAATGACGTCATACATAGCCAGATCCCAATTTACTGAAAAGGTAGTTGTACTCGGTTGAATTCCAAAAGCAGCATGTATTGTATCGGTAGAGATGGTATCTTGGAACATTTCCTTGTATTTGCTGACAAGAAAACCCGTAGCAGCAGGTAATAACATGTTTTTGTCTTGTTCTAATGCATAGGTAATGAATTTTTTCAACAGGAAACTTTTACCGCAAACAGCTTTACGGTTGGTGCCAAGGCGAAGGCAGTTAAAAAAGATGAGAGTCTCTCTGTTTTACTGCGTTGACAAAAGTGCAAGTTGAAATGTTCAAAAGTGAAATGCTGCAAGTTGTTTACCAGATAAAGTAAGGTTGTCCAATGGATCATTGAAAGGAATGGTTAATTCCGAAGTTGTGTAAACGCGAATTCTCCATAAATGATAAAGGACTTGTAGCGCTTGGATATATGCGATTACATTGTTAACAAAGTACTGTTTGTGTCCTTCTCTTGTAAGTGTTTCCTTCAGTTCTTCCAGATTGTTGTGGAATAAATTGGGCAATTTTAATTCAGCAGAAGCCAAATAAGTAAATTGCAATGGAAGATGTTGATGTTGAGGATGTAATATATCAGTCCGCCGGTCGATCGCCACTAAAAATACTGCCTTAAAATAAGCTTGGTCTCTGGCTAAAATAAACAGCTGTATTAGTGGCGTGTCCGGTGATTGCAGGCGTTGATCAATATGCTTAACCAATTGGGTCAACTTGTCAACAAAAAAGGTGTACCCTGCTTTGGCGTGATTCTCGCCTGTAGTTGCTTGGCTGTAACCAGGCGTAAGTAATCTTTCACTGTCTTATCTGCCGCCAGGTTTCCCAGGCCCAGGCGTTTGTCCCATTCACCATCCCTCCCGATCGCATGGAAGGTAGCCCTTAACTTGCCAACATATGAGTCTACTGTCTTATAAGACAGTCACAGGGGGCACCCACATGGGAATTTACCTCGTTGACCAAGGAAATCGCATCCATTTCTATGAATTTGGGTTTTCCCATTTTGATCTTTATATACAAGAAACCGGCAAACATCTTTTGGCGTCGCCGTTTCAACAGTTTTGGACCCTGGCAGGGAGGAAAGGAAATTAACAAGCTCATTGTGTAGCGAGTCTTTTTGCCTACAATAACTGGTTGCTTGATCAAACATCGTAAACTGTGCAAGCCTACTATCGATATCATCAAGGTTAAAATCCAATTGTGCATTTTGGCTCTGGGCTATCCGTTTTCTCTGATACCCACACCTTTAACAAAAATGGAAATCCGCCACATTGGGGGCACCTAACAGAGGGCGTGAATAACTTCGCTACAATTGGTAGTTCCTATAGGAAGAAGAAAACAGGGGGAAACGTTGGCGACTTATCGGTCTTTATTAGTTGATTTCACAAACTTTATAATAAGTACATTAGCCTGTGCGTGCATATGTGTATTATTGATAGGATACTAACTATCACTATAAATGTGTCATAGCATATCCGTGAGAGATCATTACCATTAGAACATGACCGCAAAGGCCCATAGGTCTCCAGGGATTCCTTGGTGAGGTACCCAGCCTTTCTTTGATGGTATTAGCAAGGCTTTCGGGTCATCTTTTCCCGCAAGCTTCAGAGACTTGTTAGATTACCTCATGATTAATGGCCACCAGTACTTCTTAGGGTAAACATCCAATGTTACAAAAGTGCATGACCTCTTGTGACCATCCAAGAGACGCAAGACCACACCCACTTTTTTTTTCAAGGTCAGGGAATTGTCAGGGGATTTTAATTTTGGTCAGGGAATTTTGTAATTTACACAAAGGTCAGTGAAAAGTCAGGGAATTTCTGTCAGCCTTCACAAAATCGATATGTATAGTGTAGCATAATTATAGGTAACAAGTTGTCATTGACCTATATATGGTCCATGTAAATGTATTTCTTCATACATACTTACAGTATATTGCATTAAAAATACTAAAGTAAGTCGCACTGCAGGATATCATAGTAAAACAAGTGTATAGTATGGTGAGTGAAAAATGGTTTTGGGTCAGGGAAAAGTCAGGGAAAAGTCAGGGAAAAGTCAGAGAATTTTACTTTTCAGGATGAGTGGGAACCCTGACAAGGATACACATTTTCCAGCTAAGCGCTGAAGGCTTTTAACAGAGATCACCTTTTGAGCCAGCAGCTCCCACACCAGATCAAGGAATTTTTGTCGTTTTGCTGGGATGATGTCGAATACTTCTCTACTTGAATCACACAGGAAGCCCAAATACGGGACCACCTTGCTGGGAGTTACAACCGATTTCTTTAAGCCAAGTAAATAGCCCAAACCAATCAGGTAATAAGCCACTAAGACTATTGCCGATTTGGCAGCCTCTTTATTACGCTCATCTATGTCGTGAATGCATCCAATTACCTGCAGTTGCCCATTGTGTCTATCGTCAATATAAAGAGAACAGGGGATTCCAATTGATGTGAGAAATTTGGAAGGCATAAGACCGGTGAGTGATACACATATGGGGAGATCTTCCAACCAAATGGTAGTATGTTAAATTGAAAAAAACAGCCATTGTATCCCAAAACATGTCCTACTTTGCTCATCCAAGAAAAGATGATTGTACCCGGACTTGTCATCTAGAATAGTCTGGTAGTTGTCCTTGCTTACATAGCGTGGCAGATTCATAAGTGTGTCCAATTTGAAAGGCACATCGTTCATCCACAAGTTCAAAAAGCGTGCGTCATGGCATAACCTTGGCTTTGTCAGCTCGACGGTCAATGGTAAGACAAGGTGCGGTGGTTTCACCTCCCCAACTTTTCCCAGAAGAGACACTGCCCCCGTTGCTAATCTATCAAGTAGAGTTTGTCTTACCAAGTCTGCAAATGGTCTGCAAGAAGAATTATTTTGGAAGAATCGTATCGGGGGACGATCCGAGTCATAACTAGTGCCTTTATAGGTGCCTGAAAAATGGCGAAAATAATGGAAAACAGACACCTTATTCTGTATCCACCCCAAAACCTCGACCTGTTGGGGGAATGGTGGATCGTCCGCGATATTTTGCCATTGCTCTAGATGTCCATGGAGCTCCCCAGCTCGAAAGTGGTTCGGATCTCGAAAAGATAGTTTAGATATCTCTGCCAACCGGTTCCCATTGGCAATTTGTTGTATCTCTGCACTGGTCACCTCCTGGCTAACTCCAATTTCCAATTTCCCGTGTAATCAACCCATAATATTATATTTTCCTTTTTGTCAGACAGTTGGTAGTCTTGTTGTAGGGTTACATCAAAAGCATGGTCAATTTCCCAGTTCCAGGTGTGTTCTTTACATATGGGCTAGAACAAAATGCGAAAACGGAACGTGTCAACCAATACCATACAAAAAATAAATAATTAAGGAAAGCGGGATCAGCAAGAAGGTGACAGCAGAGACCCAGCAACAAACTGGGGAAGTAATTTAGGTACCTCTTTTTCAAAAGTGACACCCTTTGCTATCCAAAGTGAAAAGACAAAAACAAAATTAAAATTATTACTGGTTATTATTCATTTTATTTATTTTTATTCATACAGACATATACACAGCATGCTGTATTAACGTATTAAATGTTCATTATTTGATTAATCATACACGTAGTATAGGGACAACATTTCCATAAACCCTTTTTTTTTTCATTCTTCTAATTCCAGTATATTACTTCCATATCCAATCCTGTTTGGGTAACTTCTGCGTGTTATTCTATTTCTTGTTATTGCTATTTCACTCTCTAGAGCGCTGAGCCATTCTACCCCCACTATTATCCGACCTGTAGCAATTAGCCCTGATATGGCCAAGCCTATTACAGTTGAAACACCAAACAGAGCTATAAGGGGCAGGTCTACCCCTTCCCCCGCCAAACTGTGGCGGCTGTGAGAATGGCCTCTGACCACGCCCTCCCCGTGGGCAGTTCTTGTCCACCTTGGCCACGACTTCAAGGATCTTTTCTTGGTCTTTATCCCCAAGCAGAGGCAGTAAATAATTACGAAACATAACGTCAAATACAATAAGCTTCCCCCTCAATGTCTCATAGACCAGCTTGTAATACCCTGCTTTATTGTGGTTTGCATGATGTGCAGACTTCTTTAATGCATCGAGGAGCTCTAATGCTTCATATTTGTTGAACTCAGGTGGGGGCCGAGCCGTGAGGTTTTTGATTCTTGTTAAGGTGCTGTCCACGGAGGATGTTGTAATTGCTTCAAGCGCACTTTTTACTTCATCATACTGCTTCTGCAGACCCTAAAAGCAGATACTAACCGTTATTTTCATTCCTTATGCCAATTAATTAATTTATTCTTTCAATTCAATTTGTATTATTCATTTTATTTTTCTTAGTCGCATTTTTGCATTTGAACACCATGCATAACCGTGGCCATTTATTTAATTCAATTAACTTCAAACTCCTCTCATTTCCGTGGTCATTTTCAACCGTATTTGTGGTCATCCATTGAACTTCTCGCCAAAGAATCATTCCACAAATAATGTATTTTACTATGTGCATAACCGTGACCATTGATTTTACTTCACTTTATTTCAAATTCATCTCATTTCCGTGGTCATTTTCAACCGTATTTGTGGTCATCCATTGAACTTCTCGCCAAAGAATCATTCCACAAATAATGCATTTACCTCATGCATAGCCATGACCATTGATTTAACTTCACACTCTTTCAAATTCATCTCATTTCCCCTCAGCGCCATTTTCATTTTCAAAAATGTATTTTCTGGTCATCCATTGAACTTCGCGCCAAAGAATCATTCCACAAATAATATATTTACATCATGCATAGCCATGACCATTGATTTAACGTGTACTATTCCTCGTTATCGTGCACATGGTCATCTACTAACACCACGCCGTATTCTCCGTAACAACTCCGCATAACTTTGCTCATGTGTATACAACCCCGAGACCGGCCTCGCATAATTCATTCACTTTTATTTCAAATTCATCTCATTGTGATACTTTACACTTTTTATACTATTTACCCAATAAATACGGTTATCCGATAACCTAACATTCAAGGAACATGTAAAACAATACTGTGACTGCAGTCACACTCGGGTGTAAAAGAAGCACATTCTTTCGAGCTAACAACGTACGCACATCACAATAGCAGCCTTAAAAGTTGTTGAGTAAAAGACATTGACATAACTCAATATATACCTCTAGTTTTTCTTCTGTCGTTTGTGGTCTCACAGCCTGCACTGCTTGTGTAACACTGGCGCTGCTTGTGCCACTGGTGCTGCTTGTGCCACTGAGACCGCCACTGGTGGAGCTTGTGCCGCTTTACACTTTTGCCACTGGTTGTGCTTGTGCCCAATGCTGCTGCTTGTGCTGCTTGTGCCGCTTGTACCACTGGCGCTGCTTGTGCCACTGGTGCTGCTTGTGCCACTGGTTGTGCCACTGGTGGAGCTTGTGCCGCTTGTGCCACTGGCGCTGCTTGTGCCACTGGTGCTGCTGCTTGTGCCACTGGTGCTGCTGCTTGTGACATAACTCAATATATACCTGTAGTTTTTCTTCTGTCGTTTGTGGTCTCACAGCCTGCACTGCTTGTGCCACTGGCGCTGCTTGTGCCACTGGTGCTGCTTGTGCCACTGGTTGTGCCACTGGTGGAGCTTGTGCCGCTTGTGCCACTGGTGCTGCTTGTGCCACTGGTGCTGCTGCTTGTGCCACTGGTGCTGCTGCTTGTGCCACTGGTGCTGCTGCTTGTGCCACTGGTGCTGCTGCTTGTGCCACTGGTGCTGCTGCTTGTGCCACTGGTGCTGCTGCTTGTGCTGCTTGTGCCACTGGTGCTGCTTGTGCTGCCTGTACTGGTGGAGCTTGTAGAAACTGTACTCTGTTCATTTCGGGAAATTCGTGTTGATGAAGACTACGTCATTCCACTATCTTCTCTCCAGTGTCGCGTTGATCTGAAGACTGAGTGACTGAGCTGAGAAGGAGTGCTCGATGATATTTAAAGTCCTCCCAGGGGAATCCAGTATCCATACCCATGCACATTCCATACTTACTCTTGCTTATTTGGTGTTAATACACCTCGCGCTTCATTTGCGAGTATTGTGAATAGTGTTCCCTTAGTAAGAAGTCTGACCAGGTGATTGACGCATTCGAGCAGAAGTCATTAAGAATGATAATTTTGGATTTCTGAGCCCAACCCATGCGAAACTATCGGATGCTGGATAGACAAATTCTTTGTAGATAGATTTCAGTGACACAATCGTTTTGTCTCAGTTTATGAGCCTGTGAATGTATATATTATGATTCTTTCCACGGTTGAGCTTTAAAGCCTGATAAATGGCATTACTATAGGAAAAAACGTCAATGCCGTTCCTGTTTAGCAGTTGTAGTGCTAATTGTATCCACTTCCTATCGCATTCCTCTACACATGCTTTTTCTAGCTGCTCTCTCAGGAGTTGTATGCAGGAATTTTTCGACCTCTTGACTTGATTCAGCTTCAATTTTTTTTTTGCAACAGATATTTTATAACCACGGTTTGCAATGAATTCCGCTAAATTGTTATTATTGCCTTCTCGTTTTTGCTTCTTGGCTAAATCCAGCAGTATGTTGTGTATTTATACTGTGTTGCCTTATTATTTCAATGAAAAATGCTAAGCCTTTCAATGCGCTTTATCTTTGTTATGGCCTTCTTCCCTCTGTTGCTCTTAAACAGTCACGTAATTCTGGGTGGCCAGGAGAATGCAGACTCCCTTTGTCATCTTTGGTGACATATCTGTAGCTAGTGTAGTAATTCGGAAGACATTCGCTAAGGTTGACTTTAATGCCTAGAGTAGTTTCCAGGTAATTTCTAACTCTTAACCAGTGAGACTTCTTATTAAGCTTTAATTGCCATATGATAATGGTACTGGCTTTGGTTCTGAATAGACTCACTAGCATACTTTTGTTTTGCAGTTGCATTTTGTCACTTTGTTCCATGCTTCCAAGAGAGCACCGGCAAAAACTTGTTTCGAATTAAATGAAATCAAATTAGCTCTGCAATAAGTTACTAAATGGACCTTGCACTGACCAGCAGTTTCTAACCTAGCCACCATGTTGTGACCGTCTACACTAGTGGCAGTTAAATGGTTTCTCGTGATGCAACACAGGAATCCCACACTATTCAACCATTTCATGAATTTCCTTTCTAACTAGACCTTGTAAGCATTTGTACACTCGTGTTGCGATTTACAGTAGCGCTCAGAACTAAGCAAACATCGCAAACGCATTCAAAACGCAAATTAAACCGTTTAAAACGCGTTTCAAATGCAATTTCAATGCATAAACCCAATTTAAAAACGCGTTTAACTTAATGTTTGAATTAAAGCGAACTGAACTTATAATTATTCAAGTACGTTAACTTATGATCGCAATGAAAACCCATTTTTGGTCAGCAGGGATTAACCTACACTGAAAGTTATATTCCTTACCCCTTATAGTGTATGTTTTGTTCTCAATAGCTTCCATTTCAAGAACAACTTGCTCAACATTAGCATACATTAAAGATGGTCGTGCAAAATATTAATTCCAGAAATCGATGAAAACGATGGGGTTTCTCCTGACCCAGCGTGAAATTAGAATTCACATTGTCATCCAAGAACCTGAAATCAACTTTGATGTTATCAAATTCTGCTTCAAATTGTTCAAGTTTTAAATTTGTTTCTTCTAGTTTGGTCAGTGAAGTTTGGATTAAGTTTACTGATGATTCGATGATTTAATTTATTTTTATTAATTTCTCTAATTTTGTTAGTACAACATCCAATTTCTTGCTTACATCCTCGGCCATGTTTATAGCCGTTAGAACTTCGTCTTCATCTTCGTGTATGTCTTCATGGATGTCTTCTTTGTTAGCTTTTATAAAATTGGGAGAACTTGTACTACTTGTAGATGACGTTGACGAACTTGATGACCTTGTTGTCTGTTCCTCATTAAAATATTGGCCATCAAACATGTGAAATTTGAAATTCGCGGAGAGAGAGAAGTTACGTCTTCACTCACTCATGTCTCGCCCCAGTTTCTCAACAGTTGGGACACTGAATCCAAGGTGGATCGATCATACATCGTATTTCTTCAATGATGTTATATCTTCCTCTACTTGTGCTATTTCTTCTTAAGTTTCTTCGCAACATAAACATTACTTGCAATTCTCCAAAATTGGGCTCCTGGAAACATAGAAATAAAGAACAAATTATATATCATTTCACTTTCAAAGCTGTTTCTTCCACGTAAATGGATTGTTTTAATGTCCAACCTTTGGGGCCCCTGGCCCATCATCAGGGATTGGAGGAATTTTATGAAATTCAGTTAGAAGATTACGTAGGAAAACAAACAAAACAAACGTGATTGTATCGCGAGCTAATTAATAGGCCATGCGAGCGCAATTACAACAAGACAGTTCTTAGCAAAGTTTTACTTGTCTAAAAGAGGAATATAATTTGCTGGAAATAACCTCTATTAAATAAGGCATTCTTGTTAAGTTATTTGCAATTTTCCATGCTTCCGTCTGTCAAGCGGTGGCATTGCTTGGCTTGTTGAGTGTCGAGTTCGTTGACAAGGAAACACACAAAACAGTTAGGGGCGAAACATTTATTATTATTAATTACTCAGTTGTAGTCAAATTTATACTTTATAAAAATCCTTCGTCTTCTTCTTCTGTCTTTTGCCTTTGCTGTCCTTTGCCTTTGCTGTCCTTTGCCTTTGCTGTCCTTTGCCTTTGCTGTCCTTTGCCTTTGCTGTCCTTTGACTTTGCTGTCCTTTGCCTTTGCTGTACTTTGCCTTTTCTGTCCTTGTCTCGTCTTCTACTTTTGTCTGTTACTTTTCTGATCACTCGCAACGTTTTTTACTTTACATTTGTTCTCACCTCTCCCAACTGTCCTGAACTCGCTTAATTTATATCCAGTTACTAATTTTTAATGGGCCCCTTGGGACCGTCCATTTTCCTTCTTACCCAGGAAGATTCAGTTGCAAGGATCTTGGTGTAGTCCCATGAGATGTCCTTCCGTCATGGCCTTCTTTCGTGGCGTGTTCTGCCAGTGCAGACGTCTGTGTCTTGGCCAACCTGACACTCGGCATATGTTCCTTCTTCCTGGTCCCCAATGACCGTCCAGTCTCCCCTATGTACACTGCCTCACATTCTCCACACGGAATCCGCTCCGCTCTTCTCATTACACGGGATGGTGTCCTTTAGCTTTGATAACGATTGACGCAGTGAACAAAAGGGCTTGACAGATGTTTTTATTCCATGGTCCCCCAGATCTCTTCACTCTTTCCGTCACACCATTAACGTACCGTAACGTAGCCGTTGCACTCCTCCTCATCACGTTCTCGTCGTTTGATTTCCCGCATATGTGTCCTTAGGAAGCTCCTGGGCTAACGGTTACCAGTATTTAAGGTTTGGAATACATGACTATGCTCCTTCTTTGGTAGGTAGTGATTTTGCTCTGCTACCCAACGTTCTTACCACCGAAGCTTTGTGCTGTGTGGGGTGATGGCTGTCAAAGTGGAGGTAGTGATCTGTAGTGATCTGTTTGTTTTTCTATGTAATATTCTAACTGAATTTTTTTAAATCCATTCAATCCATGATGATGGGCCAGGGACCCGCAAGCTTGGACATTAAAATATCCATTGACGTGTAAGAAACAACTTTGAAAGTGAAATAATGATACCCACGTACAACGACACTCTTAATTTAAATTATATATTGTAAATCATACAAATGATGGATAATACAATGTGTATACCATTTATTATCTCACAGGATGTGACTGCTCGATCGTAGTCTGGTTGGTACCTTCAGTTGAAGAAGCTATAATACTCTATGAAAATGCAGGTGACAAACTTACCCGTGAATGTTGCTTTCGAATAAACTCACTCAAGGACAATACAGAGATGATACGATTCAGAAGTGAAAATCCTTCATTAGAAATAATTTATAACCATTTGGTAGCTGGTGATGGTAGCTTATTTGAAAAATAGGTACCGTATGGGTACATGTGTCTACTACTTTCTCGTTATGGGTGTGTGTTGATGTGAAATAAGTATTATTAGGAAGACTGAACTGTATTTATTCTAGTAAAATTGAGACAAAGCAGCCAGGAAGGATGATTAGCCTTCAAAATATTATTGTCAAATGAAGAATCGGCGAGATATCTGTTTCGTCTGTCATGAGTACAGTTCGGGACAACACGGATAACAGCCATGACATCGTCCTATAACTTGAAATAGCACTCTAAAACCTTTCATTCGACCGACGGTAGACACGGATTGAAAGCGGTGGCAAGTCCTATTTGCAAATTTGGTGAAAATACAACATTTTAAAACCATCCTTGTACACGAAGCGAGGCGAACTTGTGTTGACACGAGTAGGCCAATGCCGATGAGTCGTATGTTATCGTTTCTTTCTCGAATTGGTTCCATTCGCTTCTTTGTCTGATTGGTTCCAAAGGCGAGGACATTCCATTGTTCTGATTTACTAAGCTGTGATTCGTTCAAAATGTTACTTACATCTTTTTCGGAAAACATGGACGATGGCTATAGTGTCTACTAGCGCAGGCGCAGTAGACACAAAAAGCAGTGCTTTCATTTATAGCTGAGAATATGTCACAAGACTTGAGACTGCGTGATTAAGACCTGATTACAATGGCACAATCAAATTTGAATTACAGTTACCATAAACTAGTTTGGTACATAGTTTTCAAGGGAAATCTATAATTTATATTAAGGTACCAGGATATCTTCGTGACCACTGTTCACTGAAAGCCGCGTAGCGCGCTAACCACTCGTCCAACATGTCTAAAAGTACACATTTTCTTAAAGCTGAATAAATGCAATGGTCAATTATACATATAAATGAATAAGAATGAATAACCCCACGTGAAAACACACATCAACCACTACAGAGAAATCGTGGGTTCGTTTCCTACCTAGATTTTTCTGTAGTGGTTGATGTGTGTTTTCACGTGGGGTTATTGCTTCTTATGAATAACTGCAGATTCTAAATATGCTTGAGATTATTTCCTATTTTGTAAAAAAATTTTATTGCACATTTTAGAAAATTCGACCGGCCTTGTTCAAAGAGTAGCGTGCATGCTGGAATTCAATCGATTTCTAAACGGAAAGTGCCAATGTAATGAGCACACTTTGTTCTAAAAATACATGTCTCCGATTTTTGATACGTTTCCTCGTTTAAAACTTATTTGATGATGTGTAAATCGCTTAAAAATACATTAATGACTTTGACAGCAAATATCTCCTCAACAAAAGCGTGTATCGGAAATCGTCATCATACTGGAAATCGTCATCATCATCATCATACTGGAAAGTGGTAATCGGCAAGAAATGATGTTGATCCAGATTGGTGCTACTTTTGCTAATGGTACCTTGTGATGCTCCTGTATCTGCCCTTTGCACCTGATCCTGTCGCTCTTTTCCACAAAGTTTTGCTAATTCTGTAATGTAAGGGATTTTTTGGTAACTCATTTGCTCGACAGAGGGCAGGTTGTCGACAGTTGCATCTGATGCTCAATCCACAGTTCTAGACATGGAATACATCCAATTACATTCAAACAAACTGGGCAACAGGATTTCTTTTGCAATGCTACAATTCGTCGCATTTCTTGTTGCGACATTTCTGAATATTTCTTAGTATTTATGCTATATGGAAAATCGATCTCTCCCTCTCCCCCCTCTGTCAATGTTGATTCATAGTCACGTGTTTTGGATATGGCGTGAAATTCTAATCACATTGTACTGAGGGGATGGGAGATATCTTATGTGAACATAATTTTTCATTGCTTTAATGGGAATTATATCATGTAAGCACAACTGAATTGAAGCACAACTGTCTCAACAGTTTTGAATCGAATCAGAGGTACAATTTAGGCGATTTTTGTACTACAAAGGAAGTACAGATGGAAACAAGTTTTTAAAATCTTGTAATTGCAGCCAGGATGCATTATATGACATTAAAATTGGTTGTCTCTGGCTTATCTATTTGTTTTTAAAACTACAAACGTTTCGATCCTTCCTCGGATCTTCTTCAGTGTAACGATCTTGTTGTAATGCGTATGCTATTTTTAAGCCTACTAGCGCACTGGTGCTACAATCGTTGCCAAAATGTCTTGGCACGCTTGACTATTCTGAGTAAAAAACAGTGATTTTCATTCCTAACCCTTTTGGGAGCACTCCCCCCTCCCCCTTAAGCAATCAGTGTTGCTGTAAACTGACAGATTATGACGTCAGACCTCAAACGAAACATTTCCACCCAATATTGCACAAGGGGGAGGGGGAGGGGAGCCAATGGAAAGGGGGTTGTATGCCAGTGGTCCTGCACACTTCTGAACATACCAGAAAACGGCAAGTCGTGCCAACCATTTTGGCAACGATTGTAGATCGATCTACGAGAGTTTTATATATTTCTGGAATTCTGACATAGTCATTCTTTGACTTTGGGTCTTTTATGGAATGCCAGGATTCCAGAAATAGTCTTTGGTGGTAGTTCTTTTCTGTCTCGACGATTCTTGTTTCTTTGAAATTCAGCTGGTGACCAGTTGCGTTTGCATGCTCTGCTACCTTTGAAGCTGGCACGTTGTTGCAAACAGCCCTCCTGTGTTCTGCTAATCTAGTAGCCATTGATCTTTCAGTTTGACCATGATAAGTTTTAAAAACAAATAGATAAGCCAGAGACAACCAATTTTAATGTCATATAAGTTTTAATTTTCTTAACAACTAATTTATCTGTAAAGTTTGTCCTCTCATTTATACTTTCAAAGATAGACGAAGATATGAGAGAACCATGGCTTCGAGAAGTAACACAAAACAACAATTCCGCCATTACACCGAGTATAGGGTGAGAAGAAACTATTAAATCTGAAAGCTATGCATTTTTTGAAGCTCCATTCTCTATAAAAACTGAAATTACAGCTATTTCAAAAAACGTTGATACTGAATACTGCATTCTAAATAGTGTATACCAAGACCGAAATGCATTTTGGGACTCGTGTAATATTGTCTAAAGTAATATAAATAATAATAATTTATTTTATTTTTTGAGTATTCCATCAGAAACAATATACTAGCTCCATATGGCGAACAAATCGCTGTATATTTACTTTTCATTTCAAAATAACAAGGTGCACAATGCCCTTTGGTCTTGGAATGCACTATTCAGTATGCAGTATTTAGTATTCAACGTTTTTTGAAATAGCTGTATATAAATAGCCTGCGTCACATCCGGACTTTTCTCTCGAATAGTCCGTCTGCGAATCAGCGCCAATAACCGTGTTCTGGACCCCTGCGACTTACGCGATTATATATAATAGATTCTGATTGGTTCTCAGTGATGCTAGTTCTTACACGAACACCTATTGGATAATCTTATCGCACCGGATGTTATGAAAGATTTAAACCGGAAGTTTGGCGCGAAATTGAACCACGAGCGGCCCACGGGCGATAGGATAATATTCATTTACTGGTATGTTCTTTTACAAATATATGCAAATCAAAGAGAGAACATTTATAAGTTACCTGGAGTTCCTTTTAAATCGATCGATTCCTCTTCCAATGAATTCAAACATTCTGCTAAAACAGCCATTTACAAGTTTAAAATCCTAACCGTCATGTTAGTCGTTGCTTCTAAAATCCTAACCGTCGTGTAACTGATAGCGATAGGCCGTACAGGTTCAAACGTAGCGAACTGACTGACGCGAACATGATATCCCTCCAACGGCCGGTCGCCGATATTACACGACGGTTAGGATTTTAGAAGACGGCTAACGACGGTTAGGATTTTAAAAGACACTTTATATAAATGGCTGTTTTAGCAGAATGTTTGAATTCATTGGAAGAGGAATCGATTTAAAAGGAACTCCAGGTAACTTATAAATGTTCTCTTCAAACTTCCGGTTTTAAATCTTTCATAACATCCGGTGCGATAAGATTATCCAATAGGAGTTCGTGTAAGAACGAGCATCACTGAGAACCAATCAGAATCTATTATATATAATCGCGTAAGTCGCAGGGGGTCCAGAACACGGTTATTGGCGCTGATTCGCAGACGGACTATACGAGAGAAAAGTCCGGATGTGACGCAGGCTATATATAAAGGAATGAATGCTGTTGTAATTATTCCACCTTGGGGGTCGGTAAAAATTTCAAGCAATATCTCGTTAAAGTTCGATCTAAAGATTCACCGGGCCATAGCTCGAAATCGCTTCTACCTGAAAGGTCATTTCATTAAAATTCTAAAAGTTTACTTTCATCACACTTACCTAACGTTCATCCACTGCTGTAGAATACTTGATTGTGGAAATAATCAACGCTGAACATCCAACTCCAAACACCATAGTCGCATTTCAAAGCAAAATATCTCGACATCAAAAGAAATAACAGCGGCCAAATATATACCCAGGGGAAGAAGTGTTTATTGTCTTTAAAAATGTGTAATTAAGGGTTAGAGACTGATTACGTTTAAACTTTAGAAACGCGTAGATCTCTGACAAAAATTCCTTAGAATGAGCTATCACCTGACAAATGCATCAGACTTCAATGTTATTCTACTTTGTTGACGCATGCGCAGACAAAATGCCCATGTGCTCTCGCCGAAAATATGTGGCATTATTCTGCGCATTTGATTGGCTGGTTACCTCATGAATAATTAATGAGTATGATAGTCCATGAGCCCAGACACGAAAATTGGTCATTTAGTACCACTCAGGGGGGCAAATTCTCGTATGCATTTTTCAATTCCCCAATGTCTGTAGTTGAGGTTTATATGTGATAGCTTCTTCAGTTTGGCAGCTTTCATCTTTTTTTCGAACATTTTTTACATGGTACTCCGACCTACATGTCTGGGGTGGTTTTCTTATTACAACAACTAAAGACTACCGTCAACTGACTTCATATAACCCAAACTTTGGTAGGACATCGGAAGTTGTATGTTAATGATGTAGTATAGTAATTAGCTTTAATGACGTCGTAATAATCAGCAATCAAAACCTATTTGGGATAATGAGCATGCGGTTACGTTGTTGTTCTTGCAAGTAAATATGGTCTTCAAAGGGAAAATTGATGCGGAAAAAGAGCGTTTCTAAGATATACACGTCTTCATGGAAAAGTCCCCTTCAAGGAACTCACAAAAACATACGGAGTTTCACGCTCAACGCTGCTGAGGATCTGCAAGAGTGCGAAAATCGGTAAGGACCACAGGAAGCCCGCCAAACGCCCAGGTCCAAAGAAGAAACTGGCTGCACGCTGTGAGCGTGAAATTCTGAGGCAAATAGAATGGCTGAGGGAAAAGAGGGGGGATTTACATCCCGAAGGTTAATGGAAGTAGCCGGAATACATTTAAAGAATATATCCGATCGCACAGTTAGGCGACTTTTGAACAGAAAGGGCTGTTTTACATTGAGATATCCAATAGCAGAGCAGTATTCCTGTTTCCAAAATTAAAACCAAAATGATTGATTGGGAATTCATTAAGGACAAATTCAAAAATTCGACAGCACAAAAGTATTTTTTGAACAAATTGAGCATTCAGGACATTGAGTGGTTATCTATTTATCAAAGAGTGTATAGCCTTATAAATAATATCAGATTAAGGGCATTTCAATATAAGATGTCGAATAAATGTGTTTTCTTAAATAAAGAATTATATAAATTTAAAATAGTGGATTCGCCAAATTGCACCTTTTGTAAGCAATCGATTGAATCTATTGAACATTTTTTTGTTGATTGTGTTTACTCAAAAACACTTTACACTAATGTTAAGGATTGGTTAAAAGGCGCGAATATAACAATACCAGATCTTAATTTGAGAAATATAATAACAGGAGAAAATAATGATATTATTGCTATATAAATACGTACTGTTTAATGCTAGATTAAAAAAGAGACTACCTGAAATAAGTAACTACCAAATGACATTGGTAGAATATGAAAAAATTGAATATATGACCGCTAGAAAGAACTCTAAGATTTACATTCTTTTAAAGAAATATGAAAAATTGAAAAAATTATTAAGAGATATCACAACGTAGCCTCTTTTATAATGTAAAACATGTAGTATTTTAGTTATGTTTTCATGTATAAATGTATAATGTAATTGTAATGAAAATGTTTTAAAAAAGGGGCTATTTTTACCTCCAAGCGAGAAAGAAGGGGTTAATGAGCGACCACGACTGCAATCGACGTGTTGAATTCGCAAAACATATCAAAAGGCATTACCGGAGCAATATATGGGCAGATAAAATTGCTTTTTATCTCGACGTTGTGAGTTTTGCCCATAAAAACAGCAGACCAGGCAAGAGCGCCAAAAGCTAGGGTGGCGGCAAAGGTGTGAGGGACTACGGCAGGAGTGCACAGCTAAAGGGCAGAAAGTCGGCGCTGGAGGAAAAGTTTTGAGATTAATGGTAGCCATCTCGTGCAAAGAAGGAGTGTTATTGTGTGATCAATATGAAAAGCTGAACGGAGAATATTTCAGCTCGCTAGTGAAAAAAGAATTTGAAAGAATGTTTGTAAAATCAAACAAACGGTCGAGGCTCTGGATTCAAGATGGCGACCCAAGCATAAATAGTGCATTAACACAGAAACAATTTCGCATAGTTCGCTCATAAATACTTTCCAAGGAGCCCTGATCTCAATCCTATTGAGAACTTTTTCCACATTGTCCGAAGGTCACTCGACAAAGACGCACTAAAGCGCAATATAACACTAGAGAGTTATGATGAATTTTCCACGAGGGTTCGTGAAATAATATTTAAAATGCGAAAAGAGCTAATTAACAAAACAATCGAAAGTCTACCACGGAGGATAGACATGATTTTGAAGTCGAAAGGCCAGCGTTTAAAATACTAGCTGAACTATTAATTAGAAAAGAAATGAAAAACTGGAAATGACGTACTGTACAATAGCAATATGCTAAATATTTGTAAGCCA
This sequence comes from Actinostola sp. cb2023, assembly GCA_033675265.1. Lineage (NCBI taxonomy): Eukaryota > Metazoa > Cnidaria > Anthozoa > Actiniaria > Actinostolidae > Actinostola > Actinostola sp. cb2023. The sequence goes on along the minus strand of JAUJYZ010000682.1, from coordinate 120,338 downwards.
CATTCCTAGTGACACTGAATATTCGTTTTAAGGTTAATACTCATTTATCGGTGGGAAAATGGGACTACAATATGCCATGCGTCTCTTTGTTGTCTATCACTCCGCCTTTTATACAAATTAATGGGTGTTTCCCAGTGCAAAATATTGGCGCGTCTCTGTTGAAGACAATGTCCTTTGCATAATGACTTTTGGGCTCTGGTAGGTGAACCAGATGGCCTTCGAGCATTAGTAGAAAGTCATGCCAAGGGATAATTACCTGGGACCAGCGGAAGTCATTCAAAAATATTACTTCCACCTCTTCAGCACCCACCCATGCAAAACTGGTACTTGCAGGATTGCAGAATGTTTCATAAATCGCAGTCAGGGGGTTTAATATGAAAGTATTAGCCATATTTACTAGCTTTGTTACAAAGTATACATACAGAATTATATACTCTGCTAGAGCTTGGTGTTCCTCTAGTCGATGCCCTTCTATTTGTGTCATTTGCTTCACTGATGTTAGACTTCAGACTCTCTAAACTTTTCTTCATAGTGAAAAGGCTTCGGCATTTTCGATGGTAGAATACTGGAGGGACTTTATCTTCTTTTGTATTCACGGCAATGTTAAGAATGGGTTGATGACTTCTGATTTCAGTGGCTCTGAACAAGAATTTCCATGAATTCAAATATTGAGGTGAAGTTTAAAGAATTTCGATACTATCAACAGATTCATAGTGAATTATGCATGTTAAATGATGATCTTCTGCACACAAACGTTTACTTTGATGATCTACCTCTTTACTTTCTCGTTTTCTTTCCCTAGAATAAATAGCAATATGAAACCAATATATATTCTACCAAGATGTGATTAGATTAAAGTGTATATGCAGTGAAAAATTTTATTTGATAAATTGTTAGACTTTTGTATTACTTTTAAGAGAAAAAAGAATTTTTGAATTCGGTTCAATATGTTTCGAGATATTCACGATTGAATATGCCATTTTGAGTGCGACATTTACCGCTCGGCCAAACGCTGTGACGTCACAGAAATGACGTATGTGGTTGTACACAAAAATTTGCATAATACTTTTTCAGCGTAAACACACAGGATTCCACAGGATTAGTGACGATTTTGAAAAGACTCTCTCGTCGCCGTAAAAAAAAACTATCACGTGAAAATGCTTTTTATGGACGAAACTACCATTGAACAGTCCATTCTAGTCGAAGGATTGACAACAGAAGTAAAACCGACTGAAGAATTAACGGTCAATTTAGGCGGCCACGAGCGTAATTTCACTTTGAATGACATAAACCGTACCACTAGTTTCGTCTTCTGCTTTACGGCATAAGCTACTATTATAAAAGATCCAAACAAGGACTGATCAAATCCAGGAATGTGGATGAGTCGTAAGTTTTAAAAGTGAAAATATGTAGCTAGATTGTTCACCGACTGAGCATGATACTGATATCATACGGCAGTTTCACATAAGAAATCATGGAATTTAATGGTAGCTGTCGCTAAAATGTAAACAAACCCGGACAAACTATTTACTACACGATTCATTTTATTCTTTACCGTATTTCGATTATATATTTTTTAAATAACTTAATACAGTATTAAACTTATTTTCTCTTCAATGTTTTGAACCAGCACAGTCCACAGTCGGAACGGCATCTCTTTTTAAAATTCGCCTCAACTTCTTTGATGGATTGATGTTGATGCTGGTATCCCTCTCAAGGTGTATAGAACACGTTCAGCACAGGCGTTTAGGTGGGCACGAAATTTGTTCTGTGTCTTTGGAGCTGAGTTCAAGAACAGTCAGAGTCCAAGAACGCCTCAGACTCTCATCCTTTATAGGGAATACATATATGTGCATCGACACACTACGTGACTATTATTCGTGCAGCTTGTGTTGTTGTAGGGCACTCCCGCCATATATTACTAATATTTACCTCCTCGCTTCGCGCCGCTCTCCTTCACTACACTGGTGTGGGCATTTTCTACAACACGGTACAACTGATTACCAATACGTCCTGGATTTGATCAGTCCTTGTTTGGGTCTTTTATAATAGCTTATATATTTGCAGAAGACGAAATCGCACTAGTAGCTACTAATAGTAAGCTTACTTCATTGAAGTGAAATTACGCTCGTGGCCGCCTAAATTGATCGTTAATTCTTCAGTCGGTTTTACTTCTGTTGTCAATCCTTCGTCTAGAATGGACTGTTCAATGGTAGTTTCGTCCATAAAAAGCATTTTCAAGTGATAGTTTTTTTTTACGGCGACGAGAGAGTCTTTTCAAAATCGTCACTAATCCTGTGGAATCCTGTGTGTTTACGCTGAAAAGGTATTATGCAAATTTTTGTGTACAACCACATACGTCACAAGACCGAAAATTAGTCACCAGGCTCCTGAGACATAAAAAGGGTCAAATGAGGCTCACAAAACCGGGATTTTCGTTGAGTTTTATTTATAATTAGCCAAAATTGTTATTTTTTCCTTGAAAGGTATATAACAACGGATGATTTGATACAATAAAAATTTTCACTGCATATAAACTTTAACGGATGCGTCTCTATCAAGACTGTAAGTTTTAATCCTTTTTTTAAAACCCTTCCTTTTCTTGATATCCATAATATAAGATTGATTATTTTATCGATCCTTTTACTTTATCATATCATCACAATTGTATCAAACCATCAAATAAATTCGGATTTATATTTAGAGAGCAAAATATACCAACCTTTGATGGGAGCTGCCATCTTGAATCCCATAATGCATTGGGAACCATAATACTGCTTTATTGTTGGATTGATCTTCCTCCAGACGATCTTGAATCATTTATATATATGATTGAGATTGCAAGAGTCGAAGAGGGAAAATGTCAAGGTAATAGAGCTTTAAGTTTTCGAACTAAACACTTTCAATTGGTAGATAATGTGTTTCTGTTTAGATATAACTATGTGATTACTACAATATCATAAATGAAATGCATGTCTTTTTATGCACTAGGCAAGTGAAACCCCTGATCCCCCCCTCCCCCCTCGGGCATAAGTGGGGCATTCACCTTTTACTCAAATTAAAGCCAGTGAAGTCCCCAGTCTGCAGGGCAGAAATGCATGGTGAACTCCCCCGCCAGTACTCATTTGTTCTGTAGATAATATTTTGTGAATTTGAAGTGAAAGTCCCCGATTTGACGCTTTCCCTCGCTAATGCCCGTGGGGGGAGGGGAGATGATGGGGCTTTCACTCGACTGGTGCATTACTTTGATTTGCATACCTATATCTACCAAAGTGTTTTCATGGCCAATGTGTAATGTTAAGGCTTGTAAAACTAGACCATGCAATTATTGTGAATATTTTGCATGAAACTCTTGTGACTGTTGTAGAAGTGTTCAAATTAAGCCACCTAATGAATTAAAAAGAGTTCACAATTCTGAAACACCAACAATACCTTATTCTTATGTGGCCCAGGTTCACGTTAAAACCACATTTATTCCGACAGTAATCTCCAAAACATTACATTACATGACAATCTTCCTCGTGTCCCCCATCATGCATTGCGGGAACGTCATCCGGGTCACATTCTCCCCCCGTTGAAGAGATGTCGGCCACGGCATCTAAATCACGTGACAAATTAATATCATTCTCTAAATGTTACAAACTTTATCAGTGTTCTGAATCTATTAAACAGTTTTTTGTAGAGACATAGTCCTTCTTGCACTTTTGCTTTGTATTGTTCACTTCCACGTATGTATTGCAAACAAAGTTCGATAGGTATGATGGTTTCTTGCGTATTCTTACTGGTCGTTTTTTGACATCGACTTCTTCTTCTTCATCTTCTTCCTTGAGTTGTCCTGTATCTGTAGCTTCTTCTTCATCATCTTCTTCCTTGCGTTGTCCTGCGTCTGTAGCTTCTTCTTCATCATCTTCTTCCTTGCGTTGTCCTGCGTCTGTAGCTACTTCTTCATCTTCGAGCATTTCTTTCTGTTTTTCGTCTGAGCTGTTTTGTATTTTCAGATCATCGTTGTCTGTAGATTCAGTGTTTTCCTCTTTGTTTTCATCTACTTCACTGTGACTAGGAAGAAACATACATTGTCGCAGTAAATTTCTGTGTACCGTCCATCGATGATCATTAGATTCCGATTGGATTACGTAAACAGGTTGTCTTGGCATTCTTTCTTGAACTATGTACGGTCCTTTCCATCGATCAGCCAACTTGTGTCGTCCTTTAATTCCCTTTGCAACTGTCAGTACTCTGTCACCTGGTTGGAACTCTATTCCCTTCACCTTACGATCATACAATTGTTGTTGTTTTTCTTTAGCCTTTTCTGATGTTTTATGCGCTGTTTCATAGCTATGTAGCAGACGCTCTCTTAAAGATTGTATGTATTCACAGTAGTCTTGCTCTTCATCCTGCTCTTCTGTCTGCACTCCAAACGCTAGATCCACTGGAAGTCTAGGATGTCTTCCAAACATAAGATAATATGGTGTATAGCCCGTAGAGTCATGTACAGTGGCATTATACGCATGCGTCATAGTTTCCAGATGGTCTTTCCAGTTCAATTTCTCACTTGGATCTAATGTTCCTAGCATGTTCATCAATGTTGAATTGAATCTTTCTGTTAGTCCATTTCCCTGTGGGTGATACGGTGTTGTACGGCTTTTCTTCATCCCTGTTATCTTGCATAGCTCTTTCATTAAATCACTTTCAAAGTTTCTACCTTGGTCAGCATGTATTCTTTGCGGTATTCCATACACACACATGAATCTTTTCCATAGTGTTTTGACAACTGTCTTCGCTGTTTGATCTTTCGTTGGGTATGCCTGTGCAAGTCGAGTAAAGTGATCAGTCACTACCAACACGTTTTCAATTCCACCTTTTGACTTCTCTAGTGATAAATAATCTATGCACACTAGCTCTAAGGGTTTTGACGTATGAATGCTTTGAAGGGGTGCTCTTTCTGTAACTAGGGGTTTGCGAAGGCCACACCTTTGACATGTTTCACAGAAGTGTTTGACAGCGTCCGCCATCTTCGGCCAGTAGAATCTTTCGCGCATCAGTTCCAGCGTTCTCTCACTTCCTGGATGACTCATGTTATGAAGACTTTGCAATGTGTCCTCCTGTAGTACCGTTGGCAAAACAATTTGCTGCAGTTCTCCTTTCTTTGGTTCACTTATTTCTCTTACAAGAACTCCTTCTTGTACTTTCAACTTATGCCATTGCTTCAGTAGCAGTTTCACTTCTGGGGCAAGATTCTGTCTTTCTTTTCTACTCGGCTTTCGATCGTTTTCCATATGCTTGAGAATTACTGCGACGAATTTATCTTCTTTCTGATGGGTTTGCATTTCACCTCGGCTTCATAGTAGGTAATACTTCATGTCCTTTCACGATGTGACTGTGACTGGTTATCTCTTGCTCTTCGGACTCAGATTGTAGGATGCTGTCTAACGCTCTCTTTACTTCCTCCTGGTGCATCCTAGATAGGGCATCAGCATTGGTATTACTTTTTCCTGGACGGTAAACTATGTTGAAATTGTATGATGATAGTTCGGCAACCCAACGCTGCCTACATGCATCCAGCTTAACAGTTTGCATCACATAGCATAACGGGTTGTTGTCTGTGAATACTGTGAATTCGTTTCCAAACAGGTAGTCTTTCAATTTTTCAGTGACAACCCATTTCAATGCTAAGAACTCTAATTTGTGTGCTGCATATCTTGCTTCCGTATTTGTCAGCTTCCTACTTGCATACGCAATCACTTTTTGAACGGAAGTGAAAAATCAGGATATCCTAGGAGTGGGGCGCTTACCAGCTTTTCTTTCAATGACGTGAAGGCTTGATTGCACTCTTCTGACCATTCAAACAGCTTACTAACCTTTGATTTCTGTTTTTTTTCTGCTTTATTTCTCTTTTCACCCATTGCTGCAGCCAGCTTGTGGAGTGGTGCCGCAATCTTTGCATAATCTTTCACAAATCTTCTGTAGTAGCCTGCAAATCCGAGAAATCGCAACAGTTCAGTTTTGTTCTCGGGCGTTTTCCATTCTTTCACTTGTCTAATCTTCTCGGGGTCAGTTGCAATTCCTCTACTTGATACTACATGACCTAAGTAGTGAACTTCTTCTTGAAAGAGGTGGCATTTCTGAGGTTTCAGTTTTAAAACCGTGTTGACGTAAGCGATCGAACACCATTTCCAAACGTTCGAGATGTTCTTCCACAGTATTAGAAAACACAATTATGTCGTCCAAATATATCAACAGTTTCTCAATATTCATATCTCCAAATACTGTCAACATTAATCTTTGAAATGTGGCAGGTGCGTTTACAAGTCCCATTGGCATACGGCTGCACTCGTAAAGACCCATCGGCGTTACAAACGCTGTCTTCTGCTGATCATTCTCGTCTACTTCTATCTGCCAATAACCTGAAGTCAAATCGAGTGTAGAAAAGTATTTTGCTCCTCCCAGGGCATCAAGCGCTTCATCGATCCGTGGCATTGGGAATGCGTCTTTCACAGTCTTCGAATTGAGCATTCGGTAATCTATGCAGATCCGCATTCGACCATCTTTCTTGCGAACTATAACTATTGGAGATGAGTAAGGGCTTTTGCTTGGCTTTATTACCCCTTGGGCTTCCATACCTTTCAATGTCTCTACTAGCTCTTTGTACTCTGCTGGTCTGACACGTCTGTGAGGAATCTTGAATGGAGTTTCATCGATAAGAGGGATCCTGTGCTTCAAAGTCTCTGTGTGACCATAGTCCTCGGGACCTTCTGAGAAGACATCAGTGTTCCTATCTAGCAACTCTTCAACCATTTCAACGTGCGATTCATTCAAAAGTTCTCTATATTGAGGTCAACTTCGCTCACTTGCCTCGCCTTGTTTCCGTGACTCGCGTCCGGTTCAATCTTGTTTGTTACTTCTGACTTCTCTTCTGACTTCTCTTTACCTTGTACCACCTTCTCTGTTTCACCATATGCAACTGGTCCTTCCGTGACGTCATCTACCACGTACAGATCAGCTAACCATGCATTTCGTCTGATAGTTAGGGGCTTATCAGTTGGATTTAAAATGCGTAACTTGGTGTGCTGATGAGCAACTGTAACGACTGTATTTGCAATTAATAGATTGCTTGGACCATTTTGCATAGGGGATCGCTCTAAAAGGCCAATGTATGGTAACTCTCCAGGTGCTTTTGGAACACGAACAGGAATATCTACCTCACAACCGTTAGGGGGGATGACTCTGGGTCGCCGACCACTATACCGGGCGCTTCCCACAAACCCAGATGCACCACCATAGACATTTTGGTTGTATTGTACCATAGCAGCATGCCATGCAGGTGACTCTCTCATTACCTCTCCCATATACTCTTCACCCTGTTCACTTTCATAATCCATTTGAAGGGCCCTTATAACAGCTGTTCCTATCAATAAGGGAACGTTCCTTCGATACTCTGTCGCTGACACTACAAAGGCTTGTACCCCTTCATAACCACGCCCGAGTATCTGTAGGTCTAAGTACATTTTTCCATTATAGGCCATTGCATTTCCCGAAGAATCCTCAAATTCAACTTTGCTTTCCCCCCTGGGGTTGGGTACTCAATGTGGGGTGTTGCTGCACAAATTCCTCAGTTATTGTAGACACGGCTGATCCTGAGTCAATTAGACTCAGGCATTCATGTCCATTTACTATCACAACTGTCTGATGGACCAGTCTCCCTCTGATGAATATCGTGCCCCTTTTTTCTCCCTCTTTTCCCTTTGGGTTTGGCCTGTTGCTTGTTTACCTTGACTTTTGGGCTCCCTCTAGATTGGCCTGTAGGGTGCCCTTCCCCTACAGGCTGTGGGGTTTAACGACTCTCCCTGTGCCACTGGCATTCTCTCCCCTTGATTCTCTTTAGGTTTTTGGACATTGCGTTGTGTTTCATTTGTTCTGGGTTGTTCGGCTGTATTCCAGCGTCCCCCACCCATTCCCTCTGATGCTACCCCATAGCATTGATAGGAGATATGGCCTGTCTTTCCACAGGTATGGCACACTCGTCTGTCCCATGGACTATCCCGCCTAGGCTGCCAGGGGATGGGTTTAGGAGCTTGACCCACAGCTTTTTCTCTAAGATCCCTTATTTCTTTGGCTTGGGTCTCAAATTGGGCCTGGATTTTGGACAAATCCTCTTTAAACTCTATTCGCATCTCTCTTATAGCTTTCAGGACAGGGTCTTCCACCATAGGGGGTCTATGGGCCCGCCCTCCTACACTTGGCTGTGGTGAACTAGTCACTTTCTGTAATGGGGTGTCAGACTTTTTATCAAATCCATGTTGCTTTCTATCATACTCTAATTTCAAGAGCTCATCTTGTATCTGCTCAAAAGATATCTCCATGGCAACGAGAGGCCTCAACTGCAATACTACTCTGTCCTCTCGCAGTCCCCCCATAAGCACATCTCTCAGCATTTTATCTCTCGCTGGATATTTCCTCCCATTATTCCCGTCTTTTTCAGCGATTCCGAGTAATTCGGACAGTTCTATTGCGTATTCAGATGGGGTTTCGGTTTCACGTTGGGATCTGCAATAGAATACTTGTAGGGGATCCCTTCCTCGGTACTCAATTCCCCCAAACATTACCTGCATTCTCTTGAGGACTTCGTCATATTCTTTACCTTTATTTACTTCTCCTCTGAATACTTTCGCCGCTTGACCGGTGACATAACGCTCCACCAAGTCCAGTGCACCTCTGCTGTCGTGCTCGAGACGAGATGTACGGACTAAATAGTCTACATCTCTAACCCAGTCGTTGACACTGATTCTAGAGTCTTTTCCAGAAAAAGTTTGGACTTGTTTGAGTTGATGACGTGTTTGGACTCTCTCCACTCCTCTATCTCTTTCTTCATGGGCCAGAAGTATTTCCATTTGCCGAGTAACTCGTTCCAACTCGCATCGAAGTCTTGTATTTTCGTCGATACTGGATGTAAACGGATTAAACGAAGGACGTCCGCCAATTCCTCGATCGAAACTGCTCGAAAATCCATCCACATTAAGTGAATGATCGTCGTTTCCTTCTTCTGTGTAACTCATCTTCAATAATCCTGGTCACGGCACCAATTATGTGGCCCAGGTTCACGTTAAAACCACATTTATTCCGACAGTAATCTCCAAAACATTACATTACATGACAATCTTCCTCGTGTCCCCCATCATGCATTGCGGGAACGTCATCCGGGTCACACTTACAATGTTTAAAATTTAAAATTAAAGTTTAAAATTATTAACATGTCTTAGTGTATATTAAAAGTTCTATAACTACATATTTAAAAGTTTAGACTGCAGTGCACAGATCAGTCAACAAATTAATAAGGGACAGGTCGCACTGAACAAAATTATGTTTATTTTACCGAAAAATCTGTCAACATCTACTCTTTTCTAGTGCGACCCATTTGTAAGCATTTGCAAAAAATTGTTGGAATGCAACAAAATCTCAAAGGTACCGACAATTAAAATTGTTAAGCTCTGGACCTCGTCAAACTGCCGTAAAACAATACAAACCTGTCATTCTGTCATTCATGCGTTTTTCTGAAGATTACCAGAAGTCTCAAAGCATGCCCAACGATGTTCGGTAGGTCTGTTAAATGGGAGAATATATCAATACAAGCTCTTGTATCCGCTTCACCCGTAGGAAATTTTATGTATTGATTTCGTAGCTCATATAATGCTTCGGTGACATCTTGACTGTGCTTTTTCCAACACCAAATGTAGCTCCAATTGTTATATATGAATTCCCGTGTGCAAGACGATATAACCCAATTGCCAGTACTTTCTCTGCAGGAATACATTTGCGCAATACTGTATCCTGTCTAGAAACCCAAGGGTTCAGGATATTTAAAAGAACTTCAAACGTGTCTCTGTCCATCCGTAGTTGACTACGAAAGTAATTTCCCGGTATTCTCCGATTGTGATAATGGATTTCAAACCAAGATTCTACTGGCCTTCGTAACATCCACCGATATGGATTGTATTGTCGGTTTCGTCTCCGATTCCTGAGCTCGCGCCGAACAAGAAGCAAATGAAGCTGGGCATTTAGGTTGTAAAGCCTGTACAAACACAAAAGTCCAAAGAAACCTTGCAACTGAAACTGAAGAAAACATAAAAGATAGAAGACTCCAATAAAGCCAGTGAAGATTCCAGTGGAGAGAAAGTGATAAGCTCCTTACTCCTCCGCCATTACAACAGAATGAAAGCGCATGCTCTGTTGCGCGCGCTACGTGTGCACGTGCACGTGCGCCACGTTATATCATACTGCTAAGCACGATGGGAAAACCTTTACCCCTATGACATTCTTTTTTTAAGGGCTCTTGGTTTATTGGATTATATGGCGGGAAAGTTTAAAGGGTTGGTGGGGGTTAGTTGGGGTGTGGCGTCACTTCCGGTCCATGACGGCGCCCCGGTCCGGGGTCCGGTTACTTTAACAAAACACAGAATGTTTTTACTTATCAGAAAGATGAATAAACGGTGTTTTTTGTCTCCATTGAAGAAAAACAAGCGAAATTCGCGAACTGCCTCGTTTTCCCGCTCTTTTCCCCTTAGTCACGTGACCTTATGTGTGTAACTGCGGACCAAAATTAGCAAGTTCATAAAAGACTGATGCTGGCAGTGAAAAATCATATAGTTTATATGGAGTGTATTTTGCTGAATAGTTTAGCAGTAATGCACCTATCAATGTTAAGCCGGCGGGGGGGGGGAGGGGGGGGGGGGGGGGGGGGGGGAGGCAGGGCATAGGGCGGGGATTTGACTCTTTTTTTTATCGCTGTCAAATCCCCTATCCTCGGGCAAAAATTTATGGTCAAATATACAACAAATTCCCCACCCTGGGCAGCATATTGTGGTCAAATGTCCCCATAGGGCCAAGAAACATGTGAAAAATATATACTTTGAAACACAACCGTAACATAAATATTTTACAAAGTAAATAATTGTATTAATAAAAGCATGTTTACAACTCAGATACCTGAATTTGTGAGTCTTTAGACATTAATTTAACAGTGGTTCATGAGCTGCATGAATTCTCTTATTCATGACAGTAACACTTTGTTGCAATAATATTAAACAACATATTAACTCTGAAGTTCATATAAACTCAACTATAAACGTTTTCACTGATTTATTTGCACATCAAGACAACCATTAAATTGGATTCTTGGTTTGCAGACCTTTGCCAATTTGACACCAACACGGCATAACACTTGATTGCCGCCACAATGCAAGGATTACAATCATTTCTCACAATAATAACGGTTTTAAGATGTGTGAAGTAAATCCCCTAATTCTTAAACAAGGAACATACGACCCTTGCTGGCCTAATTATAAGCCACGTTTCAGTCGTTTCAGCTTCATGTGTCAGTGACTGTCTACATTCACATAATCCACATGATACATCACAATCAGTCATATAAGCTTATTAAACACAAGGCTATAGGGAGTTACATGTACATAAATAAAAGCGTGTTTACAACTCATTTAACAGTGATTCTGGGTCATGAGCTCAAACAACACAAACTCTAAAGTTGATATATAAAACTCGACTAGTTTTCACTGATTAATTACATGAGTGAATGTGATATTTGAATAATCTCCTGACAACTGTAAACATGAAACCGTTGCTTGAGGTCAAATAGAAGCACTTAATATATAGATGTCAAAATGAATTTTAAATTTGCAGTAATGATAACCGCAACCCAGGCGCCTGTAGCGTAGGGATCTTTCGCTTATGATACATATGGCCAATAACATTGTAATACAACTGGCCACTTTAGAAATGAGTGAATGATTATGAACGAGTTTTAAGAATTAAACTACGTAATTAAAAAATGAACCCCATCAAAAGAAAGAGCATATCAAAATTAGCGATATTACGAAGTTTCAATAGGTTTTGTTAGATGTTGAATGAGTAACAGCTTTCCAAACATCACACAAATTATAAAGAAATGTATGTTTTGTCCTGAGTATACCCATGCATTTCTTCAGGTAATTTTTGCAGTTTTTAAGTGTCTTCAGTTTAGTGGCTGCTTGTCCAAACCATATCAAACTCCTGAAACTTACTAATTCTGACATGCTCTTTCTTGTGATGTTAATTTCTTAATTAGATTAATTCTAAAAACTAAATGTCCCCAGTCTTAAATCACTCATTTCTAAAGTGGCTAATACAACAGGTACAGGTATAGCTCAGGTACACTGGTTAGTAGATGATGTTCATGTGAATACTGTTCAATGGAGGATTACCAGACCTCACTACATCTCAGACAAAGCCAGTTCCGTTTATCTGCACTAATGTCATGACCAAGACAAGAAATATGCCACCATAAGAGACAGCCATCACATGCAAGCCAAGAAATGGTGTCTCCTTCACAGTCTGGAGGATCTGCCTTGCCACATTCTTGACAAATGTCTTCTTGGGCACTGTCTTTATCCACATCAATATCAGCAGAGATAGAGTCTTGACATGTAGCACCATTCTTGGAACAACTGGCTTTCTCTCTTTCTTTCTTCTTTTCTCTTCGTTTTGAAGCAGCTTTCTTTGCTCCTGCCTTCCTATTTTCAGATATTTGGTGCAAGTGTTGAAACCACATAACAACCTCCTCTTCTGGCAGAAGTGTTAATTGTGCAGTTTCCAGCAAAACGGCTTGAGGAGGAACTTGTGGTATCCAAGAATTAAGACACGTAATTCAGCTCAAATATTTGCTTTAATCCATGAACTAGAACTCCTTACTACACGAGGTCCGTGTACCTAGTCACGTGCCTTACGGCTGTGTCCGCTGACCATAATACTACAGTTCCTCCCCCCTTTACAAAGTGAGTGTGACACCTTAAATGACTCAACGTGACTAATGTGCAGTGTTAAATGTTCACAATGTTCTGTGTTAAATGTTCACAATGTTCAGTGTTAAATGCTCACTGTTCAACTTTATAAGTTCAATCTGTCTGGTGACTTGCGTACCCGGGCTGGGTTACGTCGTGGTTCCTGTGGTTGTACACTTGTCATTGCCTCTGCTGTTGGAGATGGCTTGTCTGATTCAGCAGTGGGGATCTCTTTCCAGTTACTGGTATCACTGAACTGTGACTCATGGTTTGTGCTGGTTTCAGTTGACTGTGCAGTGGGTTGGACCCTGATATCTCCCGGTTGTGCTTTACTTGGTGTGACATCTGATTGTACTTGAGGTACACTTGGAAGGTTAGGCATAATGGTCGTCTCTCTTACCTGATCAATGTGTCGACGCCAGATTAGACCCTGTCCGACCTTCAACTCATATGTCAGGGGTCCTACTCTTGCTGACACAATTGCTGGTACCCATTTGTCGCCTCCCAGGTAGTTTCGAGTACATACTGCTTTACCAACACTGAGTTCCCTTGTTTGGTAACTGTTGGTGTTCCGTGCTTGAGTGAGTTGTTTTTTCTTAATTTTTTTCCCGCAGATCTGGTTTCATCAGATCCAATCTTGTGTGGAGGTTTCTACCGATCAGTAACTTGGCAGGGCTTTGACTTGTAGTTGAATGTGGCGCATTCCTATAAGCTAGCAGGAAATTTGCCAGCTTGAATGAGAGTGTTTTCTGATCTTCCTTGGCTGACCGTAGGGCTCGCTTTAAGCTTTGCACGAAGCGCTCCGCCAGACCGTTTGTGGCAGGGTGGTATGGGGCAGATCTGATATGTCTGATATCATTACGATTCATAAATTGTTTAAATTCTTCCGAGATAAATTGTGGCCCATTATCACTCACCACTTGTTCTGGGGTTCCATGTCTTGCGAACATGTATCTGAGCTCCACGATTGTCTTGGTTGTTCTTGTAGAAGTCATTGGGATTACCTCTGGCCATTTGGAATGGGCATCTACCCCAACCAAGAACATAGTTCCCATGAACGGTCCCGCAAAATCAATATGTATCCATTGCCAGGGAGACGCTGGCCATTTCCATGGGTGTAGAGGCGCCTTGGCAGGGTTGTGTTGTGTGGACTGGCAACCTGAACAGCTCTTTGCAAGTTTCTCTACATCCTGATCGATTTCCGGCCACCATATATAGCTTCTAGCCAATCCCTTCATTTTTGTTATACCGAGATGTCCTTCGTGCAGCACTTCTAACACTTGGTTCCGTAGTTTGGGTGGTATTATTACCCGTGATGCCCACATAAGGCACCCATCTTGTATTGTCAATTCATCACTACGTCGGCAATATGGTATTAAAGGGCAAGTCTCGGCATTTTTTGAAGCAATTTTGACAACTTTTGAAGACAGTTTGGCCTTTGATTAGCAAACCTAAAGCAAAATAAATTTGCTGAAACGATTTTTTACGGCGAAATTTGAGGTTAAAAGAACGATAATTTTCGCGTGACAGAAAACAAGCTGAAATCGTGTCACACAATCGGTGACGTCACAAGTGTGGAAGTGACCCAAAGCCTATTAACCGAAGATTGCAGCCAAAATAAATAGGTATTGATCAGATAGAGTGTATTTCACAATGCAGATACGTAAAATATATGGTGAAAAGTCGGGTCAATAAAAGATGTTTCACAATAAATCACATGTAGATATTGTCAGTTGTTGTTGCAATTCCCGAACTATACGCTACAATGGCAAGTTCTTGTGGGCAAAAGCGTAAACGAGCACCCGGCAAACGATGTGTTGTCATGTTCTGCGACAAAACAAATGCAGACGGCGTGAGTTTACATCAATTTCCGAAGGATGTAAACTTATGCCAGAAATGGAATCAATTTGTTTTGAGAAGTACATGGACGCCAGGATGTGGTCATATATGTAGTGACCACTTCTTGCCGACCGACTACGAAGGTTACGGGGCGAAAATGGCTGGATTTTCAAGTAAACTTGTATTGAGTAAAGGTGCTGTTCCTTCGATACAACCTATCCCAACACCAGAACAACTTCAAAACGCCAGGAAAGTATCTTCGGGTACGCCATCGTCAGCCACGTCGACATGTACGAATACTACGCCACGTACGACAAGAAGAGGAAATACTCTTGCTAAGCTTCGTGCGCATAGGGTAAGCATTATTTTGGATTCGGAAAATTCTGGCCTTAATTTTAATAGAATAGGCTTTGAAATACAACTTTGCTATAAACAACGTACTATTTATTTGCATCAGACCATGGCACATATCAATTCTCCCGATCATGAAAATGACCAAGAGAGCGGAGCTGCTACGGCGCAGTCAGCTGATCCTGTCGAGCTGCCAATCGAAGTAGATCAGCCGTCCACTTTAGTGTGCAACAAAGCAACTCAAAAACGTTTTACGTTTCGAATTCAAAAGCCAGAGAGAAGAAGCAAATGTAAGAGTAATAGATAACTTGTTTCATTTCAAACACCAAAAATTAGTTCTTATTCGATGTTCTTTTAAAATAGCTGTCCAAGCTTCAGATGAACAAAAAGAAATTGCGGTACAATGCAACATTGCTGGCCTGCCCCCATTAGCACTTCTAAGGTCCTCTGAGCCCATGGTCTCAGACGAATCAGATAATGAAAATATTTGTGATGAGCCTTACTCGCCGTCGACATCTGATTTGGACGAGGAGGCTGCGATGGAAGACGGCGCAGTGTCAAACAGCGAGACAGAAATGAAATCGGAAGGGTAAGACGTTTTGGCCTGCTGGGAGAAGGGCGAGGCGAGGGGGTTCTAGTTTGATACTACAACTTTTTGAACAACTGAGATGCATACAATAACATGCTCAACTATTGTTGTTTCATATACTTTCTAGACCAAGTAAAGCATCTGTGTCGGAGTCTGTGCATTATCACAATCAACGAAAATATATAGTTTTTGAAAGTTCTATGTTGGAACTTTTCCAATGTTGCCCTATATGTACTAATGCGTCTGAAGGAATTATTTCAGACATAAAGGGCACTTGGGTTAAAGTTACACAGAGGTGTACAGACTCCAATTGCAACTATGAAAGAGTCTGGACAAATCACAAGTATGCAAAAACAATGCCAGTTGGAAATCTTGTTATCAGCAGCCATACTACTGTCAGGTTTGTATATTCAGATTTTGACGTTTCTTAACATACATACTTCAAACATAACACATTCTTATGTACATTTTATTATTTTAGGATGTGCCACAGAAAAAACTTTGAGGATGTTCAAGTTCATGAACATTGCATGTATATCAAGGGCTACTTTTTACCGCCATGCCAGTAGTTATATCAATCCAATTGTTATACAATCTTGGAGAAATGAGCAAGAGTCCTTGTTTCAACAGATGAAAAACCATGAAGAAGGCCTCATACTTGCTGGAGATGGAAGGTGTGACTCCCCTGGGTACTGTGCAAAATTTGGATCATACACAGTAATTGAACAGCACATAAACCGAGTCCTTGATTTTCAACTTGTTCAGGTTTGTATTCAAAAAAGGGGTGGTATTACAGTAAATATAGTAACATTTATACAATAATTAAGAACTAATAGAACTTATTGAATAACACCTGCTAGAAATCAGGTTCAGAACAGTACTGTATATAGGATATTTTTTCTGAGCATGCTTTCTAGCCAGAGACAAGCTAGATAAATTATATATATCATTTAATCCTCTCAGCTAGGCATGTATCTCTATTTCACCATCATTTTTACAGTTTCCATCTTGTTTACCTTAGAGCAATGAAGTAAAGAATAGCGCTTGGATGGAGTTGGAGGGACTGAAGAGAAGTGTGGAGATGATGACTACTGTTGATCTAGCTATCGACACACTAATTACTGACAGAAGCAGATCAGTAGGAGCATACATAAGGAATGACCTCCCCAATACAACACACTACCATGATATATGGCATGTTGCTAAAGGTACCATATATATGTAATAACCATGCATTAATTCTGTATTCCTTTATACATCATGCATAAAGGAGACATTGGATTGGATATGTTGTTGTTGTTATAGGTCTTGCCAAAAAAATTGAAAAAATTGCAAAACAAAAGGATTGTGGTGACATAGGAGACTGGAGGCAATCAATTTGCAACCATATGTATTGGTGTGCAGCATCAACACCTGATGGTAATGGGGACATTATCAAGGCTAAATGGGAGATCCTGCCCCTGCACATTCAAGACATTCATGAAAACAATGACAATGACCTCCATCCTGATTGTGGCCATGGGGAACTGGAGGGAGAAAGCAGAGAGAAACAATGGATTGCAAAAGGTGGAACTTTTGATTTAATAAACCAAGTATTTCATATACGTATTGCATGCTACATCATAATAGCAAACTGAAGTAAACTAGAATATAAATATATATCTATATACATATACACAGGGTCATATGCAGCTGTGAAGTTGGAAGAACTTTTGCTCAATAAACAACTGTTAAAAGATGTGAGCAAACTCTCACCTGTATACCAGACGTCTACTCTTGAGGCAAAACACAGCCTTGATATACAGTTTGTGCCCAAGCACACAGCTTTTTCATATTGGGGAATGCAGACAAGGTATCAAATGTGCCATTTCAGAATTAACATAATTTGTTATTGCTAAAAAGGTAAAACATGTTTTTTGTTTCTTTGTGATACGTGTATCTGGCATTAATATATCCTCCTCAACTTTCATTTCAAGACTATGTCTGTCTGCATTACATTATAATGAAAATGCTGATAGAATGCAAGCTGTAAATAAAGATGGCAAGCTCTGCTATTCCATTCGGTTTCCAAAAGCCAAGAAGGGACAGCATTCTGTAAGACCTCAAAAGACTAAAGCTACATATGGTTTGTATTAAAGAACATATTAATTAATGCAATTAATGTAAATGTCTAACTAACGTAATTCATTGTTATAAAATCAGAATACTGCACCATGGCAATTGAGAACCTCTTTGAACAATACCAAAGAAGCCCTAAAGAACTAAGGTTATACATGGAAAACCTGAGACAGAACACCCCACCACCATTGTCAGCCTCTATAGAAGAAAGACCTGACAAGGAAGAGGCTATTGAGGGTTATGTGTCAAGATTTGCCCATAGGCAAATTGTCCACTGACTGCTGATACATGTACACTATATTAAGATTCATAACTATATTCATGTAATCAACATTAAACCACATGGCTGCTTTTGATTCATAATTAACTTGTTTCTTGTGCTCACATGTGAGCCAAACACTATATAAAATATATATCTGGGTGATCATGTAATGTTATGTTCTTTGTGTACATTTATACAAAGAAGTAGGTACATGTAGCTGTGACTTTGTGTGATACATTTGTAATAGTTTAGTAATATATACAGTATGTACATGTCATGGTTAATGTCAATGAACCGTACAGAAAATTAATAATCATGAAGACACAAGTATTACTTTCCAACCTGGCTTTCCTTCGAGAATAAAGTACCAAAACATTCAGCAGGATGTAGAATGCATATCTCTATATATGTACAGATTGCTTGGAAGTCCTTGACTCGGTAAAGAAAAGGTCTTCACATGAAATAGACACATAGCATATTATACACACTCAGACATTTCATAGCACCTCTAAATATATATATTTATAGTAATATATTCAATAAAAATAATGAAAATAAACTTTGTTGTTGTTTATATACAAATTTTTGTCGTTAAAAATATATGTAATTAGTATTAATTAAAATAATTATTCGTCTGCATATTGAAAACCTGTAGAAGTAAAGTCTTCTTCTAAACCTGGTGGAGGAAAGTGTGCCCTAATGCACATTACTGCACAAGATGGCAGTACAACTCTAACTTCCTTCCCCAAATAACCCCAACACCATCGCACTATTAAACTGTCGGTATGCTATGTGTCTATTTCGTTTGTGTGTAGGCCCTTCGTATGCATTACCTCCATACTGCTGTCTGTATTGGAACCAAGCAGTTTGAAGAACCCAGTGGTTCGTACAAACGGCTAGAAAACCTGGATGGGAAGTAATACAAGCTGGCTCTTCTTGTAGCCCGTCTACTTCAACAGCTTCTCGAAGCTTCGATCACAGGCAAACCACAGTGATAAAGTCACATTTGCACTGAAAAATACCGAATAAAACGTGTTTTAATAATGCATTTTAGCCCGAGTAAATGCACCATTGTTCCCCACCCTCCCTCACTGAGTCGGAATAGGTCAACCGGAGGACGTATATTATTACTGTATTATTCCGTCTTACAAAACTTGCATGCGTCAAGAATTCACACGCGATGAATATTTAAATGTTACGAAAGCGGAAGTCGAATGTTTGCCTATGTAGGGTTGCGTTTGTCCATTTGATCAGGTGAGTAAAGGAATACAAGGGAAGGGGTACGCGGGTGATTTTTGCTCCACATTTTCGTCCCCAGGACTGCGCTGGTCGAAGCCTAACTGTCGGCACATAGTACGAAAGCTGTTTTTTTGCGTCCTTGGACCCAAAACCAGCATTTTCTTCAAAATACAACCAAACAATTGAGCTGACATGATAGATTGAAGGTATTTTAGTAACTGGACGGATTTAGGGATGAGTTTTCACAAGATTTGATATATATTTTAGCAGATTTGTTTTGAGATTCACCACAGGAATCCTGAAAGTTGCCTACCTTGTAATAATATACGTCCTCCGGTTGACTGATTCCGATTCAGTGGGGGAGGGTGGGGCACAATGGTGCATTTACTCGGGCTAAAATGTATTAAAACACGTTTTATTCGGTATTTTTTAGTGCAAATGTCACTTTATCACTGTGGTTTGCCTGTGCTTCGATTTTATTTGTTCCACCTCTTAGCAACAAACACATTCACATTCCCGATCCATGATTTGGCAATTTTCACATATACACCTGGAAGATAACCAATAAGTCTCGTTGGTCTTTGTGACTGAATATATAAAAGAACTAGCAATAATCAGACGTACCATTCATTATTGCGAAGGCGATTTTGCTCCCGAGTTTGATCTTCAATGACTTCATCTACTTCATCTTCTCTAGAATTCGTCTCATTTTGTCTTCTTGCAGGCTCAAAACGCCAAGGAGTAATCACATTACTCTCCCCGACCCCACTTTCTGTTTCAGAACCTTCAAAACTGGAACTACTGCGTCTAGAATCTGTGCTTTCGTCGCTAGACATTTTGGAAATTGCAAAATCTGTTCGAAGCAAAGCCTTACACACGTGTGACGTAAAATATCACGTGACGGAAATTCGAGCCGTTTTGAGTAAGATACTGAAAAAGCGCCAATTTATCGTCCAAAAATAGTGTTAAAAAAAGGAATATCACCAAAAAAATATTAAATGTGTGTTTGAACACCTTCAAACAATTTATTCCAAAAACTTCATTTTTTGCCGAGACTTGCCCTTTAAGTCATGGTCATCTACCTTGTCAGACCATCCTTTGGTTACATATTCACACACTCTGCTGAGTATAGGATCTCTTTGCGTTTCTTGTTGAATTCTTGTCGCAGTGACTGGGAGTCTTTCGATCTGTGATATTTGGAATAGCTCTGCTTGGTCACATGTCTCTCCTGGTTCTTGTTGTAGTGGTAGTCGAGACAGTCCATCTGCATTTCCATGTTGGGCTGTGTTCTTATACTCTATTGTATAATCAAGACCAGCTAGGAATAAAGCATACCGCTGAAGGTGGGCTACCGTCATGGCAGGTATGCCCTTTCTTGGGTTGAAAATCCAGGTGAGTGGCTCATGGTCGGTTACTAGGTTGAACTGGCGTCCAAATATATATAGGTACAATTTCTTCACGCCCCATACTAGTGCCAATGCTTCCTTGTCGATTTGAGAGTACTTTCTTTCGGTTTTCGTCAGTGTTCTGGAAGCGTATGCGATGGGTTTTTCCGTTCCACCCGGAAGTACCTCCTTGTGTCTTTCCAAAATCTCCTGTAGTTCCTTCTCACTGTGATGTTCTGGTTCTTTACTCAACGACTTGATCACTCGCCAGTCTAGCTGTATCTGGTGCAGCCAATCTCTTCCAAACAGTGGTGGTCCAGTCGTTTCAACAACGAAAAGTTCCAATTATTTTCTTTGATCGCCATACTCTACCTGAACTGTAGCCTTTCCAGCTGGTTTTATTCGTTCGCCTGAATAGGTGCGGAGAATGACATCTGTGTCCTTTAATGGACGGTCATTCCATAATTCCTTGTATTTCCATGCTGGCAAAACCGTCACTGCTGATCCTGTATCCAATTCCATTTTTATGACCTCTTTGTCTACCTTTGGAGTGATCCATATGATACCATCGTTTGACCCTTTGACTTCATGGACTTCTAGTGATCCAACTAAGCTGCGTCCATCCTCTTCATCCTTGTCGTTCTCATCTATGTTGAACTGGTGAACTCTGCTGCCTTGCTCCTTTTTCGTCCTGTCCTCTGGGTGGTTCATCTTGGCACGACACGCTCTCTGGATGTGTCCTACTTTTCCACATCGTCTACACTTCTCATCCTTAGACCAGCATTCTGGTGAATTGTGGTAGTTTGAATTACACCTATCACAGTGGGGTTTTGTGTCTCTATTATACTTCTGGTATGCTGGCTTGGTAGCTAGTTTGTTTACTTCTGTCTCTTTCCCTCGTAGTTCTAGCGTGTCCTTCGCCGCCGTTTCCATGGCAACCGCGATGTTCATGGCTTTTGAAAGGGTCAAATCCGCTTCAGAAAGCAATCTCTTCTGGATAGTTTCCGTTATCAAACCACAAACCAGCCTATCTCTCAAAGCATCATTCAAACTTTCTCCAAATTGGCAGTGCTGTGATAATTTTTTCAATTCAGCCACGTACGTGTTGATATTCTCTCCCTCCATCTGATTTCTCTTGTGGAATCGAAAACGTTGTGCTATTACCAATGGCTTGGGTGACAGATGTTTCTCTAAAACCGCTACAATTTCGCTGAATGACTTACTTGATGGTTTATCTGGAGCTGTTAAATTCCTTAGAAGATTATACGTTTTACTTCCCATGAGGCTGAGTAAAGATGGCGTTTGCTTGTCTTCGTTTACATCGTTGGCGATGAAATACTGCTCGATTCTTTCGACGTACGTTCCCCAATCCTCGTTTGTTTCGTCAAAACTTTCAATTCTTCCGATTGTAGGCATGTTGATTGACCAATCCTCGTCGCCAATTGTGGTATCCAAGAATTAAGATTAAATAATTCAGCTCAAATATAGCTTTAATCCATGAACTAGAACTCCTAGATTTCAAGTATAACAACTGATGGCGTTGTGTAAAATCTTGTCTTCCTTGTTCTGAAAAGAGTGCTAATACGTTTTCATACTTCATGTAGTGTCCTGAACAATTATTTCCACATTCGCTACAGCTATCATTAAATGGACGGTTATGATCTGGAACAGGTAGGGGAAGGAAGGCAAGACTTGGACCTCCTGGATACCATGTCTCATTTCGAAGCTGTCCTCCTTTACACACAGGATGGATGCAACTATCTCCAAAGCAACACTGAAGTATAAAGACATATTTGCTTGGGACATCCTTCCTCATATGCTTCTCATGCAGATCCCATGTATCCTTAACTTTCGAATACAACTCAGGCTTTTCTGTAGCCAACATTGCCTTGGCAGCCTTGTTGCCTTTTAAGAACACTTTGACTACCTGATTTTCCTCTTGATATGCCAAACTATCTGCACCTTTGAAAAGGTGGATTTCTGTAGAGGCGCATGGGGCGCCATCTACTCTGGAAATGTAGACGTCTATGGCAGAATCTAGGTTTTTTCGCAGCATTTCCTGATTAACTCCTCCTGACTGTGTTAGACATGAACCATTTAGCGTTGATGGTATGAATAAGTTAGCATGTCCAAGAGCAAGGCATCCATTTTGAAGCTCCACACGGTTACGAAAACTAGCACCACTATTGCGTGAAGTAACCACAGTAACCACAGTTTCAGCCTCTATGTGCCTGCGAGTCCACCAGTACTGGACTTCTTTATGGGGTGGACCTTCATCAAACCCACCATTTACTCGAATGCATTCCACGTTCTTCCTATCTTGGGTATCAGGGTTGATAAAAGCAGGTCTAACTGAATCCTCTTTCTCTAACATTGCCAAATCTGCAAAATGCTGTGCTGCATTTTTGTTATGAAGTGCAGCCGCCTTGACCACACCACAGCATATTTCTCCAGTAGTATCTGTACTAGGAAAGTTATAAGATGTTGTTTGCAATGTTGAAGGGTACTTGTTGACATAGTCAGTGTAGGTGGTTAAGGGTTGATTTCCTTTGATGCCAAGAGTAGAGTGTAGCTTATGTGTTGCCATGGTATCAAGCCTGAAACCTGCTTGATCGTCTCTTCCCAGATTAACAATGTTCTTCCCATCTTTATGCTGCAACTCGTTTAGTGCACCATAAAAGGCTGAACTCCAATGCTGATCTGGATTATATTTCAAGTTAAATCCTTTACGTGCTCGTCGCTGAATTACATTTGCAATCCCCTTGTACCTAGCAGCTGAACGCCTCCGTCTATTTCGTGCTACACATAACTGAACTACTGTCCCATATGCAATTGACCGGTTGTATTTCTGTTCCAAGTGTTCCTTTATCCTCTTGAATGTTGCTTTCTTCTTTAACTTTCTGTTCCCATCAAACGTTAAAGCACCAGTGCGCCGCCAAGCATCAGCACCAGCCCCACACTCCTTTACATAATCCTCTATAGCTTTACCAATCCCTGGACATTCCTGAAGTACTTGTGAGACTCGTTTACTGCGATGCCTTTTTTGAAACCTTCTCTCTGCTATTCTTTGCTTTGCCTCACGAATCCCTTTTCGCCGCAGAGCAACCCGCTTCTTCTTTAAATTATCTCTCCCTCTATCCCCAAGTATGTCTTCACCCTGCAACATCTCAGTATCACTTGAATCAGACTCTGAGACAATTTCTTCGCCAGTGTCCTGGTTTCGATAGATTTGTTCTCTTTCACTTAGAAGGTATGCCTGGCGTGATTGCTCTACGATGCGTTCATCTTCAATGCTCAGACCAAGGAATGACAACTGACCTCCAATGTCTAACAAAAGCTGCTGGAAAGCTTCATCTGTCGTCTTCAACTCCAAATGACCGTAGCAGTGCTTTATCTTTCAAATGGACAACTTTCAACATGCATTCTGTGATAGCTTGTGCTTCCTCTGCTGCGTCAATTATCTTCTCTGATCTTTTATCCATGTCATGGAAACCATAAATACTTCGGGTCTTCTCATCTGACATTCCAGAACCTTTTACTATAGCAAACCGTAGCCGTTCCCTTTCTGCTTCGCTTTCTGCAAGACTGAGAAGTGTCTTCATTTGTTCTTTGGAAATGCATTCTTCCTTTATGAACTCTACTGATTTACTTAGAAGGGATTGGAAAATCTTATAGTTGACAAACTGCTGCTTCTGGACAAGAACAAGCCTGTGGTTTCCTTGTTGAGGATTTCCTATTGTAATTGCTGCCAATGGCATTTGCAAAAGTTTTTGACGTGCATGTAGAGGAGAATACACTTTTCCAGGGCTAGATAAAATAAAGGCATCCTTTAAGTTTATCCATCCTTCTTTTACAATGTGCCTAGCAACTTTAAGCAATCCTTGACAAGAGCATCGCATACCAGTTGGTTGATGCCTCTCCACACAAACAACACTTGCTACTTTAATATAATCTACCAGTTCCATCCCTTCAAAATTGGATACATAGTTCCGTATGCTTGGTATTCAGATAACTTTTTCTGTCTCTCTCTGTAGAGCATATCTGATAGGTGTTTAAATACCTCCCCCCCCCCCCCCCCCCCCAGTGTTCATATCACTGGAGGGACGTTTTATAAATCCTGATCCTCATCGGTTGAACCATCCAATATAACTGTGTCAGCTGTGCCAGTAGGTGAAGGAGGAGATGCAGTTTCTACCACTGTTGGGGTGGAGCACATACTTGAATCTATCAATTCTTCAGCAGTGGTGTCTGATGATGTACACGCAACAACTTTGACAGATTCAATGTCAAGATTGGTAAGCGTACTCTCAGGATTTAGTGAACTTGCAGTAGTGCCTTTGGGAGACATTCCACCTTTTGCAAAAAAGCTACTTAGGGGCTTCTTTACATCCTTCCCAGATTTCGAATCCTTCTTTGACTTTTCTGCAGACTTCCCTTTGTAGTACCACATAGACTTCGCTTCTTTTCTTTGGATTGCAGTAATCTGCCTCTCGAGATCACTCTTTTCCTTCAAAAGCTGCCTTGTTCCAAGACTTACCTGATCACACAAGTTGTAATCCTGTACCAACTTTGCTTTCTCCAATCTTTTCTGCTTAATTTGTAAGTGTCCTTTTTAATTTCCCAGCATGGTTGTAAGATTATCTGTTTCCCTCTTTCGTTCTTCTTGATTTCGTTTTGCTCTTTTCAGTTTTGGTTCGGTGTTTATTGATTCTGTGTCACTAGTACTGCTGCTGCAGCTGCTTCCGGCACTGCTGCTGGATCTTGAGAACCCCTTTTTAAATGTATATCCTTCCTCTTTTAATTGTTCTCTTGCTTTGACATAGAGGTCTCCTGATTAACAAAAAATATTTATAATGCTTTTTTTCATTGTCTTAGTATAAAGGTACATGTACATTTGAAAAGTGTTCAGTAACATATACACTTTTACACATCAAAAGACTAGCACAAACAAAAGATAATTGACATAATAATACAGTTGAAGCTTTGCAGAAGCTTTATTAGACTTTGGAAGTCAGTTGTTATAAAAGACAATGAAAGTTTTCAATGTTAACTGGTATTTGTTTACAAGTATTTCAGGTTAATCAATATTAACAAAAATGCCAGCCAAAGAAATTGAGCCTGACCTGAAACACATTTTTTTTAGTCATATATTAAAATATGTGTAATTTATGCACATCATTACCTCTGTTTGATAGCAACTGAGGGTTTGCAATAGCCAGCCTTCCAGCTACTTCATTCACTGCTTTTTGGTAGCCATTCAATGGCTTGGAATTATTTTTTCCATATATCATGGCTTCCTTTAAAACTTCTTCTGCTGGTTCTATTTTAATATCCTTCCAAGCAAAGGAAAATAATGAAATAAAATTAACTTCACTAAACTAACTTTTACCTTGAGGAAAATTATATGTATATATAGTTGGTGTGTAAAGGCAGGTGCTTTAGCTATTATTATTATTATTATTATTATTATTATTATTATTATTATTATTATTATTATTATTATTAAACAACTATCATTATCATCATCATTTCAGTGTTTTGATGATGATGATGATGATTATTATTATTATGGACAACTACATGTATCTAAAATAATTAATGAAAGGTACATTTAATTCAAACAGCAATAAATACTGTATGTGCTAATTAAATGAAAAACAACTACTTATATTCATTTTGCATGAAAATGGGAGAAATGGATAAAATGCCATTAAATATATGAACATACATAAATACATCCATCCAAATGTACAGGATTCAATTATTATTATTAATTAAGTATTATGCAATGAGGTTTCAAGCATGCTAACCTGTTTATTAGTCAAAACAACTTACATTATGTATAGTTGGGGGGCCAAGGGTTACTTTTCCATTTACATGGCTGATAGTCAGCTGTTGACTGGTGGGTTCTAGTGAAAGGCAAAGAGAAGTTTATGTCACAACATGTGCAGCAATATTTTCAAATTACCTTAAGTTGTATAGATAATATATTATATATAATAAATTTTAATTATATGCTGCTCATGGGTTAATACATGGACAAAATGATATTGACTGGATAATATTATTGCATTAATTATACTAACTTTTGTCATGACACTTATACTGAGATTGATGAGATGATGATGAAACTTGAAAAATAAATAACGTTCCGTCATCACACACGGCTTTAAATATATCCTCCTCATCTACTTCAGTTCCATCACAAAGTAGTATTTTGATATGTTCTTGATCGTCTATTCCAAGTTTAACTTTCCCTGGAAAGAGAAATAAAGTTGAGGCCCATTTAGAGACCATTATATATGATATCACTTCACTATACAACTGTAGGACATTTCTCACATTGATTATAATACAGTTTGCATCAGAAAAAAATCGCCATTGTACTTCAAAACATTTTTAATATAACATCAAAAATTATATTATACAAGCAAAACTGCATTTTGAAAATATTGTATTTATATTTATTTATATGCAATAAAAAGTATGTCATCGCTCGTGAGAATATTAAAATGAAAGAAAATAATAATCCATGAACACACAGCATAAAAAAAATAAAATCAGTACCAGCTACAAATTAGCTTACGTCATATTAATACCGAGTCGTTTCCGACGTAATTTCGAAGAATTATCGATCAATTTCACGGTGTTTGGATCGATCATGACACAAAAAAACTCATTGAGCCGTATAAAAAGTTCCTTTTTATGAAACAATCAGAGGTCATTTGAAGAATAATTATTATTTGCCACACAAATCTCAAATATTTTCGGTCTCCAGAAGGCAAAAGTTTTATAGCACAGCATGATTCGGGCATGTCATCAATCACACAACAAGTAGAACAATTTAACTTACACATGTTTTAATACAATACCATACTTGTTTAAAAGAAAACTTGCCTACCTTTGTTTATTAATTCACTGAAGCTATCCGCAATGTAGAGGTTGTTAAAAGAAGGAAACAACAGAGTACGTTTGGTCGGTTTGGGAACACGCTTGTGTTCGAACGATTCGTTTACTCCGTGATTTTACTTATACACGTGTACTTAATTAGATGAACAAAATGCACATAAATTACTACTATGCTAATGTAACAACAACAATGCTTGGACATTACAATCCTCCCCATCTTGGATTGATGCTTAACTATAGTCCATAAAGTTATAACAAGTTAAAATGTCAATGTCATGTTAGGTAGTCCTTTAGGTATGATGGAGGTCGTCTGTTTCTCTGAGGGTAGCGTCTCTCTGTAGCAACTTCAGGGGTAGATATCTCAGGAGTCTTGTGCTCATCCACTTTCTTGCCTCCTGGTGGCTGGACCATTGCTTCTTCCTCTTCAGCGTAGCTGTGCTCATCGTGGTTGTCGTGAGAACTTGTCGCAGGAACTTGTTTGAAAAAGGAAGAGTTCCTTGTTATGGTCTTGCTGTCACCTTTGGCTGTGACCATTGAGCCTTTCTTTTGTGTCACCACAAAGTGCTCCGGCCTGTAAGGGGGCTGTGACTTCTTATCTGAGGGGTTCCTTTTTACCAGTACTGAGTCGCCAACTGAGATGCTGGAGGGTTTCACATAGGCTTTTGCATCAGCATAGGCCTTCATCTTTGCCTTTGCTAAGTTGTCTCGTTGTCTGATTTCTTTCAAATCAGGAGGGCTTCTTGGGGCTTCTGGAAGCTTGTTGTTCATGGGTCGTCCAAACAGTGCAGTAGCTGGGGCGATGCCTGTTGAAGTGTGAGGTGTCGACCTATAGTTGCGCAAAAACTTGCAAAGTTCCGTTTTCCATGGTTTGTGTTGTCTAGTGTGGCCGTATGAATGGCTTTCTTCAAAGTTCTCATGAACCGTTCTACTTCGCCATTGGAGCGTGGCCACAAAGGAGTAACTTTTCTGTGTTTGAAACCAAGTGTTTCGGCAAATTGCTTGAAGTCTTGTCCGTTGAACGGAGGTCCATTGTCTGAGCGTACGACTTCAGGAATACCAAATTCTGCAAATACCTTGTCGAGTTTCGGAATCACAGCTTTCGCGGATGTGCAGCACACGATTTCCACGACTGGGTAGCGGGAGTAATCGTCGGTGATAACAAGCAGGTATTCACCAGAGGACAGGTCTTTGAAGTCGATGCTTACTTCTTGCCATGGTGAAGTGGGTAGTGGAGACATTTTCAGCGGTTCGCGCTTCGTTTTGGGCGTTGCAATCTGACATGCGCTGCAAGAGGCGATTTTCTTCTCGACCAACTTGTTGATTTCTTGAGTCGCTGGTTTTTCTTCTAAATCTGCTACTCTTGTTTCTGTTAGTTCCAAGGTTCTCCCATATTCAAGCAGAACTTGCAGGCTAACGTTGTTGGTCAGTCCTTTTCGACGAACTTTTGTTGAGCTGCAATGTTGCACTATTTGTGCCTTTATTTCTCGATCGACGTCGGTGAATTCACATGTCTTGGCTTAGTTCCTTAGTCGCGTATGGTATGCCATAATTGCTTCATGTTCCTCTTGTCGGGCCTTTCGAAATCGATATTCTTCGAATACAATGTTTTTCTTGTCTTCGAAGTGAAGTGTGAGTGCTTTTATGGCTTTCTCGAGGGTATCTTCGTCTTCTTGTGGTTCGGTATTTGGCAAAGTGTCAAAGATCTCGTTCACATCTTCGCCGACATAATGTAGCAATAATGCACGTTGCCTCGGGAGATTGGCGATATTGAGAGCAACTGTGAGATTCTTAAATCTTGTGACATACTTTTTCCATCGAGGACCTTTTGCTCCTGCGTCTTCGCTAAGATCAAACTTGGGAAAGTGTGGTAGTGCTTCTGCCATGCTGAGTTGAGTTACTTGTTTCCCGGTAACATACGAGCGTAGTCGTGTTGTGCTTCGTTTTCAAGTCGATTCGCATTGAAATCAAGATGAAATTACGTTGATGAAGAGCTGTTGTCTTCGGTGTTTTCCTGTTTATCCTCGTCGCCAATGTAGAGGTTGTTAAAAGAAGGAAACGACAGAGTACGTTTGGTCGGTTTGGGAACACGCTTGGTGTTC
Source organism: Actinostola sp. cb2023 (assembly GCA_033675265.1). Classification (NCBI taxonomy): domain Eukaryota; kingdom Metazoa; phylum Cnidaria; class Anthozoa; order Actiniaria; family Actinostolidae; genus Actinostola; species Actinostola sp. cb2023. The sequence continues at coordinate 90,720 of JAUJYZ010000682.1, read as the reverse complement.
GAACGATTCGTTTACTCCGTGATTTTACTTATACACGTGTACTTAATTAGATGAACAAAATGCACATAAATTACTACTATGCAAATGTAACAACAACAATGCTTGGACATTACACGCAACAACGGCCTTTTTGATCGAGCCTTCCCTCGAGCTTGTTATTTTGCAAAGCATGGCTGTCAGGGCGTATTTAAACGCAGGCTAGACTGCTGCACGTGGAAAGTGGCTTGACGTGTATTACCGCTGACCCAGAATCTCACTCCCAGTCTCTTTCAACCACAGGTAGCCCAAGCACAGATTGATGTCAAATACTGCCTCACCGCGGGCGAGGAAACAAATTCAAATAACCCTACCCCAGGGACAGCAAGATCATTCAAACGCCTTACCCACGGGCCAAGAATGACAATCAAATCCCCGCCCTATGCCCCGCCTCCCCCCCCGCCGGCTTAACATTGATAGGTGCATAAGTATGGAGCTAGTATTAGCAGTAAGTGAAAAATGACTAAAGCTCAGAACACACAGGTACAGTCGGTGCTGAATATGCAGAAATATTATATTTACTATACAGTTGGGTTGTTAATGTTTAGTGTGTATATTAGACCTTTCAGGGTCAATAGTTCACTAATTAAAACAAATTGTAAGGAAATACACCATACTGTATCATGAACAATATTTTTTTTGCCCTGTGAATAAGAACCTGTTAAGAACCTATTCAGCCTGATTTCTCACTAGACACCCAATATATAAGAACCATTTCAGCCTGACTGAAAAATAGGGGTTCTTTTATGCGGGTTTTTACTCTATGATAACTTTAAAGTTAAAATTTTAAAGTTAACATTTTTATGAAAATATTTTTTTTATAATTAGTACCTTACATGTGTTTAGGCATAGTTAATAATTATTTCTCATAATTAAATATTAATACATAATTAATTGTTTTTCAGTCATTGTAAAACTAAAATAAAGATTGTTTTTCTTAATTTTCTGTGATAAAGTACCGTAGAATCTCGATTATAAGCCCTGGGCTTATATAACTTCGTAAGGGTTTTGTGGTGGGCTTATAACCGGAGGGGGGGGGGGGGGGGGGGGGGGGGTCTAGGGGGCTTATAAAAGGGAGGCAAAACACGTCTGAAATTCGTTCTATGAAAATAAATATGTTTAACCATGACCATTTTAGTTATACAGTGTTCATTCAACAATAACAGTAAAAGCTTTGAAACCCGAATGTGCTCAGAAAAAACTATAATCCGAGTGGATTGCGAATATGTTACCGTCACTACTGGACTCCATCAGTCTCGTCTGGTACCCCTTTTCTATTGCCTAATAATTATTGTATCCTGTATACGGTAGCCTGTATGGGGAGGAGTAAATGGAGGGGGCTTATAACCGGGAGGGGCTTATAACCGGGAGGACATTTCTGTTAGCAGACAGGTGGGCTTATAACCGGGAGGGCTTATAACCGGGGGGAATTATAACCGGGATTCTACGGTAACTGATTATAGGAATATCTTTTGTTACCCGGATTGTACGATAACATAAATTACTGACTGCTAGACTTCTTCACGACATGAGACACGCATCGATCATAACTTTATTCCTTGCATATCTGCGATGGTTTTACATGACGAACTTAGAATGAAGATGTATATATACTGCTTAGACGAAAACTGACGGAACTGACGGTTCTGAAATACAACAATGTACATATGGTTGCTATCACTGCCAACTTACAGCTAAATAACGAATCATACGGATTATTTACCTCATGTTAGCGGCTCTAGCAGTTCATGGTGACATACACGTTCGTGCTAACTCAATTGACTGATTACATGTGCTCTGACGTCACGACTAAATACGATAACCGCTGGCTATGCATATCGCTAGATCCTACACTGATATTTCCCACATATTCAATTTTAACAGTGAATATATGGCCCATATATGGCCCATATAACCCGGATATTTTCCACATATTTCAATTTCTGAAATACTTTACCCGGATATTTCTCACATATTCAAGTTTAACAGTGAATATACGGCCATTATTATCCAACTATACATAGACGAGTAAAAATATCGTGCGAGTAGGACTGGAACGAGTAAAAATATCCAGCGATATTTTTACTCGTCTATTTCGCGCGCGCTTTTATATAAACTTCCTTCACTGGATGAGTGTATTTTTCGCATCACAAAAGGGTTGGATAATAAATAACTTATTTGACATTTTAGTGTGTAGTAGGGCTGGAAATTTTTTACTCGTCTTTGTATTTTGTCTCGCCCTACGGGCTCGACAAAATACTGCAGACTCGTAAAAATATCCAGCCGTACTACACACTAAAATGTCAAATACGGCATATCTATATGGCCCATATAACCCGGATATTTTTCACATATTTCAATTTCTGAAATAATTTACCCGGATATTTCCCACATATTCAATTTCAACAATGAATATAAGACCCATATAACCCGGATAATTTCCACATATATAGGTGTTTATCCCATATATTCAGGCTGTGTTCACACTAGGTTCCCTAAGCAGCTTAGACCTTGACCTAAGCAGCTTGACTAGTGTGGACGCTTTTTAGACCGTTTTTCCAAGCTGCTTAGCAGGGCTTTGATTTTGCTGAAATTCAGTGTTCACACTAGGATTTTTTTTAAAATCCTAAGCAACTTGAAAACATGGTTTATGTCAATCATACCAGAATCTTGGGTCGTTAATAATGGTTCATGTTTCATTTCAATTTGAGCGCCAAATCAAATCTATATATTATAGTCTTGTCTATCATTTGTTCTGCCTTACAAACTGATATGACCGGCATGGAGAGAGACCATACACTTGACGAAGCAGCAAAGTACGTTACTTGTACTAGTATACAGTGTAGCGTTGACAGATAACTTACAGCGATACTCGCTTGAAATATATATAGTCTGAACACCAACAATTATCAAGCAGCTTGGTGTTGGAAGTTGATGACAGATTAGAAACATTAAAAATGGCCCAAGCAGCTTGAAAATGGCCTAGTGTGAACACAGCCTCAGGGAGACTCCACAATTCGGTTCCATATATGGCCCGCATATAACAATACAGTGCCGTATATTTACCATATATGGCCCATATAATACCCATATATAACCCGGTCAAAATTTTGGGTATGGGAAGTGTCCTCGCACATCGCTGTCACCCAGTCCTAGTGAAAAGGTCAGCTCTCATGTAACCAAAAAGCCTAAAAATGTTGCAGCAAGATGTCTGGAATTACAGTTTGGTACAAAGGCAACAAAACCAGTTACCTACAAATCCCCCTATCAGAGGTATTTTAAAAATCTCGAGGAAGAAAAACAGACTTTTGAGCAAACAGTTATGAAGAAACAGCGTCAGTTATTTGAGCTTGAAAACAGCTTCAAGCTTGAAACGATTGGCACAAACAAGAAACCATTATGTTCTAAGTGTCATATTTCAGGTTATAACAAAACATTGTGCTCGTTTGCTTGTTGTGTATCTGCATCGATTTCTAAGGATATCACGCGTCATCCAGATGAAGAAAAAATATCACAAAACATTCAAAACAGAATTGAAAGGTTTGAGAGGGAAACTAAAGCACGTCCAAGATAGAAAGCTATTCTGCTAGCCTAAATACCTATGCCGCAAAAGTGCAAACAGTTTTAATAAACAGTAACCCTGAGAAATATCTAAGAGAAACAACTACTGGAGAACAGTGCCTAACTGGCTCGTCATTAACACTGACATTAGAAAGCTTGAAAGACTTTGTGGCGGCAGAGTTCCACAATCAAATGAAATTCAGAAGCTACAATGCACGTCAAAATTAGTTGAAACACTATACAGTTTTCAGCAAAAAAACACTATCACCACTATGGATGGTGAGATTACCCACCTGTACACTCTCCCCTCCCCTCCCCCCACCGCACAATGTTGATCATCAGTTGCGCTCTTTCATGGGCAATGATGTATCTTCAACATTGGAGAGGGGGAGGGGAGAGGGAGGGGTTTGGGATGCGTATAGTTCATATTTTAAACACAAAATGCAATCCTACACTGATAGCTAGGTTCCAAAATGGGTAATGTTTCAACAATTTTGACGCTCATTGTAGTTAGTGAATATGGTGAACAATTTGCCGTTACCAGAGAAAATACCGCTTCATCTTACGTTACATCCAATCCCGTTCGAAAATTATGGGAGCAAAAATGAATCGTTTTCCCAGGTAAAAGTGTTTTGCCTAATTATACCAGTAGTAGCCACCAAATGGATACGCCAAGAAATTTCGAGGAAGAAAACTTCAACTTGCCATTGACGAAAGCCTCAAAACAAACACTACTTGTACTAGTACATCAACTACCAGTAGTACAGTTGCTTAGGACAATGATTATGGCCTGTCACTTTTATTCGAGGCAGCAAAACTTGTGAGCCATGATTAAAAGATAAATGTAGGATCTCATGTTAAAGTTGTTGAGTTATAGGACAGATTATCATATTGAGGTAGATGATGATTTGTTTACAGCATTGTCAAATTAGGTGAGAACATGTCAGTGTTGACTTTTGCAATTTATACTTTATATTATCAAACATTGTTAGGTTATAGTCCAACTTACATATGTAACGAATTTGTGGAAGCATAATGAGCCAGAAAGTAGTGATCATTTGATTATTATTGTATTCGTTTTTGTGATCTCGTTTTGAAATAAATGAATTGTTTTTCCTGGCATGGTTGCAATTAATTATGAATGTCGCGACTCACGTAGACGGTGGCGCTTCCAGTCACACAACTTTTATAATGCCGTTCATTTCCCTAATTGTTCTCTCTTTGGGTCTAATGTTAATAAATTAAAATTACAGCTATTCTTGTATTTTGATTTTACAATAACAGATCAGTGAGATTTTCAGTATTTTCCCTGTATTTTATTATCTCTGCCGGTTTAGTAACTGAAACTTAAGAAAGGTCAATGTCAATGAATTACTTGAGCCACCGAAAGTATTGGCGTAGATCACACCATCAAGACCACACATTAAATTAAGTGTTATCGTAGGTGAAGTCATATTTCTCATATTCTCAACTGCTGCAGTACCCTGTTCGCTATGTCCATATCTAGGGTTTCTGGTAGTTTTACACCACACTCAAGTGAATAGATGTAATCAATATAGTTCTGACAATAATTAACATTTGCTACTGTGAATTTCTCAGCTGCGGGTCGTGTCAATTGTTTCCATGTCTATTTTCGATCCGCCATATCATTCTGAACCGCTCTTCGAATAGAAGTAAAAGACGCTCAAATTTCGTCCACATTTCTGTATAGTTCTCATGTTGTAGCCTCTATCAGTCTTTAAAAATCAAATAAACTCAAGGTCATCGTTTTGAATATGTTTTACACCGCAGCTTTTACGTCTTTCAGCTACATCCCCTGTCTCGATAAACGTGTTCCATATCTTTTTCACTGTATCAAACTTGACCTTGCTTTTGATAGCGATGCTTGAAAACCTCCTGGAAAATACCCAGTTATAGTATCACCACCTTCCTCAACTATATCTTGAATTATACTATTTCTCATGTCTTCAGACAGATGTTTTCCTCTCTTATAAACTCTACCTGTTTTACTAAACGCTGCTGCCATTTTGAGCATATTGTAGGATTTTCCCTGCTCCTGGTTTATACATTTGACACGTGCACTGTTTACGGTTCCTTTTATTCTCTCGACGCCAAATAAAGTCTCCAAATACCTTCATCGTCTACATGCGTGTCGTAACTTCAAGTGCACGATTCAAGAGCGAAGTCATGTGCCTGGCATGGTCACATGACCGACAACAAATTTATGCAAATTACATTTTAACCGGAAATGGCCGCTACACCGCACCCCATGCGTAACAAGGTGAAGCTTACAATCAATAGGCCTATTTCCCAAACAATATAAATTAAAGTCTCCTTTTTAACTCAACTAATTAATGTTCCCCTTTTTTAGAGTTCATTAACTTTGTAACGTTCAGTTTCTTGTGTTCACTTGGATGCTTCCTCCAACAAGCAGAGCTTCTGGATAGGTCTCGCTAGTGTAGATGTCTGTGTCTTCACTTCAACAGTTCTAACCAATCCATCTCGTCCGCTTTTGGTACTGACAATGCGCCCCAAAGGCCATTTACCTCTAGGTAATTGTTCATTGACTAACAGAACAAGGTCACCAATTTGGGCATTGCGTCTTGGTCGTTGCCATTTCTGCCTCTCTTGTAACGCCGGTAGGTATTCCCGTAACCAACGTGTCCAGAAATGGTTTGCTAGGATCTGTGTTTGTTTCTTATGGCTGTAGATATCCTCCTTTACAAACACTCCTGGCGGTAAGGCTTGAACGGGTCTTTGCAACAACAAATGATTGGGAGTTAAGGGTTCACAGTCGTTTGGGTCATCGGACGCTGCACATAGTGGTCTTGAATTAAGTATTGATTCCACCTCAGTCAGAACTGTTACTGCTACTTCCTCTTCCACTAAGCTTTCTTTGAGTATTGCCTTTAGGGCTTTGCGGGTGCTGCGTATGAGACGTTCCCATACTCCACTTGCATGCGAAGCTTTAGGGGGTTGAAATACCCATTGGGTTCCTCTTTGCAGAAGTTCCTTGTTGATTTGCGTTTGATTCCAGTTCTCGATCGCAATCCTTAGTTCCCTTTCTGCACCGACAAAATTAGTCCCATTGTCACTGTAGATGAACCTTGGTGCTCCTCTTCTATTAATGAATCTTCTAAGGAGGTTGATGAAACAGTCTGTTTCCAACGAACTGGCCAATTCAAGGTGTACTGCTCTGGAGTTTAAACAAGTAAATATCGCACCCCATCTCTTGACTAAAGATCTTCCTCTCTTTATGTTCAACGGGCCGAAGTAGTCGACTCCGGTGTGAGTAAAACAGGGCTCATACGCCGTTGTACGAAATGCTGGTAGAGCAGCCATCATCTGTTCCATTCTTGTAGCTTTATACTTCTTACATGCTAAGTACGACCGTACTACTTTACGAACTGCTGATCTTCCCTTTGGTATCCAATACTCTTCTCGTATCTGAGCTAGGATATGATCTTGTCCAGCGTGGGCAAATTTGTGGTGGTAATGTGCGATGAGCAACTGTGTGACATGATGGTCAGGTGGTAGAATCATTGGATACTTCGATCGAAATGAGATGTCTGCTTCAACTATGCGGCCTCCAACTCTCATTACATCATCCATCAATACTGGTCGAAGTTTGACAAGATTACTAGAAATCTTTAAGGCCTGATTCTTCTCCAAGTCACGGATTTCCACTGCATACACTTGCCGTTGTACAACCTTCACTATTGATCTTGTAGCAAGTTCTAAGTCATTCGTAGTGAGTCGCTTCTCATCTTCGCTGAATTGTTTACCAGCACAACGATATTGTAGGTATTTCTTGAATTTCAGTAGCCAGGCTACCTTCCTTAGTAGAGCTGACCAAGATGAGTAACGTGTGAGTAGTTCTTGTAGACTTGTCAGAGGCTGTCATTACGAATATAGGCTTCTCACTCTTGATCTCCATTTCATCGCCTGGTAGTTCTCCAGGATCTTCGGTTGGCCATTCAGCTTCCGGTTTTAATAAGAATGCTGGGCCACCTTTCCTTATTCAAGGTTTCCATGGGTGAAAGTCCACGTGAGGCGTCATCTGCCGAGTTGAGTTCACGCGGACAGTGCCTCCACATTTGCGTCTGTGAAGAGTCGTGAATCTCTGCTACACGATTCGCTACGTAGGTCTTGAACCTTCGAGATTCATTGTTAATATACTGCAACGTAATTTTGGAGTCTGTCCAAAAGAATGTGTCTGTAATGTTCAAGTTAATTTCTTTCATGATCAGATGGTGAACTCTAACAGCTATAGTTGCGGCCTGCAACTCAAGTCTGGGTATTGAAACGTACTGAAGTGGTGCTGTTCGCGATTTGGACATGACAAAGGCGCATTTAACGTTGCCATCAGTAGACTCCTTCCTCAGATACGTGACAGTTCCGTAACCAATTTCTGAGGCATCGCTGAAATGGTGAAGCTGAAGAGACAATGTATCAGAACTGCCATTTTCAAAATAGCACCGTGGTATGTTCACTTGATTAAGGAGTGCTAAGTCTTCCTTCCATTTTTGCCAGCCATCCAGTAAATCCTCGGGAAGCGTGTCATCCCAGCTAAGGTTTAACTGCCACGTTCTTTGTATGATTCTCTTTGCTGAAAGAAGGACTGGTGCCATTATACCAAATGGATCAAAGGTTGAACTGAGAATAGACAAACATTCTCTTCTTGTGTTTTCAACAACTTCTCCTTCCTTTAGAGATTGTTTGACTGCCAGGGTGTCTGTTTGGATGTCCCATTGTACTCCGAGAGCTCTTTCTATGGGGACTTCATCTAGATCGAGATCTTTGATAGTTAGTTCTTCTGCGGGAATTGAAGACAGCACTTTCTTGTCATTAGAGGCGAACTTCGTTAGTCTAAAGTTTCCTTTCTTTAGTAGCGCCGTCAGTTTCTGGGCTAACTCAATTGCTTGATTTGGTGTTGGTACTGAGACGAGGCAATCATCAACATAAAAATGTTGATCAACGACTTGAGAAACATCCTTGCCAAATTCGTGCTCATGATCCTTAGCAGTTTTCTTGAGTGTCCATGCTGCGATGCAGGGCGAATCAGTCTTACCAAATAGATGTACTGTCATCTTATGATCACTTGGAGGTTTGTCGAGACCTTCACTCCACCACAAAAAACGTTGTGCGTCAGTGTCCCTTTCAGCACAGTTCACGCGATGAAACATACTTTCGATGTCTGATGTCAGTGCAACCTTCTCTTCCCTGAAGCGCAGCAACACGCCAAGAAGATTGTTATTGAGTTGCGGTCCCTGCAACAGTTCTTTATTTAAGGACACTCCTTTAAACTCGGCCGCAGCATCGTACACAACTCTGATCTTGGCTTTGTTAGGGTTAACAACGCCATGATGCGGTAGATACCATGTGATGTCGCTTGTTTGCGCAGCTTCACTATCAGACAATTTCTTAGCATAGCCCTTTTCCAAGTAGCCATCCATCACGTTCTTGTACTTTTCTGCAAAGTCCTGATCTCGTTTGAAACGTTTCTTGAGTTGTTCGAGTCGTCGTTCTGCTTGTTTCCTGTTGTTAGGCAAATGAGTGTTTCTGTTTTTCCATAGAAGGCCAACTTCGTATCCAAGCTCATTAGATTTTGTTGTATTCTCTAAAATGTCTAGGGCTCTTGCGTCCTCAACGCTGTTGGAGGTTTCATCACTATTTCCAAAGCCGTGATTCTCTAAACTCCAGAACTTCTCTACCTGTTGGTGCAATGTTACAACAGGTCTTTCAATGTTCCTTTCAAAACAGCCGAAGACTGACAAGGCAACAGGTTTGTTTTCGACGTCCTTGCTACCAGTTGGTCCAGCTATACACCAAGCAAACGGTGCTTCATTCCGTATGGTTGATTAGGAGGATCGTCCCCCCAGCAGTAATCCAGTACAATGTGCGCTTGTGGTACGTCCTGTCCCACTAAAATTGACACTTCCTTTAAGTCAACGTCCACGTTATCGATATCTAGATCTTCAAGATGAGGCCAATACGACAATTTGAGGTTATTAGGGCAATACTGTTCAGGTACGTTTAAGTTCTCAACTACCAGTGCTCGATGTACCTTAAAATATAGTCCTTCTTGCGTAGTTGGAGTGATATCAAAACTAACACTTAGTAGAATACACTCGTGGTTACTTTGTACAACTGTGTTAATGTTTATTTTCTCAGGAGTTCCTTGTAAGTTTAGTTTCTGTGACAGTTGTGAGGTGATCATTGTAGTCACAGCAGCAGAGTCCAGAAGAGCATAAGTAGTGACAGCGCTTCCATTTTCGTTAACTACTCGCATTGGTACAACTTTCAGCATTACAAGGTTTCTGCTTGGCATTGTCGAGGTCGCATGGGTGTTAATTCCAGCTGACGCTTGGTTACCTTTAACGTTTTCATCTTTACCAGTATCGTCCTTATGGTCGATGTGGAGTAGAGAATGATGACTCATTGGAGAGGAACAGTTCCTTGTTTGGCAACCTTCCTTTGATTGACAGTCACTCTGTATATGTTGTGCATATAGACACCTGTAACACATGCACATCTTCTTCTCCAGTTGATGCTCTTCGATGAGAAGATGGGACATCTAGAAGCGCTGTGCTTGCCCTTTTTGCAAATATTACAGGTTTCAGAAGTGTTAATCTCTCTATGGCTAGTAGTGTCATCATGTGCTTTACTCTGACTTGTCCTTTCAGTTACTGATTCAACGTGGGTTGCCAACGTGGGGAGTTTCATTGCTCCTGACTTGTTCGACACATTTCTCGTGCTTCTGTTGTTGTATACTTTGTCTTGCATTTTGCTTTGTCATCATTACTTTCATACACTGGGTCATTTTCAGTTTGTGCTTCAGCAGCTATGAAGGCACAAAGTTCTTTCAGAGTTGGTTCTTGTCCGCTCGTTCTCATGCGATGCAACTTTGCTTCCTTTCGCCACTTTCTTTGCAGACTGTGTGGCAAGCGATCATAGATAAGCTTGAGATTTGTAGTACAGTCCAATTCAGTTGATTTCAGTTCAATCATAGACCAATAACAATTTTCTAGTCTGTCAGAAAGGGCTAAAAGACCAGCATTATCATTTGCTCTAAGTTTTGGTCTTTCGATGATAGATGATTTTAACGCTTGTACAATCATGGCGTTCTGACCAAATCTCTGATGTAGGACATGAAGTGCGAGTTGACATCCGTTGGGCAATCCTTCATAGTTTTCAATCGCTTCTCTGGCTTTACCTGTCGTGTAGGCCATCAGGTAGTTCATCATTTCACTGTCTGATAACGTTGATTTGCTTTCAACTTGAACTCTGAAATTAGCTCTGAATTTAAGATAGCGAGCGGGGTCGCCGTCGAAGGGTGTTGGCTTGGGTGGTGGTTGTGACATTCTCAATTCCATTTTTCCCCAGAGGGCTGTGGGAGGTCCACTTAGTGAAGACATATCGACTTTCTGCTGAGGTTGTATACTAGGTGAATTCAATTGCCGTTTGTCCTCAAAATCGTGTCCAGTGTTGGGCCATGTCTCGACATTGAATTTAAGGGTCGCACTCTCCCTTTTCTGCTCAGAGGAGGTCACTCGTTGCTGTAGGTTGGTAGTTGGTGGAAACTCTGAAATGTTCAGGTTAAGGTTCGATTCTGTAACTGGTTTCAGTTCTGACTTCTCCCCTTTGGTAACAATTTCTTTGTTTTCATTTTTACATTCTTGAAATTCTGAATGTGACTCTCGTAGGACTGGGAGGTCTGCATGTTCAGTTACATTATCAGGGTCGTCTGAACCTAACTCCTGATCACTGTCCCTTTCCGCATCTTCATATACCTTTGTAACAGCCGCTGCTATCTCATATTCCGCCATCAGCTTGACACGTTCTGATTCTTTAGCAGCTTTCCTCACCTCTTCTGCAGCTGCATTCTCTTTGTTTTCAGCATTTTCAATTTTATCAAATACAGCTATTCTTGTGAATAGCTCTGTATGTTTCGCCCTTGCTTCAATGAGTTTAGCTCTAGATGATGTGCTAGATGTTCTTGAGCGTCTAGAACTCCTCGACATATTTCTTGATTTCACAGAATTCTTGACAGATTTATTATCTTGCATACGCTTATTTACCTCAGCCATCCAATGCTGGGTCAATGTCTGAATTTTCAATATTTCTTGAGATAGTTCCTCATAAATCCTTGCCTCTAAAACTCGTTCTTCTTCCGTAACAAGTTCCAATATCTCCTCATGAAGATCTCCAAAGTGTTTGAAGAGAGTATTCAAATTTACAACTTCTTTGCTAACTTGATCTAAGTTTTCGTCTAGTCCCATAAGAGCTTGAATGTTATAAACTTGCATTTGTATTTCTCTTTTAGAGCCCTTTCTTTGACGTTCCAATTCAGTCAAACGATAGGCGTTACCCTTTTCAGTCAATCTTGGTTGTCGTTTTTCTCGGATTTCCAATTCCGGGGTTCCTGTGTCGATGTCCAATTCATCGAGTCCATTCCTAGTTTTCAATTCAGACCGCGTGCTCATCAGCACGTCTGTTTCTGGGTTTTCTATCTCGGTAGAATTTGCCAATGGATCTCCAATTCCAACTGTTCGACTTTCAATATGTTCTGTAGCCCTATCATGGTCGTGGTCCTGTTCACAAGCCCGGCTTTCAGACATATTTATGTGTTCAATCGGCGACTACACACAAACATAACTTTTAGTTGTCGAAATCGTTGAATCTTTGAAGTTACTGTAGGATTTTCCCTGCTCCTGGTTTATACATTTGACACGTGCACTGTTTACGGTTCCTTTTATTCTCTCGACGCCAAATAAAGTCTCCAAATACCTTCATCGTCTACATGCGTGTCGTAACTTCAAGTGCACGATTCAAGAGCGAAGTCATGTGCCTGGCATGGTCACATGACCGACAACAAATTTATGCAAATTACATTTTAACCGGAAATGGCCGCTACACATATGATCAAGGAATTTCAGGAAGTTATTGACAAAAGTGGGTGGGGCAGGGACATGGAAATTCTAGACTGATTCCATAAGTCACTGTTTTCGCTCCTTTTAGATAGGTGGTCGCTCAACTAGCGACTTATCACGTTTACACTAATATTCTGTTCAAACGAAAACGAGGCTCTTGCATTTTAATTAGGTTGTAGATTTCAGCGAAATCTGTTGTTCCCAAAATTCTGAATAACTATTTAAAAAATTATTTGAATCTATAAGACTGCGTTATTTTATGTATATTATGTATGAATACAGAGAATGACTGGACGTTTGAAAAACAATAAGGTTTATAAAGATGTTCGAGAAAAATGACAAGAATATATGCTACTTCGACGGCCGGTGGAAGTCCACAGAATCACAGGACACACATTCACAATCGATTCACAGGACACAAAGAAAGACAAAAAGAAAGCTTTTTTTTTCTCCAGCTGTCGAACCAAATCCAAATCAAACTCACAGTTGCCTCTCTTCCAAATTCTTTAAAGAAACCCTTTTTTTTCCTTCCAGAGTTTCACTAAACGTGGCTCACAAAATGAAGAGTTATCGCAACGGAAGTAGTTTAGAGCAATAAGAGCTGTTCTGTGATTGGTTCAAATCTTATCAGACCATATAACGAGTGATTTGATTGGAGGTCTCCGTATTTCGAGCCGTGAACAAAATCTGAGCGACATCAGGATCAACAGAGAGTGAACTGGGACTGACTTATGGAATCAGTCTATGGAAATTCGTGCCCATTCCACACTACGGTGGAATCCGTAGTATGAAGTATAAAATGTACTATTCCTCCTTGAATTCATCTGTTTAAAGTTTGAAATGGTATGATGGGCCGTGAACAAAGACTGTTCACTGTGCGCGATATTGATGTTTATTCTTAATTTCTAGTTGTAGTCGTGCAGTCCTCCTTCCATGATTTTTCGTACATTTAAATAATAAATCAATAAAACTAGTTTTAATGTAAAGGTTATTTGAAACAATGGCATGATTTGATAGTCTACTACATTGACTGATTTCATGCATTTTCTAAAAAAGTTGAAAAAACAAGTAAGTTCATCTTTGCCTACCGCAGGAACGAGGGCCAATAGCCTGTGCCAGATTTTTTATTTGGAATTATCATTGCACAATAGCGCGTCTTGTACTTCAGTGTCTCACTTTCTAACACGCGTGCAGCAAACAACCATCTTGCTGTACAGTAGCTTTAGTACAGCTATATTTTGCTTGTCCACAGAAACATCATGAACCACAAATGTTATACTCGTCATAGACAATGGGATGTTCTAGTTGAAGTATACTCAGGATGTCTTGATGTGCATCATTAATGAACTTCTGCTTCCGCGGCCAATACATATACAGGACGCACAACAATCTAAGTCTGACAAGATGTCTGGGATGAGTATTATCAAAAGTGTACTTTCTATTTGTTGCAGAGGATATGCAAAAAGAGCTAAAACAGGGAACGAGCAGCACAAAAGATTAATGCACTCAGAAAAAAGTATTGCAAATACAATAAAATATTGCAATTACAATGTCTCAATAGTAATTTAGTACAGTTATGGAGTCAGATATTAAATTCATGCAGAGTTTAAGCATTTAAAATGTACCAAAAACATAAAAGCGAAGCTGATCAGGCCTTTTGCTGTCTTTGTCACACCTTACTAATTTCAAATAGCTGTAACATTTTAGATTTTCATGTTACAGTTGGTTGAGTATCGGTCTATTGTGCGGGAGGTTCGTGGTGAGAAGGTGAGAAGGTGCGTGGTGAGAAGGTGCTGCCTTTGTTATTACATAATTAATTTTGTTCACGGCGGGTTTATTGTAATCACTCAAATATTATATTTATTAATAATTAGTATCTTCATTATGATCATCCGCCATATAACTTATTGAGAATATATGTATTATTAGGGCATAATTGATTTAGTCATCAGTACTACTTCCCGCTTCCATACAGTACCTCACATCATTGCTTTCGAGTTCGGATAGCATAGATGAAGTATGTTCAGCCTCATTCATCATCGATGTCCTGGTTATCATCCATACTTGTCAAATTCGTTTTTCACGGTTGTTTGGGCATTTTCTAATCCTTCCGGGTTTCTAGGTCTCAAAAACTAAGAAAATGATCCTCAAACAAGAGACCGTCATATGTATTGGTCTCTTGTCTCAAACAAATATCAATGATTCACTAATTAAAGGCCGTTGTAATAGACAGTTTGCTATTCTTTTTCGGACTGTTTTCTTTAAACAGGACTTCCCAGCTTTCCAGCATCAGTGTAGAACTCTTGAAGTTCGTTTCCAAAGACATCACTATTTCTTTGTTAAAATAGACCACAGCCTTGAAATCTGTCTTGTACATATGTGTGCCTCGCTGTATCATCATTTCTTCGACAGAAGTATCTTGTGGTCTTCGAGAACGTTTTTCTGGTTGCTCTGATGTTGAAGAGTTTGACATTTCTTTGATGTTTCAAAATTAACTCACACTTTTTCAAGCAATGTATGTTTGTTCATGATCGAGCAACCTGATTGGTGGAAATAACATGACAAATAATTTACTTTGTATAATCGACCTGATTGGTGGATTTCGTTCCTAGCTATAGCGCTCTAGCTTCCTTTATTTCATTTTAAAACCTCAGAAGAATCATTTATGTTTTCATATTCTATCGCAGAATCCAAACGTCGAAACTCTAAAATGTCTGGCCGTGGAAAAGATAAAGCCAACGCCACCAAATCCAAGACTCGTTCATCCCGTGCAGGGCTTCAGTTCCCCGTCGCAGCTGAGTTGCACGTGAATATTCCAATTGTTATTGTGTGCACATAACTGCACTAACATGCGCTAAAATACTAAAAACTCGAATTATTTGCTGTACCAAATAACAATTATTTAAAGATTATAAAGATATTGAAAGATCGCATGAACCATTGCTTTTTAGGCTACTAAATAATTAATAAAATTATATTTGCGTCTCTTTTGATGGGTATAGCGCGCATGCAATACGTATTATGTTGGGCTCCCTCGTAATATGCGTATCCCGCGTATTATGACGCGCCCACAGAGAGTGCATATTAAAACAATTTATGAAACTATGGTCACGTGACAATTACGTTTTTGCTCCTATTTTTCTCAATGTGACGCGACACTTCACTCATGACGAGCTTCAGCCTACTAAAAAATGCGGGGTCCCCGCTGCTATTCAAAATTGAATGTTGGAAATGTGAACCCTGACTGGTTAGAGCAAGATGTAGGTGTGCTAATCCTTCGCACTTTGCTTTACTAGAAAGGTTTGAAGCCGTTCATCATCAATCATCGTTGTTATATTTTCGTTCAAGCATTTTAAGAGCGGCTCCGCATAAATATCAACTATGGTACTACAGGATAGAAAAAGTAGGATTTCTCAAGTTCGCCCATAATAATGCTCTTGGGTCACTTATTGCAGAAATATAAATTTTAAATCGTTAAACCGAATTTTTTTTTTTGAGCTGGCCTTTCCTTCACAGCTTCGCCCAGACCTGGAAAATCGCCTAGAAATTGCAGCTCAACTCGGATGCTCTTTGACAACAAATTCGGTTAGTAATCCGAAACTAATTCAATCACGCATTTGCCTGATCTTTGCTCTATGTCACGCGTTCGTTTGATAAGAATCGGTTAAAAATAGTATTTTTGACAGAATTTTGAAATGCGATCGCTTCACACAATGTGTTTGATGTGTTGAAATTCTCCTTTTTCGGGAACTTTAAAAAAATCAGTAATGATACACAGCTTTTTCCTAAATAACTAATTTCAACGGATAGACCAACATTTTCGCTTCAAAATGGTAAAATAAAATGTTGGGGAACTTTAAATTAGCGCCGCTGGGAGTTATAGACTTGAAACATTTGACTTTTGATACGATCATGTGGAGAACGGAGTCGTGACACAAATTTATTTTCTCTTCGAATGTTTTCTAAACTCGAGTACTGAGCTTAAATGAGTTAAACAAGAGAATAGTGATACGTATGGGTTAATGTTTTTTCTTTCAGTTCGCTTAGGATATTCTCACATCAATGAAATTGAACTAATTACAAACGGCAACATTCTTTGTCTTGAGCAATGCGTGAATGTTATCTCAATCTTCTTACATAATTACAGCTAGTGGTACCTGCCTGCCTGCCTGCCTGCCTGCCTGCCTGCCTGCCTGCCTGCCTGCCTGCCTGCCTGCCTGCCTGCCTGCCTGCCTGCCTGCCTGCCTGCCTGCCTGCCTGCCTGCCTGCCTGCCTGCCTGCCTGCCTGCCTGCCTGCCTGCCTGCCTGCCTGCCTGCCTGCCTGCCTGCCTGCCTGCCTGCCTGCCTGCCTGCCTGCCTGCCTGCCTGCCTGCCTGCCTGCCTGCCTGCTAACCAACTAAGCCATCCTTGCTCCTACAAAACACAGTAAAATATTCATTTTCCTTGGAAAACTATGAAACTATCAATTTGATTGTTTTCCAAATATAAAATTAGAGTTATTAAATTGCTAAGATTTAATGCAATATGGAAACTTAGCAAACGCGAAGTGAAATATGACAGCGCTTGTTAAGCTTCTTGGATTGAAGCATCTCTCACACAGGTTGTACTGGTTATACGTCACCGGGTGGTTGAGCCCCATTTCACGGATGACATGTGCTCGTGTGGCGGCGTAGTTGAGTTCTTCTGTAGCAGCAACTTCATCATCACTGTCTGCATCATGTAGGTGGCGTAGTGCTGCAACTTGTCTTGAGAAGTACGATTGTATCTGCACTGCTGTCAAAAACTCCTCAGGATGGAACAATCTTGCTCCGTCAGACTTTTTGCCATAGCGCATATCCCGTGCTACTGTGGCGGGGTCGAGTTTGTGGCCTGTCTGTTGCCCGATCCGGAATTTGTAATCTAAATATTTTTTTGGGACATTGTTGAATCTTCAAGATGACTTTGTGGTTTTTAGGGCCCAACCTTTCGTGAGAAGACTTGACGACCTATCTCCTGACAAGGATTCGAGCGTTTCTGTAGTACTGGCTCCCTCTAACAGTTTGTGCTGATACAGCATTTTGGCCTGATCGAGAAGCGTTGACCTTTCCTCTCGCAGCTGGCATTTCTCGTAGAGGACATGCTTCTCCAGAGCAGAGTGGGATTGGTATACTTTGATACATCCTTCGTTGGTGCACTGAAAGAGGCCAACAGACAGTTGCTGCTCTTTCACCTGTGGTGCAGCCACCACCTCTGGTGGCTTCCTTGATCTCTGCACCTCCACTGATATGCTCGTAAAGCTGCCGGCTGTGAACGGCGGTCGGAGAGTGATTTGGAATGGTCGTGCTAAGAAATTAATAAATACAAAAATGTCAACCCATATTTTATTATGCAAGCTACCAGACACAATTGCGTCATTGTGATTGCCAACTACTAATTTTTATTGTAAAGCGCATTGAGTTTTAAGGAATACGCTATATAAGAATAAAGTTATTATTGTTATTATTATTATTATTATTATTATCATTATCATTATTATTGACAAGAGAGTTATTAATTATTATTAAGATACGGGGTGGGTGCTTCATTAGAAATTGAGGGGTTTAGGAGGGTGGGAGCGAGCAGCTTTTTTGTTCGCATTCTTTTCAACTGTCAACATGGAGCCTGACTTTCAGATGGTCCGTGGACCTCCGCTCTCGTTTTCATGCTCAAACGTTAGACTGCTGTGTGAACGTCACTACTACATTAGTATGTGCAGCTGGCGCTGGGAGAGGGGCTAGTACGACATGATAATTATTGTAATACCTTGAAGATCGTCCTGTTGGACTATCTTCCCACAGCCGATGTTGCAAGCTCTCCACACCGTGATCTTCCCCTCAAAGTATTTGAAATTGTTTGGGAGGCTAATCCCATCGCACTTCACTGGAGTATCACTCAGGTTTGCAGCATCTACGAACGCTACCCGGACTCCAGGTACACCGCCAGACGATAAGATGGAATTCCTGAATTGCTGTGCCGCGGAGACGTCATGACCCTCGTTAATAAATCGACGGACGTGGGCTTTGATGGTGGCTGCCTTTCTGTCGCAAGGCCCCGCTCTGGGGATCACTGAAATCTACTCGACTAACGCGAATCCCTGTCTTCGTCTTCATAAAACAGCAGGATGTTAGCGTGACTGCACTATGATAACATCCTGCATTGTTTTGTCTTAGGTATGCCTCTGTGATGTTGTCATTCTCTTCTTTGAGTGTGCATAATATGTGTTCTATAATTCTAATAACGACAGATGCGTCTTGGCTGCAGTTTTCGACAACGTGCACAAATGTCTGTGTCTGCATATTACCATGAATCACCCGAAGAACAACGCTGATGGGCCAAGAAATTCCTCTTTTAGCAAACCATTCAGCCTGGGACTCTCTATACTTTTGGGGAAGGAATTTCATTGCCCAGTCGTTGGTGATGAGGACCGATGATGCGTCCAGGCTCTTCAATACATCAAGTCTAGCCATGTCTTGTCTAGTGCTTCGTCGCTGGTGAGCTTTCCATGAGTGTATATCCTGTACAGCGTGTTGGCACGTGTAGCGCAGGTCAACCAGCTCGACTTCTTCCAAGGTGACGTCATCTCTTACCAACACAGCTTGGATGTACATATTGGCAAAAGTCATAATTGGACACCCAAACTATATTTATTTGTATTTAAACACCTCAGTGTGCTTTGTGGAGGCCTTAAAAGGGTGTGCCCATAAATTTCGACTTATAGAATGCAAAATGCGAAAATGCGAAATCCTTCAAATTTAGTCAGAATGTAGGCCTAGGTGAACTCGTTATGCTGTGTAAGTTTTATTTCAATCGGGTTATTATTGTAGGAGAACGGCGCCGATATTCGATTTTCGAGATCACTTCCGGTTTTGAGAGACGATTTCACGGCACTCGTAAAACCAACAATAACAAATAATTTGCTAAATTTCGCTGAACAAATGATATCATTTCGGGAAATGGAGATAATGCCTAACATTTTGTCGTGTTTATCGAAGATCTTTAATAAAAAATAAATATTTTATCGATTTTCAAATTATTTTTATATTTTTAACGTTTTTCCAAAGGCTGTATTTTGACAGGCTAATATCTCCGATTGCTACATCGATCCAAATGAAGAAAGTATTCCTCAGCCAAAGAACACTATTTCGTCTTGTAATATGTGGAATAAATTTTTTGGGCTACTCAAAAATTGAAATTCTAGAAGACGAAATGCAACCCCCGTTTATGCGAAAAAATCACGACTTTTGAGGTCACTCTTGAGGAAAAGACAATCATTTATTCAGTTAAACGGTTCAATATCTTGGAAATAAATTCGATCAGACCAAAGCGAATACTTGTATTGACATTTGGAAAGCGTTTCAAAGCATTGTGAGAAAAGACAAACGTTTTAGAAAAAAATATCACACGTTCCTGGAGGGTCGAAAGCTTCGTTGACGGTTCAGTTTGAATATCGACTGACCTTAATTGTTTGGAGCCGATATATTCCGAATATAATGTATCAATGGTGTACCTTGATGTACTTGTATTCTAGGAGAATTAAGCCATAAAAGACAGAGTTGTGAAACGATAGGTACAAGTATTAAAACTGACAACACGACAAGATTGCGTGACAAACACCACAGGAAGCCCGTCATAGCCGGAAACTGAAATACAGTAGAAACCCGCTAACGTACCCAACTCGAACAGTTTTCTATTTCCCTTAGGAGTTCAAGTTATTGGGGTTACTACTCTAGCCCCTAAACAACAACAACTGTTTATTAATGTACTTTGATGTTTTACAATGAGAAATATATGTTGGCTGCCGCGTGCTTGGTCGACGTCAGCATACTATCAGGTTTAAAAAGTTCGAGAACACTAACCAGGACTGATCGGAAATCAGATCAGGCTTAGATGTATCGTTGTCTTCTTTCTATTCTTACCTGCTCTTGCAAGGGTGGATACTGGAGATGGGTCCCCAGGGGGAGTACTCAGGGGTATCAGTGACGGGGAGGTGCGAAGGCTTTTTTGGGGTTTGAAAGTCGTGGCTTGGGACTTTTGGGGGGTTTTCATTTTTCTGGTGGACTTTTTTTGATATAAAGATTTTGTCAATGACTTTTTTTGGGGTTGATAAAAATGATATCCTACCGTTCTCGATTTTATGCGGACAAAATTGTTTTTGCGTAATGGACTTTTTTGGGGTTAAAATGTTTGGCCTCATTCGCACCTCCCCGTCACTGATACCCCTGAGTACCCCCCTGGGGATGGGTCTAGGGGGTCAGGACCCCCTCATTCGTTCCTTTTTTGTCATGCGGCACATGCATAAATATTAGTAAAGCCAACACAAGATAGATTATTTCTACAGTCAATCAAACCAAATACAGACGGTTCAATTCATCGATATCATGCCAATGCATGATCTACTCTGCTAGTACATTAACAATTACTGATGGGAAGTAAATTATCGGAGTGTGTACTTTTCGATCTTCCATCTGTCTGTCATGCCGGTCGATCAGACAGATGGAAGATCGAAACACACTCCGATAATTTACTTCCCATCAGTAATTGTTAATGTACTGGCAGAGTAGATCATGCATTGGCATGATATCGATGAATTGAACCGTCTGTATTTGGTTTGATTGACTGTAGAAATAATATATCTTGTGTTGGCCTTACTAATATTTATGCATCACTTAAAAGTGATACTGTCTTGAAGACGAAGGGACAGCTTCTGGCAAAACAAGGGCGGATACAGGCAGTTTTGAAAGGGGACGTCATAATATTTAACACATTTTTGTAAACTGATGAATTTTTGGGAGTTGAGTTATACTAATTGTCATAAGTCGCTTCCCCAAACTGATTTAAGCTTGTCCGCAAGTTTTTGTACAGTACCGGTCAGAATGAATAAAGCGCACAACGCACATGCACGAAACGCAAAACTGATGCAACTCAAACACAGTAATGCGTTTTTATCAACGCACTCGCAAACACATATTTTTTAAACGTGTATTGTAATTGTTACTCAATTTTTCTTTTGTAAAGTAAAACAGCAGAACATGGCTAAAACCTGAAAACCAAGTTATCGGACCTGCATATAAAAGCATGCCATTTGACGTTTACATGTTTGAACTCTGAACATCCGGCAATATGCCGTTTTATGTTTCGTCGCTGACAGTCGCAAATAGTTTCGAACTGGATTTTGTGTGGGTTATCTTTTCTTTGATCACACATTCTACCAACAATTAAAAGCAGCAAAGCCAAGCCACACAGACCGATTTCTTCAATTTCAGAGTACTATATACTTATACGTCAACTGTAAAATACTGAGAAAATCGTAATTTAAAAACCGCCGGCTGATTGACAGCATAAAAAGGCAATGACAAAATATATTGCAAACGACGCTAAAACAATTTACTAATTATACTAAAGTTTATATCATCCTTGTAACTCAGGTTTGTGGAAGAGACAACTGAACAAATTCGTAACTGAACTCTCTGCAAACCCAACTGCGTTTTTTGGGGGGTGGGGGCTAGGCCTTTCTCGATTATGCTAGCATTTTTTTCGGCATTTTTTGGAAAAACGAGCATTTTTTTTCGTTTTTTCTTGAAAAAGAATTGCTAGCATTTTCTGTTATTTTTCATGACTGTGATCCAGATTTCAGCACTCAGAAGGATAAATAATCCTAAAGTTTCACAATTTTGATTACTTAATTTGATTGTTTTCTGTTTGTTTCGACTGTTTGTGCGTTGTGTACTTGTGTTGTGTACTTGTCAGTACTTATGTGTGTACACCAAGAACGGAAAAAAAGGTCTGGGTGGTCAGCGGTTAACTCTTTCTCTTGCTCAGCCAAGATGGTGTCGGCCACGAACTTGCAAGATAGACCAGTTCCATCATCTATAGCAAGAGATCGATCACTAGAGTCCACCTCCGGTAAATACCAGCGACGAGGAAATAGCGACACTGTGAAAGTGCCGTTACACGAGCGAGTACGGTAGTGCTTCAAATATGACTGTTTAGTGGGTGTTGGCTGGAAAAGTTTTAATTCTGACCCCAAGTTTTATAAACAAACAATTATTAAGTATCACTTGTTGTTGATATGAGCATATAATGTAAGAGTTTGTACGTTTTGTTTGAAATAAAACAAAGCATTCTTTGGAATTCAAGTGGCATTTTTTAAAGAAATCAGGCATTATTTTAGCATTTTTTGGCTTTATGCTAGAATTTCTAGTAGCATTTTAAAAATGCCAGTTTTACTAGCATAATCGAGAAAGGCCTAGGGGGGGGGGGGGGGGGGGGGGGGGGGGGATAGATGAGAATACGATTTGACTCCACGTTTTACATCGTGTAACCGTTAATACATGAATACTTGGTTATCAAAAATAACAAAAAATACATAACAAACTGGTTAGGTATTTCAGTTTCCGGCAATGACGGGCTTCCTGTGGTGTTTGTCACGCAATCTTGTCGTGTTGTCAGTTTTAATACTTGTACCTATCGTTTCACAACTCTGTCTTTTATGGCTTAATTCTCCTAGAATACAAGTACATCAAGGTACACCATTGATTATTATATTCGGAATATATCGGCTCCAAACAAGGTCAAGTGAATCAGTCGATATTCGAACTCAACCGTCAACGAAGCTTTCGACCCTCCAGGAACGGGTGATATTTTTTTCTAAAACGCTCGTCTTTTCTCACAATGCTTTGAAACGCTTTCCAAATGTCAATACAAGTATTCGCTTTGGTCTGATCGAATTTATTTCCAAGATATTGAACCGTTTAACTGAATAAATGATTGTCTTTTCCTCAAGAGTGACCTCAAAAGTCGTGATTTTTTCGCATAAACGGGGGTTGCATTTCGTCTTCTAGAATTTCAATTTTTGAGTAGCCCAAAAAATTTATTCCACATATTACAAGACGAAATAGTGTTCTTTGGCTGAGGAATACTTTCTTCATTTAGATCGATGTAGCAATCGGAGATATTAGCCTGTCAATACAGCCTTTGGAAAAACGTTAAAAATGTAAAAATAATTTGAAAATCGATAAAATATTTATTTTTTATTAAAGATCTTCGATAAACACGACAAAATGTTAGACATTATCTCCATTTCCCGAAATGATATCATTTGTTCAGCGAAATTTAGCAAATTATTTGTTATTGTTGGTTTTACGAGTGCCGTGAAATCGTCTCTCAAAACCGGAAGTGATCTCGAAAATCGAATATCGGCGCCGTTCTCCTACAATAATTACCCGATTGAAATAAAACTTACACAGCATAACGAGTTCACCTAGGCCTACATTCTGACTAAATTTGAAGGATTTCGCATTTTCGCATTTTGCATTCTATAAGTCGAAATTTATGGGCACACCCTCTTAAATACTTAAAACAATTGTGATAAGCAGTCATTTTGTGAGTAAACACTAACTTAGAATTTTAAATTGCCTTAGAATTAGAAAAAACTATATTCACAACCCATATTTTGTTCCATTTCAAAGCATAAATATATACAATACAGCTATCTAGATCTGAAATAGATAGAGTGTGAACAGTGCCTCTTTTCCCTCCAGACTCAGTCGAACGAGAGAAAAACCGATCTCGGGAAAAACCGATCCTGGACGCGCGAGGATTGGGGAGAGTTTAGGGGTCCCCATTCACCTCGCGTCCACAGGATTCTAAAAACTCGTCTTCACTGAGTCTGAGGGAAAAGGAGGGACAGTTCGCAGACTATGAAATAGATAAATACATTATGTACTAATTATATAACACTTCTTGCTTATTTCAACTTACATGAGATTATTTAAAGGTCCTTTCTGACTTGGAGGGGAATTCAGTTCTCTACTGCAAATATTAGCAGACAAATTTCTCGTGCTGAAAACAACGATCATGTGGTGCTGTACAATACCGTCGTTTGCATCTAAGCGTTAACACATGACATTAAAACATCCTCAGTGCGGAACTGACTGATCAAACTGGCTTTCAAACACACGTTTTGGGCAACTAATTAGAACATGTTTTAATGTTTCAATGTGATGTTACTGAATGCATAATGATATAATTTAGTCACCACCAATTATATTTATTAGCTTTTTTAGGATTTGGATTTTTAGAAGATATAGATACGTGTAATTTATAGGATTTACATATTTATATATATTTATATGCATTCTCCAGGGTCGTGAATTTATGTGAATATTAACCTCGTTAATATAAATCTAGACACTCTAGGACAGCTGACCACGGTGGTAGGCAGTGCGCGCAAAGTTCACCTGAATGTTGAGCAACTAAACCGCATTTCACGAGATATAGGGCGGCCAATAGATTTTTGCTAAGCATTTAGCATTGCAACATATAGGATAGAAAACCAGCGCGATACTCTGACTCTTTACATTTGCAATTGCTAGCAGCACGGACTATAGCTTCACATCAATTTAGTTCCTCTACGCGATCGTTTTATATTTATATGTATTTATCAGTGCAAACTGTAAGAGTGTCCAATGTTACCTTCTGGAAATAAAGTTTATTATAATTAGAGTAGATTTTGTATGACTGTGCCGTTTCGTGCCGCATATGGAAACATTCGAAATTCCATGTAGTGACCGTGATCGTGCCGAAACATACATACATAAATATACTTTATTTCATGTGGGTGGCAAATTCAGTGAGTACAAACAAACTGGTTTCTAATTTTGCCCACAAGTAAATTCAAGTACAATAGAAGAAATGCTATATATTATTTAACAAATAGATTCCATTTTCCCGTGCGCATGGACGATTTTATCGGCGATTTTGTCCTTCGCCAGCCAATGAAATCGACAAACTACTAGTTGAAATCGACAAGTTATTTCGCAATCTGTCATATATATCATATATATATATATACTGTATACACATATACTGATTCCGTTATCCTTTATTTAACAGATAACCTTTAATTCAACACTGAAATGAAAATTATTAATAATATCGCGAATTACTGGAAAAAACAGTAAACAAACTTGTTTCTTCTACACGCTTGGCTTTCTATAGCAAACTAAGATTGTTCTCTGACATGGATTTCTCGTAGTTGTTTTGATTTCTTACCTCACTACTGCTCGCTTTGCTCCCGGAAGCACCTGAACCGGGGTACTTGTCTTTGAGCCACGAGCTCAAGTCACTGTTACAGCTCAGCAGTGGTAACACTGTACTGTCGTGCAATGCCCATTGTACAGCACCACAGGGATCTTCGTCTTTTCCAAATGAACAATATGCCATTTGTATCTCTGATAGATTGTAAGTTTATTTTTCAGCTCGCCGTTTCAAAAATCTAGAGAGTAAATTAGCATATGGGCAGCTGATGAGAGGACTAGGGACCACCACCGACCCAGTCCTCCTCTAGTTACATTCAAAATGGCTGACACATTCTAAAAGTTTCCTTCGTGCAAAATATACAATTAGGACGTGTCTTTTATGGATAAAAATCCTACAAAAGGACGTGTGTTTTACCAACAAAGGGATTGCGGATATCATATACCCTTCTCAAGGCCAGAAAGTTTAATGAGGAGTAGTGTCCGAAAATCTCGATTGGAGACAGTCACACAAGTGCCATGCACTTAACGCTTTTATATTGGACTATGATAGACTCGTCTGTTAAACAAATGCCAATGAAATGTTTATCAGAACTATTCTATGGCTGTACGGTACAATGATATGTACTCACATGATTGAGGAATTTGTCTACTATTTGCAGTAGAGAACTGAATTCCCATGCAAGTCAAACAGGACCTTTAAATAATCCCATGTAAGTTCAAGTGAGCCAGAAGTGTTAATATAATTAGTACATAATGTATTTATCTATTTCAGATCTAGATAGCTGTATTGTATATATTTATGCTTTGAAATGGAACAAAATATGGGTTGTGAATATAGTTTTTTCTAATTCTAAGGCAATTTAAAATTCTAAGTTAGTGTTTACTCACAAAATGACTGCTTATCACAATTGTTTTAAGTATTTAAGGCCTCCACAAAGCACACTGAGGTGTTTAAATACAAATAAATATAGTTTGGGTGTCCAATTATGACTTTTGCCAATATGTAAATTTTGTTAGAGTGTGCTGTAAAATGAGTCTTTAAAGTGCCTCAAAATTAAATGAGCCAATTGTTTCTCGATGGCTTTTCACTCTACTTATATTGGGGTAACTCCTGATATAAGTGTCAATTTTGAATAAGTATGCAGGTAGCCAATATTAATTTCTAAAGTTTGGCAATTTTGAGTGGTGCTCAGTCACTCAAAATTTGGCCCGAACTCGTCCCAGGCCCCACTCAGTCAGAAACTTCTGTGTAGTCTCAGTACATATGAATTGAAAGTACCTTTATATCAGAATCACACCATACAATTGATTAGTGAATAGGTTTTGTGTGTTTGGTTTTGCAGCAGTTTAGACTTACCCCTTGAAACACAGGATTTTCAATGATCTGGAGGTCCAAAATTGCACTCCCCTGAAACTCTTGAACTATAAGTCAGAAAACCAAACCAAATTGGATTTTGGAATATCCCATCAAGACCAACTTCTGCAGTAAATTTTATCAAAATCGGTGGACCCCCATTTCCAGAGTCTGGAACACTCTATCAGGAAACGACACTTAAGCACCGACGACGAATGCGAGGACGACGACGACGAGATCCGTCGGAGGTCTGGGTCGAGAACGTCGTCCTCGGCGGGAAAACTGAAATGTTAAGCGCGCGCGTCGACGTGTCACCGAGGACGTGTCATGTAAACAAACCGAGAACCTGTATAAACGGTGTGTTTTATTTTCATCATGCCTTCATTTCACGATCTACAAGAGCTATTACTTTTAAGCCATGATTTTGGTGCAATAGATGATGAAGAATTACTGCTGCTCTTTGAAGAGTTCACGCCAAAAAAAACGAATTTTTGTCTTGAACAATAGAACAGGCTGTCACTCGAAGACATGAACGATGCCGAATGTTTGGCTGAGTTCAGGTTCAGAAAACGAGACCTGCCACTTCTTGCAGAGGTTTTGCAGTTACCTGATAGCTTCACTTGTGATCAACGAAGTGTTGTCAGTGGTATGGAAGGTCTCTGTATCCTGCTTAGAAGGTTATCATACCCATGCCGATACAGTGACATTATACCAGTTCTCAGCATGGTCAGTAACGACGTGCTTGACTTTATTTACACCACTCATAACCATCGACTAACCCAGTGGAATCACACTGTTCTCAGCCCTGCTGCCCTGCAAATTTATAGCGATGCTGTTACTGCAAAGGGAGCTACATTACATAATTGCTTCGGATTCATAGACGGGACCGTTCGACCAATATGTAGGCCAGGCACAAACCAGAGGATCCTCTATAATGGACACAAAAGGGTGCATGCCCTCAAGTTTCAGTGTGTGGCCCTACCAAATGGTATTATAGGGAACATGTATGGACCAGTAGGTGAGATGTGTTGGTGTATTTCATTTTATTTCAACCATCCCTTCATTCATTCACTTAGTACTACTTTTATTCATTCATCCAATTATTTCATCTTGTTGCTTTAATTCCATTCCCTGATTAGAGTGATTTTTTACCATGAATTATACAGTAGTCTAATACAATAATAATAATGATGAGGATGATAATATATAATAATAATAATAATAATAATAATAATGGTTTATCATAATTACATTGTTTTATTTTGTTTACTTCTCTAACTGGGACTCTGCTAATGTTCTGTGCATGTCACTTCTATTTTCTTAGAGGGGAGGAAGCATGATGCAGGCATGCTTGCAAATTCAAGTCTTCTCAACCAGCTTCAGATGTTTGCTCATTCACAAGCAGGGAATCCATTCTGTCTATACGATGACCCTGCTTACCCCCCTAAGGATACATATACAGGCACCATTCAGAAATCAAGGCTTGACTCCCCCAAATGATGGACTTCAACCATTCAATGAGCACTGTGCGAGAGTCAGTTGAATGGTTGTTCAATGACATTGCCACTTATTTCAAATTCATTGACTTTAAGAAGAATTTAAAGATTGTATGTGGTTTGTGCTCTCCTTAGAAATGCCCTTACCTGTCTGTATGGGAATCAGACCTCACAATTTTTTGAATTGGAGCCACCCACACTTCACGAGTACTTCAGTTAAATTAGTCACTGTACATGTAAAAGTTCCTTGACTCAGTATATATAAAAGCATTTCCCAGTGTAGCAATGAATATGATAAAAGCTTATGGTTTGTAACATTTCATACAATCATGCAAATTACATTTCCTGAGGAACAGGTTTTGGGTATTTACTTCATGTACCAAATCACAATAGATTTCATTCTTTTCAAACAAAGATTAAAAACAATAAGTTCTAAGGCAAGCATTGTATAATGTATGGAGTGGCATTAATAATTATAAAGGCCTGTTTTGTAGCTATATATAGATACCAAGCTCCAGGCACTGAAAGCTTGCTATCCACACAACGTTTTATTTGAAAAATCTAGGATAGAATTATAATTTGAACATTATACAATAACATAGAAAAACTGGGAATGCTGTGCTTAATTGATTTGAAGTAATGTAAATGACTCTTCAGTATAGTAAACACATGTTTGCAATTTCTGAAATAATTATCATCTCACATTAAGGTTTATATAGCTTTTACTGCTAATGATTGCAAGCCATAAGAGAACAATAATTACATGATTTATAAGCCATATATAACAGAACAACAATTCTGATTAAAAAGTAATATTCCTTTATCTAACTACAAAGTATGAAACTGTCATCATTGGTAAACTGAGTTTCCCTTCAACTAGAAAAAAATGTCATGCTTCACAATAATCATTCTTATACAGCAACATGGCATTTTTTGGGACATAATTAATGATATGTAACTTTTCAACCTCCAACATATGTTTCTTTTTGCTAAAAATACCAACAATTTGGCAAAGTATAACAACTAACAATTAATATATTTAATCTAAAAATATATAACTCAACATCTCTTCATGGAGTACACATATAAGAGCTAGTTTAGCTTCTCTTTTGTGCAAGCATGGCCATCAGCATTTGGTTCTGCTGCTGCTGCTGTTGCATGAATGCTTTCATCATCTCAAGCTGTTGTTTTTGTAAATCTTTATTAGCTTCTTGCTCCTTGGCTCTCAATTCTAACTCCTGATTCTTCCACTCGCTTTCCCGCTCTGATTTCTCTCTCAGATACTCCACAGCATCAGATGTGCTCCTCCTAGATTTTTTCGGTTTTGGTGGGCTATCATCTGTCTCAGTAAGCTTACTTCCTTTCCTCTGTTTTGTTTCCCCCAAACGCTCACAAGCCTGCTGCCTGTGTTCCTCTGCAGCAGCCTTTTCAGCCTTTTTCTTGCCATAAGATAAATCCTTCAAGTCTTCTGCTACCCTCTCTTTCTCCAAAATCTCCTCTAACGCTTGATCCAACTCTGTCTCTTCACAATCGATACCCGAAGCTCTCTCCTCCTGCCTCATTTTCCCTTTATATTTTCCTTGCAACAAAGTTAGTCTCTGACGGAACGCTTAGTAACTTTAAATTTCAGTTCCACTAATCCGTTCAAGTTATTCGCAATTTCGTTCCACACTTCTCCTCTTTCTTTGCTTCGGTACGGGAACTGGAATGGTTCCATGACTAAAACATCTCTGCAAAGTGCAATGTCGTGTTTCTCAGACCACTCCATTACCTATGCAAAGTTTAGCGATTTATTCGCCTGATTTTCGCTTTAAATTTTGAAAACAAATCCCATCAGACTATCAAGAGAATCTGAATTGTCAATTTTGGAATGAAAAGGTGATAAAAAGTATCAACATGGGGCCCCATTTCTACTCTAAAGACAGTAAAAACATTGCCACTTGTTCGTTTTATACAACTCTACTGTCACGAGTGTCTATGGAAGGTAGCGAAATGCAAAGTGAAAATTTAACATTTTGAAACTGATTTGAAAGACAACAATCAATAAACATACTAATGAAGAGTTCTTGAAGCTGCTTAATTATATCTTTTTCCCTTAGAACCAATTCTCAGGGTAAAAATCAAGGATAAATACTCACGTTCTCTCGAGGACGGCAAACACGGCGTTCTCACGTTCTGGACTTCATGTGGACGACGAGGTGTGCATGCGCAGTAGCGCCAAAGCCGAAAAAATTACTTCCGGTCGTCGACGTCCTCGCGTTCGTCGTCGGTGCTTAAGGTCCCTAATAACTCGATGTGTGTGACTATGAGATGAACCGATTGTCACTACATTAAGCACCGTTGTTATGCCGTGCTGCTGAGCATGCTGGGAGGTATAAAATGTCGTAACAATTCTCAAAAAAATGTGGCTTTGCAACAACTTCAGAAATAGAAATAGAAATAGCCTATCTGAACAAATTCTAAAGAATATGGTTACCTTGAAGTCTGACTTCAGATATTGCTTGCCGTTTTTCAGAGACCTCTGCAAGCACCAAGTCACACATATCTCTGGATATCGTCCCGCAATCCTGTAGCCGCTTCACTACAAAGCATAGATCGTCAAATGCTCTGCTACATTCAGCGGCGACATAGTCCAGCCCTTGTAAGGATTTGCGCACAGTTGCGCAGCAGGCAGAGAGAATGTTCACCATTGTTGTCTGTCCAAATGGCTCGAACCTAGTCTCTTTGCAGTACTGTTGGTATTGCCTGACGATTCTTTCTGGTATCATTGTACGGATCACATTGGGTGTTTCCAATACCTCTCCTGTTGAGAGCCGGAGGTACCTCTGGCCAAAGGGCAGATCTTGCATCACGTGGGAACTTGTTATGAATGTTAAGAAGTGGTCCAGCTGGCTGTTATCAACTCTCATTCGAGGACTTCGAACAGGTGGAACTGGAACACCTCGACCAAAGACTAATCTGTGTTGCTGCGCAACCTTCACTCGGTACTCTGTTATGCCAGGCAAGTACTCTGGAGGCGTTTGAAGGGGACAAGATCTGCCATGACTGACAATGCCTGTCACCAGCTACACGCATTTTCATACGTTTCAGCTAATGATAGGAGGTATTTTTCATCAGCTGGTGATGACTCCTCACAGCCAAGGTCTTTCTCGACCAGTCTTGAGGACTGAAGTGCTTCCCACAGTAAAACCTCATCCCCCGGTGTGATGACATTCAACGCTGTGACAACAACGTCCTTAGCTCTCCGCATACGATTGCTTCTGGTGCGAGCACTCGCCTCTTCCCACGATTTCGAACCTGTTCAGATGCTGTCGTCGTGTAGTTAGGGATTTCTCTGGGTTAGTTTGCCCATTAGACGACTCAGTTCTGCTACCGTTACTCTCCTCAGGAATATACACACTAGAGTCTTTCTCCTCTATAGACAGGTTTAGGGATGCCTGGCATAGTTCTGAGACATCTTGAAGTCTACAATAGAAAACACGGCAACACCACAATATAAACGCTGTGTAGCTTGTGTTAAGAATAAGCACCACGTTCTTATATGCACGGCAAGACTTCTTACAAAATCTGTTACCTGCAAGAGGGAATTGTCCTTTTTAGTCTCAACGAGGAGAGAAGTTTCTGCTTTGTCTGCACTTGGATCTGCTGATGTATGTTCACGTTCTGGCATAGGGTCAATTTCTAGCCGTTTTAGTGGTCCGGTTAAGCATAGTTCTGGCACAACTGGGACAGGTTCATCCAAGCGCTTTCTACATCGTGTGCAAATGCCTTTTAAAATATAACATATAAACATCGATAAATGCCGAGCAGACCACAGGCAGCCCAACCATTGCTTCTGAGGTTACTTTAAAATGATAATAAATAAATAAATTTATATGCGCGCGTCTTTTTTGTTGGGCTGTAGCTGTGCATGAAAATGTACTATGTTGGGCTCCCTGCGGACGCAGATATAAATGCCGTATTTCTAACACAGGAAACCCATCAAAAAAGACGCGCGCACATAAATATAAATATAATAAGCAACGGTTGGGGCTGCCTGTGCGCAAAAACCTCAGTTTAACCCGGGTCCCCCGGGAGTTTAACTCCCCTCCTCCCCACATCAAAGGTGCTCGAAAGAATTAGAGGTAAATAAGCCAAAAGGTTTTACAAAAGCAAAAAGGTTAAGAAGAATGTCATTTCAATAAATAAAAAAACAATGCAGGCATCACCAGCTCCGATAGGAACGACAATTGCAGTTATGACGTACAGTCGATGTGACTGTAACAGCCCTATTCCCCGCTCGACTTTAGCCTGCGCGTGCAATGCCCAAGGTGACGGACAGCAGCATTTCCGGCGATTACTACTCCAACGAATTCCATGTGTTTCCCAATGGAGTGGACAAATGGTAATGTCTGCGTGTACACTTTCTTGATCAAAAAACCCTGCCATATGAAATAATAATATATTCAGTAATGCATTGCTATTTCACAGAAACACAAAACCAATTGTTTAATTCAATGTCTGCGTGTACACTTTCTTGATAAAAAAAACCTGCCATATGAAATAATAATATATTCAGTACTGCATAGCTATTTCACAGAAACACAAAACCAATTGTTTAATTCATGCAGTGAGACTAGTGAGTAGGACTTACCTGCTTAAGCCAACAAGTGACGCGTTCCTCACATCGAGAGACCTTAGATGGGCCTTGATGTTCTTATTACACTCGGTAATACTGAGGCACCGGACGATACTCAGTTGAGCCGGCTCGCACCTAGCCTCCTTAGCAGCCGCCCTTAGTTTCGTCACGCAAGGCTCCCCTCTCCACGGACGTTTGCTTACTTGAGCGAAACATTCCTTTCTCGAAATGGACCAATCAGCATTTACTTTCCCGAATCGAGAAAGTAAATGCTGATTGGTGCTTATTTCGCGGGAAAGGTGATATTCAAAATGGCGGACCTTGACGAAGCGTTCAAACGTGTATGTGATAAATTCAAAATTACTGAGCTAAGTTCTCAGCAAAAAGAAGCTATATAAGTCTTTATCAACAGAAATCAATATATTTTTGTCAATCTCCCCACTGGATGCGGTAAATCGCTGATTTATCAAGCTTTGCCAGTGTGTTTTGATGTCTTATACACCGATGTTCAGCACATCGTCGTGGTTGTCTCACCACTCATAAATTTGATGAAGGATCAAGTTTCCAAGCTTCAGAAACTTGGCGTGTCTGTCATTAGTCTGACAGAAATATCAGAGCAAGATGCCAAATCAGTTGAACAGGGATCTTTTTCAATCGTGTATGGCATGCCAGCATCATGGCTTAATAATGAACGTTGGAGATCAGTTTTATGGAGCGAAATTTATTCTTCAAAGTTGTGCTCTATTGCCGTTGATGAGGCACACGTTATAAAACAATGGTAAGTAAAATAAACTTCAGGTTTTGTCGTGTTAAAAAGTGTTGTTTTATATGGCGAATTTGCAAAGATTTTCAGATGGTCATGGAGTCGTAAACTTTGACACGTTATATTATAAAAGCTTTAAAACATGTATTCTGACGAAACCCTTTTCATTTGATGTACATACAGGGGGACATCAAACACCACCAACATGGCAGCATTCCGCGAGACGTATTCAGAGCTACATGAACTGAGGTCTTTGACTAATTCTGTGAAGATAATTGCCTTGACCGCGACAGCCACAACAAACACCAAAGAAACCATCATTGATGTACACATTATTACAGAGAGTCCTAACAAACCGAATGTTGCATATTCAGTGTATTACATGCCAAAGAACAAGGATATTGAAGAGCATTTTCAATGGCTCATTGATGAACTTTTGGCAGATAGACAAAACACTACTAGGACTATAATATACTGCCAAACTATCAAACAATGTGGACTTCTTTACTCTTCATTGAGGGCATTGCTAGGCAATGACATATTCCTTACAGATGATAATGACCCCAGACATGTTTTACTCGAAATGTTGCGCTCGTGCACACCAACTGGTAATAAGGAAGCAATACTACACGAATTCCAGAATGAAAACTCTGGTCTTCGTGTACTGATTGCAACAATTGCATTTGGAATGGGGTTGGACTGTAAAGGAGTTAGTAGGATTGTTCACTTTGGCCCCTCAAAAAACATTGAGGCCTACATAGGGAAGAGCGGGAAGAGCAGCAGGACGAGATATGAGGCAAAGTGTTGCTTATGTGATATATCAGGGACTTCTACTCAACCATGTAGAC
Organism: Actinostola sp. cb2023; assembly: GCA_033675265.1. Lineage (NCBI taxonomy): Eukaryota > Metazoa > Cnidaria > Anthozoa > Actiniaria > Actinostolidae > Actinostola > Actinostola sp. cb2023. The sequence continues at coordinate 56,053 of JAUJYZ010000682.1, read as the reverse complement.
AAACATGTCAAAACTATGTCAAAACTAAGACATGCAGGCGAGCGAAAGACTCTTTTACAGAATTTTGATACCAATTATTGCTCTCACTCAAGTTCAATTGAACCAATGCATTTGTGCTGTGACAATTGTGCAGCTGCTTGTCAATGTGGGGATGAACATTGTGTACAACTTACACAATTTCCTGGAAATTCTGGAAAACCTGCTTTACCTAACATACGCACTAGAATGGTTACTCAAGATCAGGTGGAGAATCTATATAAAGATTTAACAGACTATCACAAATCGCTTGTATCTAACTTGATATCCAAGTCCAAAAATAACCAACTGAAAATCCTTACACATCCACAGCTACTTCTTGGATTTTCTGATGTCCAAATTACTCAAGTCCTAGATAATTGTGATATGATGTTCACACTACAAGACATTTTGAATAAAGTGGAGATATGGGATATTAAACATGCAGCCAGTATTCTGGAAATGGTAAACAAGGTGTTTGGAGATGTGTTAGAGATTGACTCTGCTTGCATAAGTGAATTATTATCAAGTGAACCTGATGGATTGGAACTACAATATTTTAAAGGAGAATGGGATAATCTTATTCAAGATGACTCTCTTCTTGAGCTGGCTCTTGAAAATTTGTCAATATCTCATCTAGAGATTTCAGCAAATGAAACACATGATTTTGAGGAGTCATTGAATGCTGAAGTCCCTGCAACTGTAATGGATGTACTGGACAATCAATCATTTAACACAGCCTAATGGTAAAAAGTAACATTCTGACATTTTCATACTCTAATCATTGGTCTATAGGAGTGGTTTTAAATACTTGACCCATGAAAAAATGGCAAGCTAGTAGTTACTGGTAGACTATAATGCAATTGAGTTTTCTTTTGTTTAGTATGGACTATTAGTCACAAACTATTCATATTTATTTACTTACAAATGTAAGTAAAACCACTCTATAAAGGGAAACATTACAACTGTTCTAACTTACAGAAAGTAACAATTTAATATAAACATTCATCAACATTTTGAATTTATCTATATTATGTACACATGTTTGTATTAGCTGCTAATCAGGTATTACAGCTCAATTAAGCATATATAAAACAAGTCTAAAACACACACAAAAAACTATTTCACTGTCTTTTATCTCACTTAAAGTGTATATATGGCCAAAAATTTTATTTTGGAAATCGATTCTTTATGAAGTAAATAATGGGGTGGTGTAGTAGTTTCTTGGTTTGGGATTCGCATTTGTGAGTTATAGAGGTTTGAAATCTCAATATATATGCTAATTTGGTGACGTCAATTCGGGAATTTGTCATAACTAAATTATATTTTTTCTAGTAGTGCTTTTTTTCTCAAATAGGAAAAAAGTTCATAAGGCTGTTTCTATAGACTGTGGAAAGATATCGCAAGTTTAGAAATGTCAGCAATTTGCACAAAGGCGTTTTTGTATAATAAATGATGACTGAATTTACGTCATCTGATTTGCATATTGAGAATTCAAACCTCTGTAACTCACACGTGCGAAGCCCAAACCAGGAAACTACTACACCACCCCATTATTTACTTCATAAAGAATCGATTTCCAAAATAAAAAATTTGGGCCATATATACACTTTATTAAGGCATGACAGGTCAAAATATACAATGTATACAACATAACATTGCGAAGGTCAATTCAAATATCCAGACATCATTTGCACAAAACTCTGGTTAGATTTCATGCACCCAAAGTCATTTTTCTTCTTACATATATTATTACTGTAATTGTGGAAAGTAACTTAAGTTGACGGGCAAGCGTGTTTCAATAAATACTTACCTACCTATTTATACATTTCATTGCACTTTGATAAAATCCCAGGCCTGGGTGAAAAACCAGTTCTGCTTCAATTGTACATGTATAAGTCGAGTTACTTATAGACATGACTAAATGTTGTATTGTTGATATGACAACTTGACACACAGAAAAGCAAGTTTCAAATGTAAACATGATAAAGGCTGTTATCCACTCATGACAGTTTGCAGACAGCTGCTAGTTAGTACTCGCTACTAGCAAAAACATTCTCCACTCCTCGCAGAAAACACTAGGGAATACTCGCTGACATCTGATCATGAGCAAGTGATTTTTGTAGCTATAGCGAGCACATGCAGAATAGAACTTGCTAGCTGTCTGAGCATTTTCAACGATGAGTGGATAAAGGGATATAAGGGAATAAAATACCATAATAATAAAAATAAATAATAATCATAATAAATAATAACCATATTAATAAGAATAAAAAATAAGAATAACCATATTAAATATATATACTTATATACAGCGATTCCGAACATGGCGACCAATTTGAATAACCATTGTTCTTTGACTGACTGGCCTCGTGTTCATGTGGAAACACAAAAGCGTTGTCACCTGTATGAGAGGCTGGTCAGTCGGGAACAATGGTTATTCAAATTGGTCGCCATGTTCGGAATCGCTGTATATGATGGATAGTTTTGAAAGAAAGTCATAGAAATGGGCCATTTGGATTTAACGTGCCTTCTTCCCACGTTGAATGTTTTCTTCATGCCTGTTTATCCACTGGTACAAAGATGACATGTTTAATGTATTGAAAGGATCTCTTTCAAAGTCAGTGAAGCAATGGTACTTTCGACCAGGCTGATTAGTGAAAATGTTGGCATGCACTGCCCGCTTGACCAATTCATTGAGGTCAGCTTCTTCACAACTTTTTGTGTGTTTACCAGATTTCTTCACTCGGCGCTGACTCTGATCAAAGTGATTTAGCATGCACCTCACTGCATTCTCCGATTGACAAATCCTAGACACTGCTGTTTCAGTTACATTTGGACCCAAGTTCTTGATACTTGTTTTGATGAAACGATTGCTGTGTTCAACTTCAAGGTCATGTGGAATGTTGTGTCCTGCCCCACCACTGGTATTTACACTTCTGTTACAAACAAACAGCTCGCTGTCTCTTGGAGACAGAAGGGCCTCTACAAGAAATGCCTGATAGAGTGTATTGCCGCATTAGCCTTACACCATCACCTTCTTTGACTGCATCCAGGAAATTTAGAAAGAATAAACCATCTGCAAGCAAGGCACAGTTATAACTGTATGTATGTTGTAGTTCAATATGGATTCTGGTACAATTTGTTTTGAACTGGTACAATTTGTTTTGAACTGGTACAATTTGTTTTGAACTGGCATTCTTAAAAGGGATTTTATTTTGGGGACTTATTAAAAATACAAGGGCTTGGATTTTTTTTAGGGGGTTCTCAAAAGAACTAGACGACTTCCTGGCACCCACCCCTCCCTCCATTTTCTCCCTTCTACCCCTCCTTTCCTTTCCTGTCTGCCTACATTAATTCTGTCTATCTGTTTATTTACCATATTAACATATTTTTTTTCAATTTTTGTCTTACCTTGTCTGGGACTCGAACTCCGAACTCTGACTGTAGACCAGCGTTGACCAGCGCATTAACCAACTATGCATGCCATCGAGGATTTCGATGTCGGATTAGCATCACATTTACATTTTATTAATGTTATTCATTTTCTATTACGTCATTATGTCATTTAAATTCACGCATGCGCGCTAGATCAAAACGTGGACTTGGCAATATGGCGGATCACGAACCATGGGTTGATCGTGAGGATTTCTAACGAGAAATAACAACCTGAAACAGGAAACTAAAAGTAAAAATTCGCTTGTGATTTTCGTACTTGAAGACACATTTTATGAAAAGGCAAAGAAATTCCTAAACCGTCAAAGCGTACCTGTCTTGTTCTATAGTGGTGCCTGGATCAATTCACGGACCGGGCGCTTCATGTGAGTTGAGTTGTCAGCCGGTTCGATCTCTCCCTCGCTTCGAGGAATCTTCTCCGGGTACTCCAGTTTTCCTCCCTCGGTAAAAACGAACTAGTGAGATGAATTTTGGGTGTACAGAATATATAATGTAGCAAGAAGAGAGTGTGAGAGTCTTGTCCCCACTAGTGAGATGAGTGTTGGGTGTACAGATATAGAATGTATAGTAAGAAGTGAGTGTGAGAGTCTTGTCCCCACTAGCCATACTGATATCAACACTTGACACGTTAAACATGATATTTATTTATTTATTTTACTAGTAGCTGTATTCACATCAACGCGTGCCTGTATTACTCTCTAGTAGAACGAAGTAGGTTGTATTCACGTCAACGTGTCAACGCTTCCCTGTCTTGATCTCTAGTAGAACGAAGCAGCTTGTATTCATGTCAACACGTACTCGAACGTACATGTACCTGTCTTGCTCTCATAGTATAGTAGAACGAAGCAGCTTGTATTCACGTTAACACGTACATATGTACCTGTCTTGCTCTCTAGTAGAACGAAGCAGATTGTATGCATTCCTACCAAGTCTACCCCAATACTAACCCTAAACCTATAAACCCCAAGGTACTTGATTACTATATATAGCAATAAAATACAAAGTCTTCCCTATCCCTAACCCTAAACCTAACCCCAAGGTACTTCATGATTATAATAAAATACAAAGTCTTCCCTATCCATAACCCTAAGCCTAACCCCAAGGTACTTCATAATTTTAATGAAATACAAACTCTTCCCTATCCATAACCCTAAATCTAACCCCAAGGTACTTCATGATTTTAATAAAATACAAAGTCTTCCCTATCCATAACCCTAAACCTAACCTCAAGCTACTACATTGTACATGTTGTAGCAGTTCAAAACAAATTGTACCAGTTCAAACCAAATTGTACCAGTTCAAAACAAATTGTACCAGTTCAAAACAAATTGTACTGGTACAAAACCAAATTGTACCAGAATCCAAATTGAACTACATATACATCATCAGTGTCATTCTTGAACTTTGTACTGGTTGACTGTAAAGGCTTCGTTGATGGTTTCTCAGAAACATTGGCATTTTGAAATTTCTTCAGGTGGATTGTGTGTTGCCTCATGTTTTCTTCTACTTAAGCCATCATACCTGAATGACAACTGGCACCCAGGAAATCGACAGGGATATCTGCCATCAGCGCTACGTGGCTGCTGGTCTTGCAAATCATGCATCTGCTGATTTGTCAGGATTCTATCAAGGAGGTGATTTATAGACTCACCACAAAAGACAAAGTTGTCTACAATTAAAAATGCTGCCTTGAGCAAATATTCCAATTTACACTGTTTGCTCTGACTTGAAATGTCTTCAGGCAAAGGGCATTTCTCTGGATGACTTTCTTTATTTACAAAGCCAAGCACTGAGAAAGCTGCAGAAATAATTCTGGATTTGATGACAATTTCAAGAAAATCTCTGTCTGCACGGTAGGCAGATTGAGGTTCTGCAGTTACATTTCTATGATTGATTAATGCACGGTCTGAGCTGAGAGTGCATGTATCACCCTCTGACTTTGTAGAGAAAAACCTCTTGTAGATGAGCTGCAAAAAAATAATTCAATTAATTAATGTATATTAAAGTATTTGGACAAAATAATCATTAGGATGTTTTACTGATAGATAGAAAGAGAATGTCACATTTAGCCATTTAGTAATTATTAAATATTTGAGAGTGTTCGGTGTAATACTTTTTTGAGAAATGAATTTAAATTTAAATAAAAAAGATTATATTTTTATTAATGATTAAAACTTTGATCTTAACAGACCGCCACACATCCAAATTATGAACCTCTCCTGGGTTTCAAATGTGTTTCATTAAGCAAAACTTGGTCTTTGATAACATTAATTGAAGGCTTTCCCATGAAAATGGCCTAAGTGACTATTTTGATGATTTTAAAAATGTTTTGCAATTGTTTCAAAAATAGAACTACAGTATGTGGTTCTAATTGTGAACAGTTCTAATTGTGAGCACTTTTCAGTAAAAGTGCCGTTTTTATATCGTAAAGTTAAGATCGACAAAAAATATTTCACCCGAGCAAATGTTGATTTATTTTCAATCATTCAATGCTATTTTGGGCTTCCTGACATTTATTCCGCGCAAAATTTTAACTTTGATTCAAGGTAAGCTGATGACTGTTGTTTATAAATTCGAATTTTTAAGCGCGCCTTTAAGATTCTCAGTGGGGAAAGTTTGCATTTTCTTTCTAAAAACACAAAGTTTGGAGTTTGTTTTTATATGACCTAAAAGATAAATAATAACACTTTTCTTTACAAAACAATAAATCGAAAAGTGTTGAAAATGAACGAGCAGCATCGGAATGAAAAATTGTGCATGTTTTTGCGATGTGCAGCTAATTGTAAACACGCATATGCTCACGCATAACTTGGCACTTGTAAACACGCATATGCTCACGCATAACTTGGCACTTCATAACATATGTAGTTCTTGAGATATACAGTAAAATTGCCGCTAATGTACCTGCACTGGTACAATAGCAGATGTTGAGAAGGAAATATGTATATGAAGTCCGCGTTTGTGATACAAATTTGCGCCATTGCGTCGTTAGCAATTGCACGAGCGTGATGAACGGCATTCATCAATGAACATGCGAACACGTCAGTAATTTAGCGTTGCCGTCTGACTTCACTTCGTTTTAACATTTTTCTATCATTCCTATCGAAATAACACGAACATAAATATTGTTTTAAGACAACTTGGAACTTTGGGGACTTGAATACATTGAATTGCAAGGCTTGAAATCGATAATAATACACAATATTAAGCCATTAAAAAGCAAGCCAAAAGTGTTCACAATTACAAACATATGTGCACAATTAGAACTACCAACGGACATGATATAATAAAATATATTTAGAAAAGTTCAATAATAAATACAATGAAACTTAATCACATGTTAGCTGAAGTGTAGAGCTAATTTATAGCAAAGGTTCAGGATAATCGTACCATATGTTGACGAGAAATATCATTAAGTGCAAAAAGTGTTCACAATTAGAACCACATACTGTACTGGCTTCTAAATACATATACAAACATGATTTGGTGTTTTTAGATCGGTTACACTCGAATTGCGGGCACTACAGTATTTATAATTTCGGCTTGAATTTTAAAGTGATAGTTCGGGACAGTATGCATATTAGGATACTTTTACGGCCCAGTGACTTATTGCCAAGACAACAAACACAAATGCATAAATTATATACTGCTTTTGAAAGATTTACATACAGTATTTCTGTGACACAATATTGCAAATAAGTGCGTTTTCTTGGTCGATTATGATTGTTGTGGACGTTACGTGAACTATCAGATGCCCTCTAGTATCAACGACTGATATTTTTGACCACTATATATGCGTACCATAAAAATGTAATTTGCTCGCGTAAAGAAAGTATATTTTAAAGACATATAACGATATATTAATATCCGTCCAGTGCTTATAGTAATGATAAGTCTTTATAGTCATATCTTTCTAGTGCTTAGTTATAGTAGTGACAACTCCATCCCCTCCCCATGTTTGCCCTCCCCCTCCCCTCCTCCTTCTCAATAGAGAGCTTCAGATTCGACTACGACTACGAGTACGAGTTTTCGCCGTTACGATTAGTGCGCATGCGTAAAAACGTGACATTGTCACACCAGCTTGAAAATCTTGTCGTTTCGACTACGACGAGATTTCTTGCAAAACTCGTTGTCTAGAGAACGAGTTTTGAGTAAGACATTTTGACTTAATATTTCGTTCTTTTAAATCTAGAACACTCAATAACATCTTCTTTAATGATTGTTCTTCTTGTTGTGATAAAAAAGAATTAAAGATCAGTGTTATTTTTGCTAAAATTAAAATAAAATTTCGTTTGTTTGTTTTTGAATCTAAATTTTGAATTTGCGCGACAACAAGTTAGCGCTCAAAACTCGTACTCGTAGTAGTACTTGTAGTCGAATCTCAAGCTCTCTAATGTTGAAGTCCTTCAGTAGTGAGGTTCATATGTTGAAAAACTCATATTTTTAAAATGAACTATTCGCTTACAAATCCCCTCCCCCCTCTCCAATGTTGAAGATACATCATTGCCCATGAAGGAGAGCAACTACATCATTGCAACATTGTATTTTTTTTTCAATTTTCACTGACTTGACATTTTCATATCAAAAACTATGCAAAACAATAAGTCTACCTAAGACCATTATACATGCCAAATTTTATTTGAAACTGAGCGTGATTGGACTTAGGGGGGAGGGTGTTTGTTACAGACCTCAAAAGCCCAATTTATAAAAGCCAAAGGCACTAATCAAATAAAAAACTTCAACTTTCCGGGGATGTGAAAAGTCCTGATGCACAGGCAGCACAAGCAGTTTACTTGTGGGTTATTTTGAGTATTTTTAAAAATGTCTCGAAATGTTAAAATATTGCTCAATAAACTGACAATCACCTTTATTTACATTTATTTTAATGACATTTTAAAAAATACTCAAAAATAACCCACAAGTAAACTGATTGGGCTGCCTGTGAATGATGATGATGATTGTTGTTATCATTAATATTTCAAAATGATGACAGATAGCATGCCACTCACCTATCTGTAAATTCATGCCTTCCAGTCGATCCTCTGCAGTATACCCATTTGCTACACATGAGATGATGTTCACAGCGCGTTCAATTGACAGCTGGTCCCCTGCAACAATTTGACTATCAACTACACCTTCTGAGGTTCTCGGGAGATATGACTGGAATTGATGAAGAATGGAAACCATATCATCATTGATATTCTCATTCTTGAATATAACGCCAAGCTGTACCTACAAATGACACAAACATATATAAATAAGGGAGATGCTGTCATTGATTCATTTGCTTGTTTGTGTGTGTGTGTGTGTGTGTGTGTTTGTTTGTGTTTATTTATGTTTGATTATCTATTTTTCTTCACATGTACAACCCATGTAGATAGATACGGTATTCAATTATCAGTTCTTATTGAATTTTTACAGACTGATAATGGTCTTTATTTACAGTTATAAGCCCTTTGCAGCTGGATTTATTTACATGAGTTTTCACATACCTTCACTGATTTTGTGGCCATTTCCTTTGAAAACTTGTGGGAGATATGCTGAATATATGCATCTTTCAGTGGGGCATGCACATCAAAATAATCAACCAAAATCCTTGAAACTAATATGGCATAGTTGTGTCTTTGTTTTAGTTGAGCACTGGCACTTGGAAGAAACACCATGTTGGATACACTAGATAATTCCTTCTTTGGTGCCTTTGTGGGAAGCAAATTTCCTGAAACTCGATTTATGAACATGTTATTATTGACCCAATGTATGTCTTTGTTCTGTTTTGAGGCTGTCATGTTTTTCCTCTTTAGTTCCAAATCATTGTTGTCGAAGGCAATAGTAAACCCAGGATGGCAACTCTGTTGATGAGCTTGTAAGATTTCTTTGGCCTTATTTACTTCATTGGGGGCCATGGTTGTACTGGTACTAGAATTTGTGACAGTTGTGAGTTTTTCACTCAGAACTATTGTTTTAGCTGACTCAATGGAGATGTATTTCTTGGCAGTCTTGAGAATGTTGTCAAAATCATCCCCAAGTGCGTCCAGTTTTGATAATGCCACTTTGTTACAACATGGTACCTTCAGTTTAGACAAGCGATCAAGAGCAGACTATGAAAAAACAAACATTTATTTTATTTATTACAGTTTTCTCCAATAAAATAATCATCAATAATAATAATAATAATAATAAAAAAACCACAAACTTTTCATAACATTTATTTATTTTGTAGAAGTAGTGGTAGCAGCAGCAGCAGCAGCAGCAGCAGCAGCAGCAGCAGCAGCAGCAGCAGCAGCAGCAGCAGCAGCAGCAGTAGTAGTAGTAGTAGTAGTAGTAGTAGTAGTAGTAGTAGTAGTCAAAGTAGTAGTTATTAATAGTAGTAGCAGTAGTACTAGTAGTAGTAGTAGTAGTAGTGGTAGTAGTAGTATATTAGTAGTAGTAGTAATAGTGTAGCAGTAGTAGTAGTAGTAGTAGTAGTAGTAGTAGTAGTAGTAGTAGTAGTAGTAGTAGTAGTAGTAGTAGTAGTAGTATAATAGTAGTGAAGTAGTAGTAGTAGTAGTAGTAGTAGTAGTAGTAGTAGTAGTAGTAATAGTAGTAGTTTTAAACTTTCTTTATAAGTAATAATATAGACAAAACTACTACTACTACTACTACTACTACTACTACTACTACTACTACTACTACTACTACTACTACTACTACTACCACTACCACTACACACCACTACTGCTACTGCTACTGCTACTGCTACTGCTACTGCTACTGCTACTGCTACTGCTACTGCTACAGCTACTGCTACTGCTACTGCTACTGCTACTGCTACTGCTACTGCTACTGCTACTGCAAAAAGACCGGGTTGTGTACAACTTCGCAGTGTTAATCCAATCAATGTGAAACTTGGCAACATGACAATACATGTTAATACAACAAGCCTGTTCCCATTTTTGTTTTTCGATTTTTTAGTTATTTGGCGGGAAAATGACGTCATGAACATGCCAACAAATTCACAATTACAAATACACTAATTTGATCATTGCAATCGAAAGAACACAAAGACCACAACGTCGACTACTCACTTCATTTCGTCGACTGATTCTTGGAATGCAACAAGGAATCAATATGATTTACAGTCATTCTGTTGTTAAATTTCCATACAAAATTGAAATCATTTTATGAAGCTCGTTTTACATTTGATGGGATTTTCCTACCAAATACTGTTTATTTCGCTATGAACCCCTGGGAGCTGCAGCCCAGGGAGTCGGAAGCCGGAAATATTAATTGGTTGATTCCAACAGTTTGGACGAAACATGTTCCCATTTTTATATGATGACTTTGCTGTGTTCGTAAAGATTTACTAAAGGTTTAGAACCTATCACATAAACAATGACAATAATTTCAAAATCTTCTGACGTCGATCCAATCAAAAAGATTAAATTCTTGTCACATTTCCTCAAGAGTGAGCGCTTTGATCTCGAGCAAAGACTACTGACTTCCCTTGAGACGATCTGCAGTACATTGGCAACCACATGCTTCGTTAAAAACTTGTTCTTTGTGACAGCTTTGGCCAAGGTTTCGGTAGAACCAAACGTAAGAGCTTTTCCAATGGCTTCGTAATCTGGGCTCAACGTCTTACGAACAGTTTTGCTCGGATATTCAACGATCATCTTCACGGATCCGATGTTTTCTTTCGACTTCTTACTCTTCTTTGGCGTGGATGTCAATTGTCAAACAGCATGGTATTTTGGCAAGAAACTGCCGGTAAGGCAGCATTGTTGTAAGAAGTACAAGTAGCAGACAAAGGAGTCAGACTCTGAGTGGTAGGGAAATACAGTTCCAAAGCCTTAACGACGCGACTTTGTTTATTGCTTTCATGATGAAAGACTCCGCTTGTGGTGTTGTCGTTAGCCTTGTTGTCTGCTTTTCGAAGTCACTTTGTTCTTATGGTTCGCTCATTTTTTTCTTGAATTCTTCTACGATCTCAGTTTTAGTGGTTTGAAGAGAAATTTTACATTTTTTATAGCGCTTGTAGCAGACCTTCGGGCATATATATAAGACGTTTGAGTTTGACGGATATAAAACACTCACGTCGATGTCGAGAGCACTACTTATTAGGCCAGACATATCTTCAGTACTTCTTCATTAGGCCAGACATATCTTCAATACTTCTTCATTAGGCCAGAAATATCTTCAGTACTTCTCCCAAAGACGTTGACACGTTTTTCATTTGGCAAGTCAACGCCACAAAGAAAGCAGTTTGTGTTTTCTTGGACGATTTTTCTTGGAGTTAAGTTTAGATCCATACATAAAGTGAAGATGTGGCATCGATCTTGACTTGGCGCCTCGATCTTCGTTCATGCATGGTTTAATATATTATTCATTCATTCATGTTGGCGCCAAATATGATCAATGCATTTGATTGGCTCCTTTGTAAACAATACATCGATTTTGATTGGCTTTCAATTACAATTGGAAAGGAATGTTTCGCTCAAGTAAGCAGACGTCCGTGGAGAGGGGAGCCTTGCGTGACGAAACTAAGGGCGGCTGCTAAGGAGGCTAGCTCGCACCACATGGCCCTCCAACATAGCTGGAGTATTTGCATGATGCCATCAGGCAATCACTGCTTTTGAAACCGATGTTCCAAAACCGCTTAGTGAAACACAATCGAGCACCCGTCGAAAACAAGAACTCAAGCGAGCATGAATAACTATATAACGACGGACATTTCTTGATATAAAGATTTCGATAATACTGTATAGATTGTAGTAGAGGAATGTAACATAATGCCAGCAATGTGTCTCCGCCTACATTTCTCACTGTCAATCAATGTCAGTGAGACTGTGCGGTAGTGATTTGCGGCATTGAGCTTGTGATAACTCTCCAGTAAAACGGATTTCTCTCATGACAAGCTATGACAGCCCAGAAAACTGTCATTTTCTTAAAAAGTAGATATTGTTACTTTCAAATAAATTCACTCAAAATTTAATTTCCCTGGGAATTTCCTCACCGAGCACGCCTTCGTCTTTCGCGTCGCGTTTACTCTAAAGTCTCTAAATCTTAATTAGCAATTCAATAATTCTACTTTTATATTTGGAAAGCAATCTAATTGATAGTTTCATAGTTTTCCAAGGAAAATGAATATTTTACTGTGTTTAAATCCGGGTTTACCCAGTTTGGGTTACCTGTGGTGGTTGTATAGTTTGACAGTTTACAGTTTGTTGTTCCATGTGCAAGCGGAAGCTTCAAATTACTGTGTTTTTAATGTTTGGAAAGCATTTCAAGGTAACAAATCTGTTTAGAAAAGCTATCGTGCAATCCAAAGTACCACTAGCTGTAATTATGTAAGGCGATTGAGCTAACATTCACGCATTGCTCAAGACAAAGAATGTTGCCGTTTTTAATTATTTCAATTTCATTGATTTGAGATTCTCCTAAGCGAGCTGAAAGAAAAAAAGATAACCCATACGTATCACTATTCTCTTGTTTAACTCATTTAAGCTCAGTACTCAAGTTTAGAAAACATTCGAAGAGAAAATAAATTTGTGTTGTCACGACTCCGTTCTCCACATGATCGTATCAAAAGTCAAATGTTTCAAGTCTATAACTCCCAGCGGCGCTAATTTAAACATTTTATTTTACCATTTTGAAGCGAAAATGTTGGTCTATCCGTTGAAATTAGTTATTTAGGAAAAAGCTGTGTATCATTACTGATTTTTTTAAAGTTCCCGAAAAAGGAGAATTTCAACACATCAAACACATTGTGTGAAGCGATCGCATTTCAAAATTCTGTCAAAAATACTATTTTTAACCGATTCTTATGAAACGAACGCGTGACATAGAGCAAAGATCAGGCAAATGCGTGATTGAATTAGTTTCGGATTACTAACCGAATTTGTTGTCAAAGAGCATCCGAGTTGAGCTGCAATTTCTAGGCGATTTTCCAGGTCCGGGCGAAGCTGTGAAGGAAAGTCCGGCTCAATGAAATGAAATAGGTTTAACGATTTAAAATTTATTATTATTATGGGCGAACTTGAGAAATCCTACTTTTTCTATCCTGTAGATATTTATGCGGAGCCGCTCTTAAGGTGACTCAAAGTAGTTTGTTTTACTGAGCACACTTACACTTTTCATTTGGCGAATTGATAGACTTATCCTAGACCGATCAAAACGACTTTTGCGCCAGTTATCGGGCAAAGATGGAAATTTAGAATCATGTCAATTTCAGCTCGATCTAGGTTTCCTTGGCAACGATAAACAAAGATAAACAAAGATCGTTGAAATCAGTTTTTCTAAAATATCTCACAATTTCGATGAGCTCTAGACAAGCGACTATATGCGTGATAAACTACATACTAAGGCAACGTAGCTGAGACAGAATTCAAACTTTTTGATCAGATCGATTTTGAATAATTTGCATAAAGAATGTTTATATGTGAATTATTCAAAATCGCTCTGATCAAAAAGTTTCAATTCTATCTCAGCTACGTTGCCTTAGTATGTAGTTTATCATGCACATAGCCGCTTGTCTAGAGCTCATCGAAATCTTGAGATATTTTAGAAAAACTGATTTCAACGATCTTTGTTTTATCTTTGCCAAGGAAACTTCGATCGAGCTGAAATTGACATAATTCTAAATTTCCATCTTTGCCCGATAACTGTTGCAAAAGTCATTCTGTTCGGTTTAGGATAAGTCTATCAATTCGCCAAATGAAAAGTAGAAGTGTGGTCAGTTAAAAACTACTTCGAGCCACCTTAAAGCTTGAAATAAATTAGGCGTTTGTTTACGTTTCAAACGCTACCTTGTGACTTCCTCTTCTACTATTCTGGCTAAAATGAAATGTCTTAGATCTTTGCTGAGTGGCTTTCCTCCAAAATAACGTGTGGCAATTGCAAATATATTTGATGGATGAAAAATTTCAAGTTAAAATATGAAAACATACTTTCACATAACGTACGTGATTGGTTTCCCGCTACAAATGTCGAGATTTCATTTCAAAGTCACAGTTTGGCGGTAGACAAAATTTAGGTCACATTTCAAACGTAAACAAACGCGGAATTTATTTCAAACGCAAATGGTAAGCATATAATTCTTCATCTATTTTATTCTCGAACTCCCTTTTAATTTGTAATAATGGAATAATGCGTAACGATTACTGAATTATGATGATAGCGAAACTTTCGCCCACAACTGCGAACAAAGACAGTTTGTGTATGTGTCGAAATAAAAGGCCAGATAACAAGAGCTCGCAGAGAACTGTCTACCCAAGGAAGATAGAGTCAAATTTAGTAAAAATATAAAATGTTATATGTACAAAATACAAGACCTCTTCTTTCAGATAACAACAGCTCACAGAGAACTGACTACCCAAGGAAGATAGAGTCTACTGTAGTAAAAATATAAATGTTATATGTACAAAATACAAGACCTCTTCTTCCAGATAGCGACAGCTCACAGATAACTGACTACCCAAGGGAGATAGAGTCTACTGTGGTAAAAATATAAATGTTGTATGTACAAAATACAAGACCTCTTCTTCCAGATAGCAACAGCTCACAGAGAACTGACTACCCAAGGAAGATAGAGTCTACTGTGGTAAAAATATAAATGTTGTATGTACGAAATACAAGACCTCTTCTTCCAGATAACAACCGCTCACAGAGAACTGGACTACCCATTCCTCATCCATTCCTCACTATCCAAAGTCAGTGTCTTGACGGACTTGTAGAGCGTCACACTTTTGTCTTTTTGTCCATGAAACTGGGTAATTAATCTGTAAAGGCTTTGTGATCGTAGAAATTCCAAATAAAAGTGGAAGGCCAGGATGGTCACCAAGGCGAGCCAAAATAGCTGCTTCATACAACACATCCTATTTAATCGTACTTTCGTCGGTATTTGGAAGGAGACGAAATTCCTTGACGGCTACCAGCATCCCTCGATAGTTGGCCAGGTAACAGCTTCCATAAGTTCCTGATTCTAAACGTGATGTGATTTTGACAATTTCACAAGAAGCTATTTCTTTAATGGACGAGCCATGTAGCTTTATATCGTCGTCTTTAGCTGGTTTCGTGTCACTGGTTGATTTTGCCTCAATGGATGCTTGTAATGATGCCATAAGAGATCAATTTTTGGAGAAAATAGCCTTAGACGAATTAAGAACCAAACTCTTTGAAGTACCAAACAGAGAACTACAAGTGGCCCTTAATAAAGCGCGAGCATGGGAGACTGCAGTCTAGGAGGTAGAACCCTGAAAAAATCGTGTCGTAGCACACCCTCCACATACTTGGTCTGACACCAGAAAATGATAATATGATACCTATGGAGCATTTTAAGCTATGATGTACTAAGGTTATGGTGGGACATCATTGTACCAGTGGACCAATTGTGAGTGGTATTATGGTCCCTAAAAATTGAGGAGCCTTTATGAGTGCAACTTTAAATTGATACAACAATTCAAAGAACTACTCTAGAAAGCTCAAACTTATACAAAGTGTTACTAACGTGATTGTCTTTCATATCATAGTGTTATTTATCGTTGTACTGTTTCCATGGTTACCGTTGCTAGGGACAATCCGACATTACCATAAACGATGCTTAACATCATTATTTCTTAAGGAAAATTGAGATTTGGGGCAGTTGATACTTTTCCATAGTAGCTACTTAGATATGAATCTCTTTTCTGGTTATATCTTAAGGTATATTAGTTCAAAATAGCATTGAAAAAATACTAGAAATCGTTCTTATTTACCATAGCAACACGTTGGCTAAATGTTCCCTCTCTTCGAAATTGCATTAATTTAGCCTAAAACTCGCACAATTAGCAATCTGATTGTGAAAGTTTTAAAATCTGAGTACTTCTATTCGAAAATGTATAGCATAACTATCATAAACTTGTGGAATTATCAAAGCAAAGTCTATATACTAATCTTCGTCATCTGTGACTTCATCTTCACCGCTCTCTATTGCTGGCTCTGTAGCTTTGTGGGGATTCTGGCATCTCTCGTCACTCATACAAAGCCAAGCCTCTGTGCATGGCATGTTGTTGGCATTGCAAGTGCACATATTTCTTTTGCAGAGCGATTTGCTGCAACTACATATTGTAAGCTCGAAAAGTGTCCGAGGTGCTGGATCTCTGGACATCAAAATGGGTTCCAAGCTGCCATCACCTTCCTGCCAACCGCTATCAACTGGTGATGGGAGTTTTTGTATGGCCTGTAAGGAGTGTTTCCATACAAATACCTGATAATTTGCTCTCTCAATGTGATGGCTCAGGCTGTTGCTCGTTGGTGGAAGCTTCTCACTGCTTTGATGCTTCTGACAGAACATCCAGTATCTCACTTCGTCTCCAGTTGTTCCGGCCTTCTTAGTAGTTGTGTAGAGCGAGCATATGAAATTTTCACATGCTTGAGAAGTGTGATCCGATGGAGAGATTCGAGTGCCAAGATTGCCGACATGGTCTTGTGCATCTTCACGCTTCATTAATGCATTCCACGATTTCTTATTTCCAATTTGGGACAGGCCACTGGTGAAATCGCACCCAGTGAGTGCATGAAATCCAAGAAGAGCAGAACAAACACTCAATCCAAGCTTGTCTACAACAATATGGACTGGGAGAAAGCGTACTTTGTCCTTAACACCAGTTTTGAACCAAAGTTCTTCACACTGTATATGGCAGAAAAAATGAATTGCCAACACAGCAACATCAGTATCCGGTGACTGGATCACAATTCTTGGTTTCGTGGAAGAGGCGTGGCAGGCATGAAGAAGCATCCTCGTGTCAGCCTCCTCGTGGTCTGACTTCAAACCTTCTAGAATACTGGTACGTCCGTTAGAGATAATAACTGTATTGGTTGGATCATCAAAACCACCTCCGATTACCAGCTCCTGGCCATGGCGCATGGCGCTTTTAGCCATTTCACACCACTCTTGGCACAAGAAGGCACAAAGATTGACTTTGTTCCGTTTATTGCTGATAAATTGTTGCCACTGCTTGGGAACCGGGGTGCTTCGAGTTGTGATCTTGATCTCAAGGGCGTTGCTTGATTCCCGCTTCAGCCTCTCACTTTCCTTTATTGAGTGTGGAAGATCATACCGGTCGAACACGATATCTACTCTTGTGCACTGCTCTTGTCGAAGTGGTGTGGTAATTAACCTTTTTCATAAAAATATTCAAAGCATTAGACGAAGAATACACCAATTATCTGATAGTTACTATTATAATTGTTGCACATATAATCTAGCTTTTTTTAAATAGTTTTACAAACCTAAAATGCTTTTCAGCAAGGTCTCCAAGCGTACGTGAACCTCCAGCCTTTACCATCTGCAGTATGGCCATACCGTCAAAGATAAATGCAGTCGGGGTGTTCGCTTGAGGTAGGCTTCCTTCTGGTGGATGTACTCTCTCTATCTCTGCCATAAGAATACTCTTGGTGGTCTTTCTTAAAGCTCCATCTGCATGGGCTAATGCAAATGGGACGGTAGACAGTTCATAGCTAAGAACGTCTCTGAGATCAACATCTCGTAATTTGCTGCAATCAGGAGTCGTCCAAACAAATTGCGATCAGCAGAGATAGTAATAATCTTCTCATCAGAACACTTGATCTTTGTGGTTTTGGACAAAGAGGCGAAGGTTTTGACGTTTACTTTTGTTATTTTCTCCCAAAAGGACACTTCATTGTTGTCAAGACGTTGACTAGCAAAGGACTCTGCTACCCACCTCAAATGCGTTGAGGAGTCGATCAGCAATATCAGCCGGCATTACTACACCGGTAGCAATGTTACGTAGTGGTATAGGTTCTTGATCGTTCAGCATGAATGGGTTTGACATACTTGAATTAATGGTGTTTACCAGCTTTCTAATGTCTCCTTCATCTCGTTTGACCCTCTCAGAACCAGCCTCTTTGTGAGATCCAATTTTGTCACAATCATCCAGGCTACAAAGCTGTTTGGTTGCAGATGTTATTGCGGCTCTTTCGTGACTTGTTAAGAACCATCTCTCCAAAGCAGAAGAATTTTGTGTCAAACCAACGATGCCACCTGCAGTCTTGCTATCCAAGTTAATTGTTTGCTCCAAGGCCATGTCAGTCCACACCTGACTGAAAGGCAGACCAGACCTGCTCACTGCATGATTTCCATTCTCAAACTCGTTGTAGACTTCTGGTGCTCTTGTTTGTAACATTTGCATGTCAGCTAGGGAGATTGGTAACCACCTATTATATATTAATAAAAAGTACCGTATGACAACATGTGTAAGTAAACAACTTAGTAAGATTAATTGTAATGTAGCGTAAAAATGTCATTACCATACATTTCCTAGTTAAACACCTACCTGGAATAGTTAACACGGTCCATTGAGAAAAAGTATGGTAGCATTTCAGCAGCTGAGTTAAGGTGCAATTCCCATGATCCCTCCCTTTCAGCTATTATAAAGCGCATTAGTACAAGGACAATGTCGATGTACATGCTCCAGAACTTGAACAACTTGGATTGTTCACCTGCTTCCTGGCAGAATCTCTCAAAGAGTGGCATGACGTGGGTGAGCTTGTCACAAAGTTTACCAAACGATGTTTGTAGAGAAGATTTATCAGCAACGGATCTGGCAGTCAATCAATGCCAAACACTGATGATGGTGGCAAATATATGTTATTCTGGTTTGAAGCTATCCAAATACCAAAGGCCTGCCACCGGAGTCTCATTGGTGCTTCTAGAACTAGCTTGTGTGCACGCACCCTTCTATTATATGACTTTCCTTTGAGAAGTGTGGCTGCGGTATTGCCGCCGTAAACGCCTGATTCGATTAGTAAATCCTCAATGCCACAGTCCTTGGTATATCTTCCCAATCACTGCTAGAAAGTTAATGGCGATATGAAAGCCTCCCATTCTGATCACTGTATCGATAAACTCTTCAGGCCTTCGCCATTGTATCTCCTTTGCCTTCATATAAATCGCTAGGTCAAAAAGTAATTACACTGTGCTTTTGACCCAGTGCATCCATCATCGCTTGGGCATTCTTCATAACTGAGTAAATGGTAGTGTACTCTGTCGGTGAGCCGTTGATCATTGGACAGTAGCCAACAGAGGTTAACGGTGGAGCCTCATCTGCGATCTTGACATTAAACCCGCTCCAACTTGGAATGGGATGGACGTGTTCTGTAGTGGTAGTCTGAAGGTCTACTGGAAACAGTTTGTTTGTACAGAGCCTTGCCAAAAACCAGCTAAAATCTTTCTGAACAGCGCTCGAGTGAACAGGGCTTGAGGATGTAAACCACTCCTTTTGTACGTTATTCAAATAGAAGGTCACTGCAGGTCTCTTGCCAGTTGCACCAACTTATACAAGGTTGCAGGTTGGTGTAGGGCTGCTTAACGAACGAGGCTTGCCTTTGTGGTCAGAATATACCACTTGTTCTGGTTGTGGTCCATACTGCTGTCTCTAATATAGAACTAGGGTTGTTGCATGTGTCGTTTGCTTGCCATCAAGAGTCTCTTCGTTCAAATCGTTATTGTATCCTGCCACTTGGATAAACACCCCAGGTGTTATGTTTGATGGAATGACAACGCCCAGATGTTTTGATTTAGCAAATCTCCAATGCCAAGCTAGTGTCTACTACTTCTGTGTCATCATATGAGCAGCAATGTCCCAACCTGTTTAACATCCTGATGAGTTGCTTGGAACCCGTCATATGGCGGACAGACATTGCCAATCCAATGTGCTTTGGTGTTTTCAGGCGACCGTGCGTTGTGGCATGTACCAAATCTTGAGCTATTGCAAGTATGTGTCTCTCGTCTGCAGTGCTGCAGTGCTGCAAGCAGTTGGATTTGAGGCATCTACTTTGTCAGGATTTGATATTAGAAAGCACAAAAATTCATAGAGATCTGCTGGGACAACATATCTGGCTTTTCCAGAGGTAACATCGGCAGCATCCAGAGACTGGATGCCAATACTCTGACTGTCATCTTTGATAGACTTTCGTAACATTTGTGCAGCATGGAATAATAGGCTTCTTTTTTCTGTAGATGGCGTGACTTTGCTTGTAGTATGGTCCCCGTCTCTTTGCTGCAGCATTGATGATATCTTGCACTGAAATGGCACTTGAGTATACTAATTCTGGCTTTGTTGGGTCAGGTTGTTTTGGAAAAACAATTTTATCTTGTAGACTTTGCTGTAGCTTTCGTTTTAACCTCTCTGATTTATAGCTACTTGCAGTAATACTTCCCAGCGTTTCTAGTATTGCTTGATAGGATTCCAGGAGGCTTTTCATATCAAGTGCCTTACCTGATTCTATTTCAGGCATGATATCTTCTACAAGCTGATTGAAAGCCTTTGTGTACACATCTTCTTCACCTTCAACTCTAAAGTTAACGTGACTTAGATTTGCCTTACTAACATACTGTGCTCGGCAGTTTTTGTGGTATTTTGCTTCAGCAGCTATTAAATCTATCCCATTTATATTTACTAGCATGTTTGCATCACTTCGAAGCATTGCTGCTTCTTCTATTGCCTTACAAGCATTGAAGGTTGCAACATTTATTAGTTTCAAACAGCCTTTTGATTTTTTCTTTTGATAGAACATGCAAAGGGTCCAGTCAATTGGCTTAACTCGTGACCTCACACTTGGTCTCTTGACTTCAGGGTCATCTTTACTTTCATAGGTAGTTTGTGGCTGGGATATGAATCTGAGATTTCTTTTACTTGTATAGCTCTGATAGCACGTCCCATGCCATTTGACATTGAATGAAGGTAACTCTTATTATCAGAACTAATTCGATGGTATGTAGCATCCTGCCGTTTTAGAGCAGCGATTTAAATCCCGACTCAGTAGAACATCTCAATTTGTCATTGGTGGTCTCTTGGCAAATAACACACTTGTTAAGGTCTCGATTTTGTTTCAACTTCTTTTTGGGAGGCAAGAGTCTCGCTTCATTGTCTTCATCACCATTATCAATCACTAAAATAAAAACATACGCATAGCAAACTTAAATTGGAGGAATCTATTTCTCAAAAATTAATGTTAGATCAGATTGCAAACAATCTTTTGAAATCATTAACCTTCACAAAACAAACATGCTTCTTTTGGCTCCAATACATGTAGTTGGATAGCATTGATTCACATTTTGCAACATAATAGGCACTATTTATCAAATCATTTTATTTATAAGTAAATGTCTTTTTGAAGAAATGTCTGACATATAATTTCTCAAATGAAGCTCTTTAATTACAATAATAGTGAATTATTTACCTTCTTTCTCCTGAATCAAATTCAACATGGCGGCTCTAGAAACACTGTAAGTGCCAATTGCATTATGGGGGGAAGCAAGAAATGCATCATGGGAACACCACAGGTAGCCCAGGCGCACATAATGGTGGATACGATTTAAAATTTGCTCCCTATATGGATTGATATTGTGCGAGTTTTAGTCTAATTGCAATTTCGAGAGGGTACCTTTAGCCAACCCGTTGCTAAGGTAAAGAAGAACGATTGCTAGTATTTTTGTGGCTACTGTCTCTATGGAGACGTAGCCACTATGCCATCGAGTGTGTAAGTAAGTCCGTCAGTAAGTAATTCGGATAGTGTTCGGAACTAGTCGGGTGATCGAAAATCAGCCACGATGTCGCGACGATGTACCCGATGAAAATACGTCGTGTGAAGCGAAAAGCACATGGAAACCGCTTTGTTTAGAAGGGTAAGTTTACACACTGTACTGTACTATTCTATGTTATTTTGCAACATTAACAAGACATCTCTCTCGTGCAAAGTGTCAAGTGTTTGTTCATAAAGATGAGATTATTTTCCAGGCGAATGTCGATTGTAAAATAACTCCATCAGTCCATGACGATCGACTAGTCTGTGTAGTCTAGTCGAGCACCTCCAATGGCTCCATGTAATTATGTAAACTGCCTGATAACTGTTTTAATGGTCAAGTAATTCTCTTCGAGGAACAATGTCTTTATATATATTAAGCAATTATTGGATGAGGTTGAGCATGATATGTAAATTATCAAGACCGAGGTCTGTGTTATCTGCCGAAGCCTTTTGAATGAACTTGACAGGATAAATCTATTATCTGTAGCAGATAATAGATTTATCCTGTCAAGTTCACATGCTATCGAGAATTAACTGCATGCTCTCAGCCAATCAGATGCGAGATTGTGAGTAAAATGTTTAATAATAAAGCTTATACGACGGACACTGAAACAAACACGGCTCTCGTTTAATAGTTACTCTTTGTCCGAAAACTCGTTAAAAGCCGTTCTAATCGCTAAATAAATGACACACAGGACTCAAGTAGATATTCATCTTTATTTTGAAAGCAGTTTTAGAAATGCAAGATATCAAAACGACAGGATTCTAGAAGTGAATTTACGGCCATATATTGTATCGATCAAATAAGACACAGGAAGCCCAATACACAAACCAGAGGGTGGTGAGCCAGTGAAACCTGAAAACATATTTACACACGAGAGATGTGTCTGGTTTCTGATGCAAAATAGCATAAAATCATAGTATATTAGAGTGTAAACTTATCTTCAAATTAGAGATACTATTTATTATACTCAATGTTTTCATATATTTAGCTAGGCAAAGTTAAAGCTTTTATTATTATTATTATTATTATTATCAAAGTTGAGTTTGTTAAATATACAGAACATTGTTAAATTAATGTTAATATTCAATTACTAACGATCAATGCTGTTGATGATATTGATTGTTAATAAAAACTGTTGTTGTTCATTATTTGTATACTGTCACAATTGTTTTCAATTAAACTTTGTATTAAAATACATTTCTGATTTAAATTAGCATTATATAGAACCAAAGAACAAGTTCCGGCAAATAGTTCAAACATACTAGTTTAACAGAGGAATCAATCCAACTACACATTTCTTTTACATTTCAAAACCGCAGTAACTACATGTAGTTATAGACTACCTTTTTTTTTGTTTATTTACAGTAGCCACATGCAGTCCTTGACTGCCTATTTTTTAATACTATTTTGAACTAATATACCTTAAGATATAACCAGAAAAGAGATTCATCAAGTAGTTGCTATGGAAAAGTATCAACTGCCCCAAATCTCAATTTTCCTTAAGAAATAATGATGTTAAGCATGATTCATTGTGAGGTAGGATTGTCCCTAGCAACGGTAACCATGGAAACAGTACAACGACAAATAACACTACGATATGAAAGACAATCACGTTAGTAACACTTTGTATAAGTTTGAGCTTTCTAGAGTAGTTCTTTGAATTGTTGTATCAATTTAAAGTTGCACTCATAGAGGCTCCTCAGTTATTAGGGACCATAATACCACTCACAATTGAGCTCCTGGTACAATGACGTCCCACCATAACCTTAGTACATCATAGCTTAAAGGGGGACTAGTACGTAAATCGTTCAAAGTTTGATTTAGCTGAAACTTCACTGAAATAATCTCAAAGACCCATACAATCACTGGTTAATTTTTTTCTCAAAAATTCCAATGGGAAGTATGACATTTTTATGAATCTTTAGAGGTGTCAGTGACGTCACTTACTCAACCCAAACTCAGCTCCACACATTTCTTTGTATTTTGTTATCAAAATATCTCAACGGTTTGTTCAGATAACAGCTCTGCACTGAATAAAACTAGTCAAGCAATCAATCCTAAGCACATATAACGTAAGAAAACTCATTCACACAAACGTTTAGCTTCATAGAAATAAAATAATTCAAGACATCAAACATGAAGAAATGTATGGAGCGAAGCCGTGATGATTGTTTGGGTTGAGTAAGTGACGTCACTGACACTTCTAAAGATTCATAAAAATGTATTACTTCCCATTGGAATTTTTGAGAAAAAAAACAACCAGTGATTGTATGGGTCTTTGAGATTATTTCAGTGAAGTTTCAGCTAAATCAAATTTTGAACGAGTTACGAACTAGTCCCCCTTTAAATGTTCCATAGACGTAGTGCGACCATTCTATGATGACAGACAGAGTATGTGGAGGGTGTGCCACGTTTCTCGTTTTCTGAGCCTGTTCTGTTGATCTCCTAGACTAAACAAGCAAATAGTATTGCTGGAGATACAGATGTGGAGAAAGTAAATGTGGCGAGAAGTGGAGGACAGTCAAAGCAGTATAGAGGTACAGCAAGAGAATGGAGGCCCAAATGCTATGCATGTGGTAGAGTTGGCCATATAGCAAGATATTCGTCCTGTCCAGCGAAAGGGGGGACATGTGCAAACTGTGGAAGGAGAGGTTACTGGGCAGCGTGCTGCTGAAATAAAAGTGATAATCATGGTGGATCAGGAAGCGAAGAAGGAAGGCGAAGTGGAAGACAACAATCACGTGAAGGTGGAAAGGAGACAAACGAAAGAAAAGTCCATCAAGTTGAATATGACACCGATGAATATGAATTTTTACCACAATCTATGAATTTCTCGCATTTTGATTGGTCGAGAGCCGTGGTAAATAGGAGTACATACCACAGTATTACGTCATCAGTCGATCGTCTGATGCAAAAATAATAATTTGGCAAACGAAAAACATGTTTTCAACTACATATTTTACAGTGACTAAGAGTACATACCGAACTGACTATCGTAAACCACAACCATAGTTTATGGCAAGCCAAATGTTTCATCAGTTGCAGCTACATTCTCCACTTTATTCTTTCATTCAAGTAAATACTGCTAGATCTGATCGTATCGATGCTTATAGATTCACGGCGATAAAAGTGCATTTGTTGACTTTTGGACACTGATAATCACATCACATCACTTGAGAAAATCCACAGGCCATCAAACATTCCGCTGAAGTACTGTTCTTTAACGTTATTTCATATTTTTCAAGACATGTACGTGTTCACCACGACCTCGTGCTTTTCTACATTGACTACATTTTCCAGATTTTAGTCTTTAGAGTATTTTCGGCTTTGTTGACTGTCAAGAGGCATTTTTCAGATTTCACACAATGACCAGGCACAAGGTGAAGCTTTCCCCACTGATAAATAATTATCTGAGAGTTTCTTTCAGACTTGAAAACTTTGATTTTGAACTGATTTTGGCTGATCCCCGAACCAAATTTGAAAACTGATTTCACAAGCTTTCAAGTAGCATTCAAATGGTTTGCTTGTCAAAATCCAACCAATCAAAACGGCAAGATGTTTGTTTACAAATTCCATCAACCAATGAAAAAGCGAGAAAATTATATATGATCGCGCGATCTGCGATGTTTTTGAGCAATAGTTCGTTCAGAGAGGGTCATTATTTTGCGCGATTTATTCTGTTTTATTTTGTGTGGTTAAAAACAAATGTACGTACTACCGCAGTACAAGAAGCCAAATCTCTCAGTAATACATCAGAAGTTCGGAGTTTCCTTGGTCAAGATTTATCCCCGATATGGCAAGTACAGTGACAATGGGGAGACGTGGAGCAGAAAGCTTTAGAGCTGCTGAAGAGGCAGTTGGCAGAGGCGTGCATGTTGGCCTATTTCGATAAGAATGCGCCAACAGAGGTGATCACTGATGCAAGCCCAGTGGTTCTCGGTGCAGTACTTGTACAGCAGAAGGACGGTGAAAAGAGAGCAGTGTGTTTTGCAAGTCGAAGTCTTAGTGATGTCGAGCGAAGATACAGCCAAGTTGAAAAAGAAGCCCTTGCAGTTATATGGGCTTGCGAGAGATTCCACCTGTTCCTACTTGGCTTAGAAACATTTGAATTGGTAACTGACTGCAAAGCTCTGGAAACAATCTATGGTACTCGCTCCAGGCCGTCGGCAGGAGTTGAGGGGTGGGTATTGCGACTAATGGCCTTCAAGTTTACAATACGACATGTACCCTCCGTTAAAAAACATTGCTGATTGTCTGAGTAGACTGACAAACATAAAAGCTTCATCACATCATGGCAAAGCAACAGATGAATATGTCAGAATGGTTGCACACAGTGACACACCTTGCAGGGAGTCATCTGAAGACGAAGAACTGACCGAGGTAAGAAGATGCTGGGAGACCGGAGACTGATCGACAGTCCCCAGTAATTTCAAACTAATCCGTGGTGAGATAAGTGTGATTGGTAAACTAGTCCTGAGAGATACCCGAATCGTCATACCAACAAGACTACGAGAACAGAGGCTATTATTTTATCTCTCTCTATACTCTACGAGAGCGCCTACGGCTCGAGAGAGAAAAAATAATAGCATTTGGTAACCAGGTTACACATTAACTGAACAGTGTTCACATTTAGAACCGTTCACAATTAGAAGTTACCACATACTGTATACTTTATCTTGAGTAGAATTTTGTCCTACTGTAATATTTACATGTAGGTGTAAAATAAAGTCTATGTCTATGTCTTTGTGTCTCTAACTCCAAGTGAAATATTTCTCTTGTGCTTATTGATCCATTGAAACATATCTGACATGATTAAATCCTCAAGTCTGTTCCTTCTGAAATTACAGAAATGGATGTAATGACGTCCAGTGAAAACATTGGATTGAATGGTCCTCTTTAGTAGTTCCTGGACATCTTTTTCATTGGAACTTAAACCATGCTTGGCAGAACTGTCGACACGCTGGAGAGAGCTATCAATGTTAGCCAGAACTGCTCTTTCAGCATTAGCAATGCGAGTGACAGCCTTTTCAGTAATATTATGACCCAAATTCTTTATGCATCCCTTCAAGTAGTTATTGCTGTGTTCAACATCCAGATCTAGTGGAATGTTGGTACCACATTGAATTGATTATTCAATAATCTGTTCCATTTATATCGTTCACTATCACGAGGTGAATGGAAGGCATAGATGAGAAAAAACTGGTATAAACGTTCGAGGGAATATTTCGTACTACCACTGCCATCTGCTTTGCAATAAAGCAAAATGCACTTATACTGTCACATTACTCTGTCACCGTCCCCTTCCTTCAGTGCATCAAGGAAGTATTTGAAGAGTAAGCCATCTGCCAATAATGCACAGTTATAATCATAACTTCATCGTTATTTGGTTTTTCTTCTTTTTAATAATAATAATTTTACTATGGCTTGGAAGATGACAAGATTACCTCCTATCTTCTGGGATGTGAACAGAAGGATCATGTAAACGTTCATGTTGTCTTCTGCTCTTTCCATTGTACCTGGATGGTTTAGTACAACCTGGAAATCGACAGGGAAACCGCCCATTCTCAGTGAGTTGCTCTCGGTTGCTAACATCCTCTCTTTCTTGTTGAAAGAGAATACTGTCAAAGTAAAACGGCTCTATTGGCTCGATATGCAGATTTTGGATCACCAGTCACATTCCTTCAATTGACGAGAGTCCGATCAGAGAATAACGTAAAGCTGTCACCATCGGACTTTCCACTATAGAAGCTGTTATGAATTAACTATAAAAATAGACACATTGAAATTAAATAATGTTAAGTATGATAAAATACTGACCTTAATTTGGGCATTCATTGTTTGATATTTGTTAATTAAAAGTGTAGCAGCAGCACTTTTATGTTGGTTTGAAAACTAAGGTTGAAAATGTATAGCGCTTGCATGGCCAGTCCTTCAAAAAAGAAGAGAGGGGAATGGGGAGAGAGAGGGAGAGGGAAAAAATCCCCAATCCCCTCCCTTTCCTTCAGAATCTATTATCATCAATACCATAATTTTACATCATGGTACTTACTGTCAAGAGTTTCACACAAGCATGCCAGTCACCTAACTGAAGGTTCATCCCTTCCAATCGTTCTTCTTGTGTACAGCCATTTGCCACTGAAGATATTTTGTTTACAGCGCTTTCAATACTTAATTGATCTCCAGCAACCAATTGGCTACCAATGTCACCATTCCACTTTCTGGGTAAATACTGAAACTGTTGCAGCACTGATACCATCTCCTCGTTTACATTCTCATTTTTTAAGATAACTCCAAGGGGAACCTACAGTTCAAAATTAGAGAAAGAAATTAATTATTTATCTTTGATAATTTTAATGTTACATTAAATATTTCAAAGTGGTTCTTCCCCTAATAATAAAATAAATATATAAATTAATAAATAAATACTACCAATAAATAATCAAATAATAATAATAAATATATATAAAATAATAAATAAATACTACCAATAAATAATAAAATAAATTTATCAATTTATAAATAAATAGTACTAATAAATAATAAAATAATACTGTATCATGCCTGACCTGGAATCAGAATCCACGAACGAAAGTGAAGCTAGTGATGGTGATCAGACGGAAAAAACAATTTTAATTTTGAAAGCTTCTTCAGGCCTTACGAAGACGAACCTCTAGCCGCAGCAAATCATACTGATGTGGCAGAACAAGCTCTCAGTGAGAGCGATGAAGATGGACTCACAGAGCTTAAATTAAGACAACGATTTGAGAAAATAGTACCTCTACAAAATTGGTAAGTATTATATTGAATAAAAGTTTATTTGTAAATGTTTACTAGCTTATGTGTACTTGTCTGACTATCTCTTGCTTTCGTGCAGGTGTTCTTGTGGCAATTGCAAGGACGATCGTTTGGTTTTGTGTGCAGAATTTCGCAGCTGTAAGGAAATTGCCAATTGCTTAGGTCGCTTTACTTTTGAAGGCCTAAATGCTGGATGTATTTTGACACATCCTGATTACCAAGCGATGACCAACAAAACAGTACTTGAGCATGTTGGGCCTCTGTTCACCGATAAGAAGGTAAACACTACCGTAAACGAGAACATGCTGAAAACGAGTAAGAATTGATTACTGATCTATCGTTTTTATTTTTCACGTTTAATATTATTTCGTAATAAAACAAGAACATACAACGCACTTACAGTGTGGACACTTGAACGGTGAACACTTTGAGTTTTTTTGAATGCATACTGTAAATTATCGATTGAGATAATTGATTGGAAATAAAACTTATTTTGATCACTTGGTGTATTTGAACTCTGCGTTTCATTTGAGACATTACGAGGCAGTAGAAAGTTGTGAAAATAATGATCTGAGTAGATCTTGAAGTGTTCGTTCAAGTGTCCACACAAACCATATTATGAATCTAAGTGAGTCATGTGAAATCATTCTAATATTGTACAAAGCATTTCTGTCTAGTTCCCATTTATTTATCCTTGGCATTAATTGTGTAGGTTTTTCTCTCTCTAAGTAATAAGTGTAATTTTGTATCTAGGTTTATTAAGGCAGTGGCTTATAGATGGTTAATCAGATGGATATGTGGATACATGGGCTGGGAGAATACTAGACCTCTTCCAGCTTGCATATATCATGACATTAGGAGTAGATACCCTACCCTAACTACTAAAGGCTACCACTCTGGGCAAGAACGAGCTGCAAATAACAGCTAAACCTGTGCTAGCGACTGTGCTAGCTAAATGGATTTTAATCTTTTGTTTACAACTTATAATGAATTTATTGATAAATGCATTTTCACAGTCCTTTTTTTTTAAATATCTCCAGTAGGGCATTTATTCTTTGGGTGTCCTAGCATTGGGTTATTACATTTCTTGCACATTCTGTTTTTTTTCTTTGGCGGTGGTAGATTAGAATCATCAGATTTCCTTTTGATTGAACAATTTTGAAGAAGTGTGTCTTGTTGCTTGGCTACAACATAAAAAATCATAAACAAAACACAAATCAGTCTACACACACCATCGATCGCCTGAAGAAAACTAGCAGCTTGCAGTCAAAATGTCAGGGTCCTTCTACAAAATACCTGAATTATGACACAAATGAATAAACATAATACATGTTAGAGTTTCATTTTGTTTTCTTATTTACCTGTTGGTACCAAAGTTACAATTATTTCTTTTCTCTTATTGTAGCGAACCATGGCCTCATCTTTGCTTCTTCTCTGTGGGAATTTACTGTTTAATGGTCCAGGAACTTTGGTTTTATATTCACTCATTATTTTGTTTAATGTGTCTCTGGTCAAACTGAACAGTAGTTTTTTCATGTTTTCGACATAACCTATGATTGATAATTTAACAACTATTCAATGGTTGATGCAAAGTCAAACAAGTTATTTGCTACATCTATTACAGTGCGAAGCTTCCAACTATGACCACTTATAATGTATTCGCATACTTTCGTCTTGGCCATTATCCAATCAGCTTTGCAGGATTGTCTTATCTTTTCTCTGATCTAACCGCTAATTGGAGCCGATGGCGAGACAAAAGTATGCGGATACATTAACGGTGGTCATAGTTGGGAGCTTTGTGCTGTAATCTGTATTGATACAATATGTGCTTTTACTCACCGTATGTAGGTTTCACAGCTATGTCACGCACAACTTCCTCACCCATTTTGTACTTTGGGTAAGTAACATTGATGTATCTTTTGCCATCCTTTGACACTTGTGTCATTCTATGAAGGTTTTCATTAAAATGCAAACTTGCAAGGATGTGTCTACAGTTTAAATAAGATTGATACTCGGTAAGTAGGAGCATTTTGTTTCCTTGAAATTGTCTACCAGATTGCATGTAATAGAATATGGTTGTATATATATACAGGGACGACGGAGCATTTTTAAAGTGTGTGTGTGTGGTTGGGGGGGGGGGGGGGGGGGGGGGGGGGCTGGTTTTGGGACCTTACATCTTTCATTGTACATCTAATATATTGTTTTACATTGCTCCTTTAAAATTAATATCTCTTACAAAAAGTGGGGAGCCTCCTTGTCTCCACCGTCCCTGGTATATCATGAAATCAAATTCTTACCTGCAATGTGTCCCAAGCCAAGAGAAACAAATCATCTTGGGATGCCACTGATTCAATGTTGAGTGGAAACCCTCCAAGCAACTAGTTTGTGCATCAGAGGAAAGCTTCTTGATATCATTTAGAATACTTGTTTTATTGAGTATTAAGTGCAGTTTAAAATATTCATAGGTACCTATGAAAATGAAATAAATAAATAAACTTACAATTAGATACCTCACAATTGATATATACTAACCTCAATATATGAATTATGTGGCAGTTGGTCTAGAGAATGATCACTTACCTTCTTTTAACCATTGACGTGGTTGTAACTTGTCATGGTCACACTTAGTGTACAAGGGATCAGGATGTTTGTCATGCCTATTTGACACATGTCTTGTGAATGATTGCCACTTAGCTAGAATAAGCTCTTGGAACCCTTCATTTGTGGAAGTGGCACACCAATAGATATGATTGCGAACCGCTTTTATCCAATGACTTATTATCTCACAGCCTTTCTCCTTACTGGCTTTAATCATTTTCTTTGTAACTGATTTTACAATATGCCATATGTCAAAGAAATGTGTCACTCCTGGATGAGAGGTCCTGATCCACTTGGCTATTCCACGATGGCGATCAGAAATAAATTTGGATATTTTTATCTTTGGCAACAAAAAGTTGAAACATCTCTTGGCCCCCTTCCAGCTCCATAGCATTACTGTTTTCAGTTTCATTAGCCTGCAAAACAGGTAATGAAGGATTGTAGACATTACAGGGTTAAATATATACAGTAATAGTAATTTATGCATATTTGTCAAAAAGTATTTTATTTATGTATCACTTCAATTATTTTGTATTTCTTATTATTGTGTAATACAGATAACATATAAACTGAATTGTGAGGAATAAATTATATTGATGTGTGTTGGAAAATATACCCTGCTATCAGACTCGACTGCTCGAAGGGTAGAAAATATACTGATTATATATACACAGTCATTCTCAAAAATGATATACTATTACAACAATACTATAATGAAGTCACGTGATTCAATATGTAGTCAATTTCCATGCGAGGAGAGAATTTCAATTTGAGATGCAAAAGTACATGACATTCATGATTGACATTGTGTACATCAAATACATAATGAATAATTACTCTGGACAACCTTTTTGAGAATGACTACAGGTAATTATAGCATGCAAAAAGAAAACAATGTGAAATTGTACTATTCAGAATAAAATAGCAGTTGAGAAAATGAACTTGTATAGCAACATTACACTATACCTGTATCAACTCAAAGTGAACAATTTTATTGATGGATGCGCAGAACATTGTATAAACTCCAAACTTTGCGGAGTGACCCATTGAGTCAAATCTCCCATCGCCACACCAAGAGAGACATTTCCATGATTTCAGACCTTCCATTATAGAGGTTGTGTATACCTTCCAGTGATGTAATATAACTGGAAAGAGAAACCAGTTTTTGATGGTAAAAGTAAGTCCTAGCTTCATAAGCTGACAGTCCCATGTGTTTGAAAACCAGAAGGATCTTGCTGATAGAAGCACCAGCCATTAGTACTGAAAAACTCAGTAAGATATTCCCTGCAGGATATTTACCCAGTACAAATGGCTGGCTTCTCCATGTGAATGGTTTTCCCACGCAATTTGGACATTGTTGTGTTACAGTAACCATTGTTCCATTTTTCACCATTGTAACTTTTGGGTTGCTTGTTTTACATTTGAAGCAAAACATTGATAACAGTGTTAACAAGGAACTGTAAAAAACAATGAATTTTGGTTCACTTTCATGTGATTTGTCAGGGTCCACCCTAAAAGTAAGAAAAGAATAGCTGTTAAGTCCATTATATTAGAATTATGTGACTGTTGAACTCATCCATTCTTTTCACACATCACTCTTGTACATTTATGAATAATTTAGTTGTCCAGGGGTAGAGAATTTGAAAATCTGGGGTCAGCCACTCCTAACCCCCTCCTACCACCACTACTATGAACTATTATAGCTTACCTTATGTTATTTCGTGAATTGTGTTCCTCGTCATTCCATGAATCATTATCCGCTGCTTCATTTTCCAACCCAACCCAGTCTGGATCGTCTGAATCTTCATTATCATATTTATATTCGTCTTCCGAGATGTCTAGTTCGTCACACTCGCTGTCAGATTCGATATCTTCCTCAGAGCATTCGTCTTCTGATGTGATATCTTTTCCAAGGTCAGTAAGTTCCTGTGAAGGGTTTTTGTACCCTTAAAATTGTAGTTTTGCCACTATTAAAGTCATACTGACGTATAGTAAACTGTGTATATGGCTCACCTGTCGAAGTTGTCTGTTTTGACGTCTAAGTACACGAACTTCCAAATTACTTTGTTTATGCCTGGCTTTAGCTCGGCGAAACGTATCTTGCAGGCGACTTAATCTTGTTTTCGACTCTACACATGTTGTGCAGGCAGGCAGGAAGTACTTTGCTTGAAAATGTTTCGGCGCAATCCACTGGACGGAATGGCAGTTTCGTGTTCGGTGGCTAAATTATCTGCAAGTACTCTCGTGTCATTCACAAAAACATTGCGAAGCATCTAAAACATAAGTCATAATGATATTAAAAATTGTATGTAAGAGGCATTTCACCAGGCGGTAAGATTTAAGCTTACAAAAGTTACATGCCTATACCTTAATTATAAATAAAGTCTTGATTTTAGTTCGTTAGTAAAACTTACCTGTCGTTTTTCTCGTGCTGTTATAAGTGTCGTACTTAATTTTGGCGTACCCACCATGTCAATTGAAGGGATTGAAGTTTTGCTAAGCCATGGTTTGGTTCTAAAACTATTATCCAAACTAATATCCGGTCTTTGGACAAAACATTCAGCATGAAAATGAACAGAGCATAGTACTGAAGAGTCACTTGGTTGCCAACCCGGCCTGTGCTTTTGTACGAAACGAACCCACGCCGATCTTCTTCCATCTTTAGGGAATTTATGAAAAGAAATGTTTTGAGTATTGGAACTGTTTTTACAACTTTGGTTGTTCGGCCCACCAGCCACACAATATCTTCCGCCTCGCCTTTTCGACTCCGCCATCACGTTTACAATACAACATGAGCTGGAAGTACGTAGCTGGCGACGAGTCCACGCAGTGACGTCACATCGTTCGTTTGACCGTGCGAATAGACCGGACACTTTTGACGCCGAGTGACGATTTTCCGAGGACAAAAAAAAATATTTTCTATAACTGAATTTCAAACAAAAAAGAACCATAATGATCAGAAACTCATGAATTTTATTATTTTATAATCAAATACAGTCTTAAAATTTGGTTTCATAAACACTTTAATGAAATTACAGTTGTTTCATTTGTGACTTACATGTAGTATCGACGAAATATGCAGTAGTATAGATTTTCATAATTTATACTCACTTTATTTCGATCGGGATTTCAATCAACCTCACTGATTTGGTAGCAACAAACGAGTATGCACACTTTAATCGCGTCTTTATTTCAAATTGTTTCTGATTAGAGTTACAGCAGTATTTCTATTGCTTTGCAGTTGCTATTTTTTAGACTAGCGATTTACTGGCTATAAATTTCAAGTGTTTTGCTTGACCTCCAACTCGCGGGTTGTTTGTTGTTATTAGCGTTGCATTACAAACGGGCGACAACTCGTATAATATACCGGCAAATTTCGTTTGTCCTGTAACTGTTTCGCAGCAGATGGTTAGAAAGTTAATTTTACAACATATTTTTGAACGATTATGGAAGGAAAATTGAAATATTAATCGTAAAATTGGCTTTAAGAATCATTGATCAAGCGTGAGTGCTTGTCACGCTTAGTGTCAGCTAGGGTCACAATTAATGAAAGTGGGGTGTATAAATATTTTTCTAAAACACAGAGTTTCCGCGGACCGTTTTAGGTATTTGGAACAGACAAAGTTGAATCAATCTGTTCTAAGAAAATAATATTTATTTGAATGTAAAACATATACCATAGGAGATATTGCCCCTTAAAAATCGGCTCAAAATTGATGTTTCGATCAGAGGGTCGTAGTCAGTATTTTCGCTATCTAAAAAAACATACAAAGAAGAAGAATCTTGAGCTATGCTTCAATACCAGTATAAATATAATGATGCCTAATAATGTGCTTGATTGGCAGTTTCGTAGTAAGTCTCCTTGTCGTGTTATCGGTTGTCAAAGATGCACCATTTCTAGCCCAATTCGATGGTCGCCAGACAGGCGGGAAGCCGTATTTTGAACTTTTTTCGATTTCGTCGAAAATAAAATTTTGCCAAAACTTTTAAGATTATTTTTGAAAAGAGTTCACCCAAAGGGTCTTTTGGTGGAAATATCAGGGAATTGAAAATCCTCAACTTGTCAATACATTCTCGAAAAATATGGTCAGTCTCTCTTCCACAAGCTCATTTTGGTCAAATTGAAGACGGCTAAATGCCATCTCGTATTAAATTATTTTTCACAAAAACTACATCGCAGTAAAGCTAATCCTCTCTAATATATCATATGTAAAATCTACTAGCGACCCGCAAATACTCTTCCATTGGCAAAGCCGAACGTCCAGGTAAGTTTCGCAGATTTGACTCTGTAATTAGCATAAATTAGCATATGTTCATTTCACGTACTAGACGTCCCATAAATCAGAGAATCACGCTTTTCGAAACTGAATAGCTCGTGGTTTGTGGCATGGCGTTGTACAACTACACTGCTCTAGTTGGAGGTTCATGTGGAATAAGCGACGATTATCCGTCCAATCAAACCTGTGTAACAATCAGAGACTGCAATAGAGACGTACGTCTTCAGTATCAAATCTTCTTCATAATGAACTTTACACAGTATTCGTTATTGATTTGCAGGAATCTTTAGGCCAATGGAAAATCACTTAACCATGACGGTGTGCCCTGGCCACCGCGATCTATTTGGCATACGTTGGCGTACTACAGAAAAGTGTGCTGTTCCTATCGGTCTAGCGGCTCACAAGTCATCATCGACCTCAGGGACCTGTGGTCTTACAAGCTCCATATCAATGTATATCATGGAGACTTCAAACATCATCATACCTGTCGGATCGCGTAAGTACAATGTAGATTTACGTGCAAATTAAGATATCTTATATAAAATAGCAACACGTGCAACCGAAATATTCTCGAAATATTGGCGGGAAATCTTGCCAACAGGTGTCCCGATTCGGAATCGAACATGGTTTTATTTATTCCCATAATAATAATAATAATAATAATAATAATAATAATAAACTTTATTTCACGAGGGTACATTTAACAGTTTTCACTGATGAACTCATGGCCCTCAAATAATAATTTAAAATAAATAAAATATTACATACTATAAAAAAAACTATATACTTTGTATAATACTACTATATATACCCAATCCCACTTCACTAAAATTTAGGCCCAAGTTACACAACAAGTTACACAACAAACATATTAGATTTTTTGGACAGGCTGCCATTATTGCTGTTCCTTGTGTCTGAAGGAACAAGCTTTCCCGAATTGTGGTGACTGAATTCGTTTATTGGGGAAAATATTCGGGATAGCTAAGAGTCATATCATAAATAGCAAGCGAATTTGTCTTTGTCTTTTATTTATTTTGTTTTCTCATAAATGAGTTCGTTTGCAATGCTTAGAAACATTTAGAAACGCCTAATGCAGACGTTCATTTAGTTGTAACTGTATATAGAAAAAGTTCAATGAACCCTTTTGCTGAATTTTGCAGTAATGGGCAGTTGGGAGTGTATTTTAATTTATCGGGAGTGTTTCTTTGCTGTAGCTTTTTTTTGCAGCCCCAGTAGATTCAATCGCGATAATAAGACCTTTCATGCCACACGGTTCGAACCAATAAACCGTTGTCCGCAATATATGTTTACTTTTTCAGGTGTATGCAAGCGATGTAAGGAACATTTGAGCGGCCTGTTTTCTAGTTACCAACTTAAAATGGCGTCACAAGCAGAATCATCGGGAGATGATGACGATGACTCAGAAGTCGACGATGAGATCCATTTTGCCGTGAGCATGGAACAAGCGCCCTCACCTCATGAAAAGGTATGAGCAATGTTTAATTGGGACTTGCGGTCAAGTTATGGCCGCTATACGTATTGTAAAATAATCGACTTTATTTGTTCATGAATTCACTTATCAAACTGTATAAACAGTCTCGAACTCCAACGTAACTCAAAACGTAACTTCAACGTAACTCCTTGCAAGTTGACCGCTGACTGGCTCCGGTCCAGCGGCCGCTGACCACTGTCAACATTACACTATACCCCCCCCCCCCCCCCCCCCCCCCCCCTTACAGTGCCATAAGTTAGTCGTTTGTCCTTTTACAACATCACTATACAAGGGCCTAATGCTGTCCGGATGGACCCACTCTCCAAAGCGTTGGGGCTCCCGCCTTTGTCTTTGACTTCTTCGTGCTGTTTCTGGTTCGGTTGATCCTCCTGGGGCTTCTGCATTCTCTTGTGGTTCACCTTCCCCGTTGTCACTGTCCTCATCACTTTCATCGTCGGAATCTCCGAAGGTCGGGAGGCTTGTCAAGGGTGGAACCGTGTTGGTGCTTGTAGTGGGTTTCTTTGGTACTCCAGAAGGCTGTATATCATGAACTGGTTTGTCATCTGTCACATCAGCTTGGCTCGGTTTGGTAAGATGAAGTGGTCTAGAGTGCAGGTAACGTAGCTGATCATGGTGACGAATGAATCTTTGTCGAAAATTGTCAGAGTTCTTAATACGATATGTGTTCCCTTCGCGGCACTGGATAACGATGTAGGGCCCTGCCCATGCTCTATGGAGTGACTTCACTTGTCCTTTTCTTGTTGGTGAGTAGACGAGTACCTCATCCCCAACCTTGAACCTTTGTGTAGTAAGAACCTCCTTGCTCTTTTCTGCCCTTTTTCCTTTTGAAGTCTGTCTCTTGTGGAACTAGCGTCGTGTGCTTCCTTGAGGGTTTTTGCAAGATCGGTGGCCCACTGTTGAGGTGTTTTGGGTTTAGGCATGCTACTATCCTTGACTAGCACAGGAGTTCTTGTGTTCCGCCCAAACGTGAGGTAAAATGGCGAGTACCCTGTTGACGAGTGTTCCTGATTCAAATAGTTGAAGCGCACAAATGGTATTTTGAGATCCCAGTCTAGGTCGTTTTCCTCTTGTGTTGTCTTGAGCATTTGACCAATAGTACGGTTTAATCTCTCCACTGCGCCGTTGGCTTGGGGGTGGAGTGCACTTATCCTTTTTTTGTCGATTCCTAACTCTGTTGCCAACACCAGCATGGCTGAACTGTCAAATTCCAGACCTTTGTCTGTTAAGATGGATTCGGGTATTCCATGTCGACAGAAGACCTCTGTAACCACCGCATTGGCTACGGTCTTCGCTGTCTTATTTGGTATGGGTATCATCTCTGCTGCTCTCGTCAGGAGGTCCAGAACTACCAGTAAGTAACGGCTCCCCCTAGAGGTCGATTGGGGTCCAAAGGGCCCTTTGAGATCCATTGAAACTTCTTGCCATGGTTCCGTTGGTTGGCTGGTTAGATTCGCGTCGGTTGTGGTCTCTCTAGGTGGGTCTTTGCAGGTCGCGCAGACAGAGCAGGTCTGACAGTGTCCTCGTTTACGGATAGCCAGTAGTACTCTCGTTGAATGAGTTTCCTTGTCTTGGACGACGACATGTGCCCTGCCTCATCATGCTTTAGTTGAAGAACGTCTGGCACAAGGCTATCTGGGACAACCAACTGGTTAAGAATTTTCCTACCTCGACGAAACTTGATATATAGCATTCCTGTTTTGTCCAAGAACAGGGTGTCCCTCTTTCTCATCCAGGTTCTTACTTTAGGGTTTAGAGGTTGCTTTCTATCATCACTCAGTCGGAGGTGCGTGATCACCCGGCTGAGGACCGCGTCATGTTCTTGTTTTGTCTTTATAACCTCTGCGGAGAATCGAACGGCACTAGGAGATACCATGGATACATTCTGTTGTTGGGGCTTTCGGGAGAGAGCATCAGCGTGTTGGTTGAGCTGTCCTGCCCTGTAGCACGTTTCAAATTCAAACTCCTCAATTTGTTCGACCCACCGCGCATACCTGCCTCTGGGGTCCCTGGTATTCCGCAGCCAACGTAATCCAAGGTGATCTGTGTACCAAATAAACTTCCGTCCCAGAAGGTACTGTCTGAACTTCCGCAAGGCGTAGACTAGGGCAAAGGCTTCCTTATCTCTTGTATGCCAGGAGAGTTCGTTATCACAAAACGTTTTGGATAAGTAATATACGGGTCGTTCTCGTCCTGAGTTATCGCGTTGAGATAAGATGCAACCAAATCCAGTGTCAGATGCGTCAGTGCTTAGTTCAAACGTCTTGGTCATGTCCGGAAATGCCAAGACCGGAGCGCTCGTAAGTGCTTCCTTAAGCTTGCAAAATGATTTCTCGCGCTCGGCAGTCCACACGAAGCTTGCCTTTCCTGTCAGCTCGTTCAGGGGCTTGGCGAGAAGCTGGATGTTGGGGACGAACTCCATGTAGTAATTACACAGTCCCAGAAAACTGCGAACATCTTTGGAGGTTTGTGGTCGAGGCCAATTTTCTGGCACAAGTGAACCTTTGAACTCTTGATTGTCAATCCGGCGTTTCTCAGCCGTGAAAGTACTTCTTTCAGAAGTCGTAGGTGCTCGTCAAAGCTGGCACCTCCGATTATGATGTCATCAAGGTATATGGCAACCCCGTTCCAAGTCAAACCTCTCATGACATCAGCCATCAGGCGAGAGAACACCGCTGGTGCGTTTTTGACACCGAAGGGCATGACGACGAATTCCCAGTGTCCAGATTCTGTGGTGAATGCTGTCTTGTGTCTGTCCTTAGGGTCAATCGGTATCTGCCAGTAGCCACTGTGTAGATCTAAAGTGCTGAACATAGCTGAGCCTCCTAGTGAGTCCAGACATTCCCTGATGGACGGCAGTGGAAATATATCTGTTACAGTCACATCGTTCAGGGCTCGAAAGTCGGCGCAAAATCGATATGATCCATCCTTCTTCGGCACCAACAATATGGGTGACGACCACGGTGATGCGGACTCGCGGATGACTTCTCTTTCCTCCATTTCTCGTATCTCTCTGTCTACTTCGTCTCGCAGTGCAAATGGGGTGCGCCGTAGTTTCAGGGCCACTGGGGGGTGATTATTCGTGTCGATTTCAAAGTTGATCCTGTCTGTTTTCCCGACTTCTGTTACGTCATTCGCGAAGGTGTCGCGAAAGTCACTAAGGACCCTTGTTACTGCTTCTTTCTGTTTGGCCGTGAGGCAGCTGTCTGACAAGTCCACATTAGCAGGTTCCCTTCGTTCTGTCACTTTCGGTCTTTTAGTTTCTTCCTCTTCATCCTGCACCGTAACCGTAGAGAGGTGTCCGATGGACCTACCGTTGTAAAGCTTTATGGGCGACGCACTGTTGTTCATGACCAAAATGGGGATCTCGTTTTTTATACTTCGTACCACCACTCCTGCACCGAGAAGGACGTTTTGTTTAGCCATTTTGTCTTGGTAGGGGACGAACATGGTGTCCTGTGGCATTGTGCCAAAGTCTTTGGAGGTGGCTCTGATGAAACACTGCGAACGCGCAGGAATTACTGTGTCTGACACCAAGCATACCTCTGTCGGTTGCCTAGGAGCTCCTAGCAGTCGGTCTTCTAAAGGAATCGAGTATCCTCCCAGGTGTAAAACCTGTGCTTCCCAGTCAATCGTCATGTTGTCGTAGTTCCGCAACACATCCACGCCTAGTATGGCAGGAGAGTTCAGTTTATCCACGACTAAAACTCTAACCGACGGTCGAGTGACGTGCCCGATCTTTATGGTGGTCACGACCTCGCCCACACATTACAAA
This sequence comes from Actinostola sp. cb2023, assembly GCA_033675265.1. Classification (NCBI taxonomy): domain Eukaryota; kingdom Metazoa; phylum Cnidaria; class Anthozoa; order Actiniaria; family Actinostolidae; genus Actinostola; species Actinostola sp. cb2023. The sequence continues at coordinate 15,059 of JAUJYZ010000682.1, read as the reverse complement.
CGTGAACCGTTAGTGGCCGAAGGGCTCGAGGTTGGCGGTAGTAAGACCATATCTTTCATTCCGGGCAACTGGGCGCTCACACACGTTACATCCGCTCCAGTGTCGATTAACCAAGTACATGGTATGGTTCCTACTTTCCCAGCGACATGCATTGTTTTCTTATTGTCTCTTGAGGCTGAAGGCTTATTCTTCACTGTTGATGCGCGCCCCTTCGCATCAACATCGACTAGTTTAAAGGAGTGGATGGGCACTGCCTGGCCAGATGACCCCATCCCCCGCAGTTATGGCACTGAATATCCCTTGAGGTAGAGGCTGTTTGATTTTGGCGACGTGTACCCGATGAGCAATCCCTTGCGAAGTGGCCTGGCTTTCCACATCGGTAGCATTCCGTTCGTCACTCTCCCCGGCCACGGCGTCCGCCACGGTTCTGCGAAGTCTGGTACTGTCGATGCCCCTGTTGATTTATGCCTTCAACTGATACTTGGTCGGGGGCACTGACGCTAATGGATGCCTTAGAGAGCGAGGAAACGATCTCTTTGAGTTCCTTCACATCGCTTTGCAACTGCTGTAAATTAGCATAATGGAAATTTTCCTGGGTAAACATCACGCTTGAATTGTAACGAAGACAAACAAAACTGGTCCGACTATTGCAAAATAAATACTTACTGTCCTTACTATGAATAGTCAAAGATTGATTCAATTCAATTTGCACACATCTAGAACAAATATTTCACTAAGCAGAGCTGAGCGCGTGAGCGTTCGCTAAATCTTGACCAAATTAACATAATATACATTTTTCCGGGTATCAAAATACGCCTGGTTCAAATGTTTAAAGGGGGACTAGTACGTAAATCGTTCAAAGTTTGATTTAGCTGAAACTTCACTGAAATAATCTCAAGGACCCATACAATCACTGGTTAATTTTTCTCTCAAAAATTCCAATGGGAAGTAATACATTTTTATGAATCTTTAGAGGTGCCAGTGACGTCACTTACTCAACCCAAACAATCATCACGGCTTCGCTACGTACATTTCTTCATGTTTAATGTCTTGAATTATTTTATTTCTATGAAGCTAAACGTTTGTGTGAAGGAGTTTTCTTACCTTATATGTGCTTAGGATTGATTGTTTGACTAGTTTTCTTCAGTGCAGAGCTGTTATCTGAACAAACCATTCAGATATTTTGATTACAAAATACAAAGAAATGTATGGAGCTAAGTTTGGGTTGAGTAAGTGACGTCACTGACACCTCTAAAGATTCATAAAAATGCATTACTTCCCATTGGAATTTTTGAGAAAAAAATGAACCAGTGATTGTATGGGTCTTTGAGATTATTTCAGTGAAGTTTCAGCTAAATCAAATTTTGAACGATTTACGTACTAGTCCCCCTTTAACCAGTCTTAGTTTCCTTATTAATATTTCTACTAATAAACATATTGTTTAAAATATTTATTGCTTGAAATTTAAATGTTCAATTATTTTTTCTGACGGTAAATCGAATATGGTGTTTTGTAGAAACTTATTAACGGAAAATATGCAATTGTGTAAATGAAAGTAAAGAGAAAATGAAGAAATACGACTCATCCATTTTTTTAAATTCTGTAGTATTTACAGTGCGACTACACCAACCAAGGCCACCCAAACAAATTTTCATACAAATTATCCAATCACAATTGAGTATTCAAACAATAGAATCTGCACAAATTTTCAAATTTTCGCTTTAAAAGCATATATTTTACTTTATATGTGTATGTATATGATCAAGAGTGAACAAGAAACAGTTTAAATTGTAGAATTCGACATCATTCTGTTATTCAGCGTCACAAATGTGATTAGAAAATTTGATTCAAAATTTTGTTTGGGTGGCCTTGGTTGGTGTAGTCGCACTGTAATCAATAATAACAATGAAGCAAATTTTAAAAAGTAATTTCCTGATCTGGGGTGAGGTGCGTTGCGTGACGAAAACCACACATATTATTGCCAAGATTGTAAGTTGATATCAACTAATAAAGGACAGTTATTGCATAACACGCAGTTCATGAGTGTATCAGCAAGCTGTTCCTTTAGTTCTCCCGAGTGTTCATGCAGTTTGGAGGGTATAGGATCGCAGATCCTCCCCTTGCTTGCTTGTAAATTGGACATGACTTCACATCTAGTCAGCCTTGGAGTAAGCTCGGGGAACATCAGTGAAGTTGACCTGATATTGAATAGAGCCGGAAATTTAGACGCAACTGAGGAGGCGAAAATTTCCATGACGATATGTCCCAAGCACAGGAAAAAACTAACGACTGACTGGTCTGGCAGAAAGAGCATCACATGCTCCTATCCCACTCACCGAGGGCCGAGGAAAAGTATGAAGAATGTCCGCCGTGTAAACGCCATTATATCTGCGGAAATATATCGTTCTCACAATGCCAAAGTTCCTATTGGCTCAGGTAAGCAAAGTTACGCTGTAAGAAATATTTATCCGTGCGATACCCTTATTATGATATAATGCAAAATCTAGTCTAGGAATAAACACCAGTAGAAGTACCCTAGAAGACAAAGATGTATTGTTTCGAACACATTGATAATTATTAGCGAAACGTGACGCACAGACAAATCTCTGTCGCCCAGGAATTTGATAGTCGTGATATTGGTTCAAATTTCTTTGCTATTTGGGGGTGTGGGCCGTAAACCGGCTACTCTAAATGTAGTGCACCCCCCTTCCCTATACAAAACCCCTTCACAAAACTGTGAGATTGTATTTTGACTTTATTTATTTTTACTATATTTTGAAAGGGAGAGTGGTTAACGTTGTTATTTGATTAAAGAGGAAATTTGAGCGAATGGAAATTATTTCGTAAGGGCTTTCTTACTCTTATGTTGCTTGGGCTTCCTGTGGTAGTTTACCCCCAGTTTTTTCACAGGCAGCCCAATCATTGTTTCTGAGGCTACTAAATACTAAATAAAAATATATTTGTGTCTTTTTTGATGGGTTTCCTGTGGTAGAGAGAGAGAGCGCGCGCAATGCGTAAGGTTTGGTTCCCTGTGCATAAACATGTATAATGTTGGGCTCCCTGTGCGCGTCCCGCAAGACGCGCCCGCACAAGTGTGGTAGTGGAACACTTGTGTAGGGCGACCTGAGGGACACGTACAGGGAGCCCAACATCATACGTTTCTACGCATAGGGAACCCAACATAATACGTATTGCGCGTGCGCTCTCTCCTACAGGAACAGGAAACCCATCCAAGAAAAGACGCAAAAATATTTTTATTTATTATTTAGTAGCCTCAGAAGCAATGGTTGGGCTGCCTATGTTCTTTTGTGTTCGAATCCTCTAGATATTCTCGTACCCAGAGCCCACTCGTCATTTGATTTGTCGTCAAACCAGTGTGACTTTTTCGGCAAGAGAGGTAGGAGCTGGCACATCAGCGCAGTGATTACTAGAGCATCCCCAGTAAGTAAATACGAAGTAGACTGCTTTATACATATCTTCAACAACTGCACCCAAAACAGTTTTGCAGTACTTTCAGTGATAGAGGACTTACTACACAAAGTCAAAGAAGAGTATCCAAATGTGACACAAGCATACTTCAGATCTGATAATGCTGGATGTTACAAGAGCGGTCCTCTGTTGCTCAGCCTTAAAAAAGTCGGGGAACGAACTGGTGTCATCCCTGTGCGCAACGATTTCTCTGCGCCTCAAGCTGGCAAGGACATTTGTGATAGGAAGGCTGCCTCGATGAAAGCACACATCAAACGCTGGGTCAACGAGAAGCATGACGTTGTTACAGCTGAGGATATGAAAGCAGCGTTGGAATCACATGGTGGTATCAAAGGATGCAGGGCGGCAGTCGTTAAGGTGGACACCACAAAAGAAAGCAACAAAGATAACAAGATACCAGGCATTAGTGTTCTGTACAACCTTCAGTACGAGGAGAATGGCATCCGCGTATGGAAAGCATACAACATCGGGCCTGGACGCCTCATCCCTTTCAATGATTTGATAGTTGTACAACAGGGAGAAACTCGGCTGAAGATGATCCAGCCATTTGGTCAAGCTGCACTGAGGGGAAGAGTGGGAGAAAGCGTCAGGCGAAAGTCTGAAATCTACTCTTGCCAGGAAACTGGATGCATTTTGACATTCAAAACACAAGCGGAGGCAGACGACCATATGGACACTGGCAAGCATCGACTTGAGGTGGACTGTGAGTCTATTTATGACCGCATTCGTAGAAAATGGGCGGGAGTCGTAACAGGAGTGACGTTTGCTGTAGATGTGCCTTCAACGTCAGCGCATGCGCAAGAAGGCAGTGCCATTGGTCCAGCTACAACAGATGCTAGACGGCGAGGATGGGCTCTTAAGACAACGAAACGTTTTTCTAGGATGTCTGAAAAGGTGAAAGCTTTCCTGGAATTCAAATTCGAAGAGGGAGCAAGAACTGGTAACAAATCTGATCCTGTACAGCTAGCCAGATAATTAAAAACTGCCAAGAATGATCACGGGCAACTAGTTTTCACCCCCGATGAGTGGAGAACTGCGCAGCAGATTAACAGTCTTTTCTCCCGTCTAACAGCGGCACAGCGCCAAAGAGGTATGGAGGGAGTGCTTGAAGAAGACACAGAAGCTGCAGAGTCCGAAATGGCTCTTAAAGACCTCAGAAGCTTAGTAATGAATGACATGGAAAGTCCCAACCATCCAGTCATAGTGCATGGACATAATGTATGTGAGCTGATAAAGAAATTATTGAACTCAAAGAAATTTGTAACGAATTGAAACTGAACACAAGTGGCCCTTTGTCAAGAAAAAGACATTTTGTCAGGCAATCGAACTATTTAACAAAAACTGCGAATGCTATCAAGAGTAGAGAGTGAAACTGTCACAGGCTAGTAGAATTATTGTATTACAGTATGAAAGACAAATATATTTTAGGAGCACGCGTACTATACGGTGGTTGCAAGCTCAATTTTTAATGTTGTCCTCGAGTTTAAAGAAATACAATGCCCCATCGCCCCATACAGATTTAGCTATTTTTATAGAAATTGGAGGAAATAACTTATTATGCAAATTGCTCGACAATATCACCTATTTCTGTTGAGATATTGCATATGAAAGCTCATAAAAATACAAAACAATTGGCTTTGCGAATTAAGTTCATTATTTTGGTTGGAACGATTTGTGACGTTAATCTTACTGTATGCGAAATCATCAATGGTAAAATAGATACGTTTTTTGTGCCTTGGATATCCAAAGGAGCTTATAATTCTGTCTCAAGAACTAGATAATTGTAAGATGACGTCACAACCACAAATTTACGACGATCATCCGAAAATAAGTTTGGTCGCGGCAGTCTCAATATTTATAACAAGCTTTATACATTCTGTCCGTTTTCACGAACATAGTCTTTTAATTGAAAACATAGGAAGTGGTTTGTGTATTTCAAACCCCGGGGATTTCCGTGCATCTCATACCAGTTAAAATAACAAACTGAAAATAAGTAAATAGTAGCAAAGTAATAGAGCAAGAGTGGTCATGGACAAATACTGTTGTTGTCCTAAGCTAGCTGCCTGGTAAGCCAGTTTTGCTACCTCATAAAGCCAGAACTTCAGAACGTAAATGAACGTTAATGAATAATCAATACATTGCCACTGTAGCACACGTCTAGTTATTGGTTGACACATTTTCCCAGAAAAGTTGGGTAAATAAAACTTTGCTTATATCAAACATGTGTCCTACATGTGTGAATTAATTGAATCAGAGCTAAATATTCATAGTTAGTATTTATTGTGTAATAGTCTCACCATTTTTGTTTGAATTCCTAACAATTCAAGCGTGACGTTTACCCGGGAAAATTTCCATTATGCTAATTTGGCCAAACTTTGACGAACGCTCACGCGACAGGATTTTAACTTGCCAAATAAGAGTTTCGAATTTTCTTGAGAGCTATAGATGGTGTAATGAAAGATAGTCCTCATTCTTTGATGAACTGCCGCACTTTGGAGAAAATCGGCTTTAAAAATGGTCAAAAATGCGTCTAATTACGTAAGGCCAAAAGCGGTAATCTTTGTCAAGGCACTACAGCAAGCCGTTTTATCCACATTTATTGGTATTGCATAAATATGCTGTTGAAATACACAAGAATACATATCTATCGTAAAATTTCAAGAAACGAATCCAAAGTTCGAGAATTTAGTCTTTCAATTTCACCAAATGTTACCCTCTCAGTGTGTCAAATTGACGCCAAAGCAAGGGGGGTGGTCAAAATCAGGAACGAATTATCCGAATTACACGAAAACTCGCTAATCATAATCTTATCAGATAGAGAACAAACGCTGAAAATGCAAAGGTGATTGGCCGACCCTCGTCCGTGAAGGTTGCCTGGTTCTTAGGTACAATGACACAATGCCTGTAAGGAACGAGAATCTCAAATCAGTTGTGAAATTTCGAATTTGTTTTTATTTCACCAAAACACCCCCTTGGGTGAACTGTTTTAGGAAATCGTATTAAAAAATCCCAGCGCGCTTTTAATTTTGAGAAATTTACAAAAGTTTAAAAAGTCAATTAAATTTCCGATTTTACCTCATTAATATGCACGAATTATGAGCCAACTTTAAAGCGATGACGAGAGCTCGCAAATGTTTCAATCAAATTGATGTTGCTCACACATTGCAAACAACTCACTAGCTTCAAGAATTGCTACAAAGTTTTGAACAAAATCCTTTATGAATATGTGGTTTTGACCTTGATCTACACCGTCTTATTTTACGTTCTTGCAACGGCAAAAATAAGGACCAAGTTCAACCTTCCAAAATCGATCCTGGTACCTAACAAATGGGTAAAAAAATTACACTGCATGAAAGCACGCTTATTCTAGTTTTGACAGGCAAAAAGTCAGCTCTGCAAATTAAAACGCGACCGCGCAGTGAAATATGAACTCGTGCCATTTGAACGTCTTCAATGAGATATGCGATACGCAAAGAAATGTCCAAACTAACCCCAAAGCGAAGTAAATTACGAGAGAACCCATTTCTATTCCAAAAGTCGTTTGTAATACCTTCTAGCTATGCTTTTAGTTAATAAACTAAGAAAACGGAAGTTGTTCTCTGTGAAACCGTATCAGATAAACAACGGACGGTCACGCTACAAAAACCGATTAAAAACCGGCATCAATGACGATGTTGTTAGACGAGGCTTGCAAGTTCTAGTTTGCCACTATCGGCTCTAGATAGGTAGATTTCTGATATTTGAAAAGATCTACAATGTTGAGAATATCGCATGATAAAAGAGTGAAAACATTGTCGACCTTTCAAAGACAATCGGAAGTAACCGGCTAATGAAATTGATCACGAACCGTTTAACTGTCGCTACGCATTTTAAAACAACCATTTATTCGGTATTCTGTTATTTGCAACTTCATTCACCCGATACGATAAACTTTTGAGATACTTACAACTGACTTCTGTAACTGCATGAGTAGGCCACTCACTAAACATAATGGACTCACCGTACAAGGCCAAGACTTGTCACGGTCAAATCAGTGTTTGTATCCTGTTGTAGCAGTTTTTGGAGCTTTAAAATAGCTTACATTGGCCTTTGATCTTCCCTGAATAGCATAATTTTGCGATACTGCCAACCTGTTGCACATATTCTAGCGACAAACTGCAGGCCTAGCAGTGATATACAATGTACAATGTTCAGTTAATCCAGTTATCCAGTTAATGGTTGATACATTTTGAATAAATTATCTCTGGATCTTTGCATGATGTTTCGAAATTTGAAGTGACATTGCTCAATCCAGTATTGCACTAGTTGGAAATGGCGTTGTGTAGCTTTTCGGCTCGTGTAAAAAGCAACGTGTCTTGTGGAGTTAGTCCAGAATATCCAGACCATTTCAATGTGTTCCTCTGGCAGAATGCAATAGAGATGTGTCGAGACATCTAGAAATGAATGGGATTAGCGAAGATTTGTCCCTGAACAACGAAATGAAGTTGCTGCTTGCAAGAGCAGGTATTGTTTCTTTGTACATTTGTATCGTTTATACAGTACCATTTCACTGATCATATAGTAAATTTAAGCCTTCTCTAATGTTTAGGAATATTTTCAACTGATGAGTCCCATTTGTTGCTGACTATATGTCCTCGACATCGAGACGAGTATGGCATTAGATGGCGAACACGCAAAGTCAGATGTTCAGTACCGCAACCCTTAATTGCGCACAAATCTGCTACTGTGAAAGGGTTACGCAGAATAAACAGCATGCACTCACGTTTGATTCTCGAGAAAACGGGACAACTTATTGCAGTTCGATCGCGTAAGTAACAACGAGAAAATTGACGTGAATCATTCCATGTTTGCCTGAGACAGCAGCTACCTAAATTGCTGAGATCCATTTTTTCTTATTTGATCTAGCAATATGCTATATGTGCTCAGAGTATTTGAAGGTAATTCAACAAGAAGAAGAAACAAGGAAATTGGAAAAAGAAGAACGGAGAGTAGTGGAAAGTGTAATTGAAGAGGAGAAAGTTGAGGAACGTTTGATACCTGCGGTGGTTATTGCTGAGATACCGGTAGGTAGCGCACATGGTGGTAATTATATAACCTGAGTTTCAGGTCCAAAGCCTCTTTCCCCTCCCCTCTCCTATCCTTTCCCTCTCCTCTCTCCTTATTTCCCATTCCCTCCCCTTTGAACCTGAAACTAAGGTTAATCTTATCTATGTGAAAGAGTAAGCTTAAGGGTGAGTGTGATATGAGAAAAAGAAAACGCGCGAACGTGAATTGTGTAGTTATTGAGCTCGCGGATATTGGTAGAACCACCATCTTCTGAGGCTAAAATAAACAATAAAAAATGCGCGCGTCTTTTATTTAAATAATGCTGAATTTGCGCGCGTGCTGCTTGGGCTCCCTGTGGAACGGGACGCTTGCGAGATCGCTCGCTTGCTTGACCACAGGCAGCCCAACCATTCCTTTTGAGGATAAAATGATATTTGCGTCTTTTTTTTATGTGTTTCCTGTGGTAGAGCGCGCGTGCGCAATACGTATTATGTTGGGTTCCCTGTGCATTGAAATGGATGATGTTGGGATCCCTGTGTGCGTCCCGCGCGTCCCGCAGTACATGTGTATATTGAAACATATACTGCGGAACGCGCGGATTGCGCACAGGGATCCCAACATCATCAATTTATATACACAGGGATCCCAACATCATACATTGTTATGCACAGCGAACCCAACATAATACGTAGTGCGCACGCGCGCTCTCTCTACCACAGGAAACCCATCAAAAAAAGACGCAAATGTCATTTTATTTCATTATTTAGTAGCCACAAAAGGAATGGTTGGGCTGCCTGTGGCTTGACTTACAATATACAACAGTATAGTAGTCGCCCGTAAGCGACCGTTCCACAGGGAGCCCAACCATTGTCTTGATAGTAGAGGAGATATCCCAGATACAGAAATATTGTCCCTAAACTATTTACCCATTGTAGTTAATATCTTACAGTTAATAATTCTCACTAGCTTTGTCTACAGTTCTCAATATTGACCCAGTGTCAGGACACACTATTAATGACTAATCTTGTTTCGTATCTAATGTGTTGTTGGCGGTGTGGCTCAGCAGCACTTCCTTTGCATTATGCAACTGCTAGTTTATTTTATATTTTAGCCTCAGAAGATAGAGTTGGGCTGCCTGTGGTAGAACGCGAGACGTTTTAGGAGAAACGCGAAGGGTACAAACGAAAAGCTACGCTCATCAGTCAATCGGAAGAGAGGGGTGGCACTGTGTTATTGAGGTGGAGTGGTTTGGTATGGTTGGTTTAGGTGGTGGCAGCCTGGTGGTGGTGGTTTAATTATCCTGCTTATCTCTCTCCATTGGGATGCTCCTAATATATATTTTTTGTATTTCTTGCAGGGAAATGGAGAAACTGACAGTGACGTATCCGAGGGTTTGGTTGAGGCTTTCAGCCAACTGAAGGTTACTGCGGGTGATGAAACATTCCTTAGCCCAGACACAGCAAGTACTACATCTACTAGTAACCATAGCGACGATCCTGCACAATCATCACCATCAAACAAACAACGCAAAACGCTGAACGACTTTTTACTAGCATGTGATATTTCTCCACTTGAAAGAAAATTGCTAGATTGGAATGATTGCAGTGAAGCTACCAGACAGCGATACACAAAAAGATGTACCGACATTGTAGCTGCAGTTCTCAATACAGTTTCACCTGACAACGCTGGTTACCTTTGGCAAGCCCTTACTTCGTCTACTGCAATGAGTACAATTCTTGGCATTGATGAGATATCAAAGTCAGAAAAGCGTTACTTGGAGGCTCTTGCAGAAGCTTATAAGAACGCAAGTAGTTGGGATACCCGAAGGCAAGTCCTATCAGTAATGTCTGGTGTAGCTAAGTACAGTGTGATTACTAGTTTTATTCCTGGTTTAACCAAGTACCGTTATACTATGGCTAATTTGCATCGTCTGCAATTTGGTTGAGGAGCACCAGTACCTAATCAGCCATCAACACGTATAAAAGTAGATCTAAAACAACTAGATCACTTTTTAGCTTTCATAACAAGCCCACACTTAGTACAAGACCTTCCCTTTGGACAGAAACAACTAACACTCTCATCAGGTCAAGTGCTCGAGGTGCCAAATGTGATCCGTACTATGATCCCTAAACGCATTGTTCGACAGTACTCTCAGTACTGCGCAGAAACTAATTTTCATCCATTCAGTGAGCGCACGATGCTGCGCATACTGTCTGAATGCAGCGCCTCAGTAAGGAAGTCTCTACAAGGCCTGGATTATTATGCTGCAGAGGGTACACGTGCATTTGATGAGCTTTTATCGCTAGTTCACAAGATGTGTGAATACACCACTGATATGGATTGGGAGACAAGAACATCAGATGCTCTCAAAGCATCCAAACTCTACTTGAAGGGAGATTTCAAGGTAATCTTTCGTACGTCATCAACTTGTAGAACTTAATTGCAGTCATTCTCAAAAACGGATATCCATGTAACATATTTATTCTTCAAGAACTGTCACGCCGGTTTCAATGGTTGGTATTTTAATCTAAGCCTCGAATTGGGAACGAATTTTTTATTTTAGGTCTGGAATGGGGGTATAGATTGTCGCGTTATATAGGGTGAGGGTTTCAGGGTCTTCGCAGCACACCCCTACCCAAACATTGTCTGCGTAACCCCCCTCCCCCACCTCCGGGGATGTAACGTGACTAGAAACGTTTTGAAAATAAGGGATTATTTGATTAACTCTGATTAACGGCTTTTTTAAAAGTGCATCTAGACAAAGCCCAAGACGTACCAGACCACTGCATGGTGTATGCCCTGACTGATAAGAGTGATCCAGACTTCAAGCAGACTTGTACCGATCACAACCATGAGGATTCCTGCGACCACTGTGAAGCGCTAACAGACACGATAGTACAGATTGAAAGTCGGCTCAACCGTTGTCAGTTTCCATCGGATGACGATCGAGATGAAGCACGATATATCATAGAATCCGCCAAGCTTGCCATCCAGTCATGGAAATGCCACATACTCCGGTCATCTAATCAGGACCAGGCGCGATTTGATGCTTTGAGGCTACTTGACCACGATACAGTTCTAATTGTCAATGACTGGGCCATGAAATTCTTACCTCAGAGATATCGAAAATCGCAGTCTGACTGGTTTGGCAAGCGAGGCATCTCGTGGCACATCTCTGTCGTCTTTCGACGACTTGATGGCGTACTTCAACGGCAGGGATTCATCCACGTCATACAGTCCTGAAGCCAAGACAGCCAGGCGGTGATCGGCATCATGCAGGATGTACTTTGTACCCTGAAACAGGAAAATCCAGCAATTCAATCTGCTTACTTGACAAGTGCTTCTCCAACGCTGAGTGCCTCTGGAAAACTCTCGTACATCCATTCTCGGGACAGGAGTAAATAGCCTGATCCTCCCCGTCTTGTTCTACAGCCGACACCTCTTTAACTCCCTTGACCGATTCATCTTTTTTGTGCCTTTGTGCCCATGGATTTGAAATTCCCTGGCGAAAATGTTGATTCAAGGAGCCACTTGTAATGAAATTCTACGATCATTGAATTGAAATGAATGTCACTCAGTAAACATTATGAACGCAATCATTGAATTGAAATGAATGTCACTCAGTAAACATTATGAACGCAAACAATACAAATAATTAAGATACAAAGGTTTTGCTAAAGCAAGTACCTGATGATGGTTTATCTATTTTGATCACTTTCCCTCTACCGATGCCATATGCACGCCATACTCTGATGCAGTCGTTGCTAAACTGAAAATTGTTCAGTTTACTGACAAGGGGGATTTTTTGGCTGCACTCTCCAGCTATCGTCCCAGTAATGGTTTCCATACAAGCAACTCGGACTCCTTCTATTCCTCCATGAGAAATAAGCGCATCTTTCAATTGAGTGGCATTTGTGACGTCATTGCCTTCATTGATAAAGGCGCGGACATGTGCTTTACAGGTAGCTGCAAGCCGGTCTGCTGCTCCTTTTCCACCTTGTGGATCGCTGAAATCAACGTTTACAATTTGCACTCCAGTTGACTGTGTGATTAGAGGACATGCCAGGATTGTGGAAGACGAGTGGTAGCACCCGGCGTTGTCTTGGCGAAGCTTGGATACAAGCAAATGCTAGAAGAGGGCGTTGGCGTGGTACCAACCTTGCAAACCAGCAGCGCAAGTCATAAAAATCAGGGTGGATCCGTTCTGATTGAAGGCTGGGCTCTCAGGTCAACAAAGAAAAGTTACCGGTTCAACGAGAAACAAAAGGCCTATCTCTTGGCAAAATTCCAGATTGGTCAAGCCACTGGAAGAAAAGCCAATGCCGATGCTGTCGCACGGGAGATGAGACGTGCCCATGGTAAGGACGGTGTGCGCCTATTCCCGGTATCTGAGTTCCTGACTGCTCAGCAGATTGCTTCCTACTTTTCCCGCCTTGCTGCCACAGTTCGCCAACAGACCCCCTCAGAACTAGATATTCTAGCAGGAGAAGAGGAACAAAACTTCGAGACAGCCAGAGACACCATCTTGTCATCGATGAATCTACAGCACCCCATTACATACGACCACTACAATGTGTGTGCCATGGTTGAAGACGACACGATGAAAAGTCAAAAGCTTCCATTCTTGCAGCTTATGTGTCAGAGCCTTGGACTGGACGTTCCTCAGCCCCCTGTTCGCCGCAAAGCTCCCTACCTTTCATTGCTGAAAGAAGTCGTTAGCAACTGCAGTTGTCAACGTTGAAGAAAAGCCTTTTAGACTGATATACTGAGCCCGGTTTTCACTATTAGCTTAAGCAAGATCAGGGCTTCAGTATACGTATTAGCCTGTTTGTATATAAATCTGAACTGCATGCTTCTTTTGTTTGCAGTTTTAGCCTTACATAAAATTACAGAAATTAAATTGTGAATGAATGAATGAAAGACAGAAAGAAAGAAAGAAAGAAAGAAAAAAAGAAAGAAAGAAAGAAAGAAAGAACGGACGGACTGATGGGTGGATGAGAATTAAATGTATAAGAAAAATCAATATTTTGTAGAGGTAATCATACGATTTCTCATTCAATTTGGAACAAGACGCTCAATGAGCGTATACTCGGGTTTATGACAAGGACCATGTCAGTTGCGTGAGGAGAGACCTGACAATGACTGACAATTGTGTGACGAGGGAGACTATGTATATATATGTCGAGTTCATTTGATTTGCATTTGACTTTGAGTTCATTTGATTACCTTTTGACTTTGAGTTCATTTGATTTGCTTTTGATGAGTTCGTGTAAAGGCCCAGTCGAAAACGCTCAACATCTTTTAGAGTGGGCCCAGACGAATCGGCGTATGCGACCCGTTTGTGGCGCCATGAATATGCAACCTCAAGTGACCTCAAGTACGTTTAAAGATGTACGATATACGTACCTCGATACTCATCGATACAAATAATCTCTCTCGTCACGCAACTGGCATTGTCATATTAAATACCCGACTATACGCTCATTGAGCGTCTTCTTCTGTAACAGATCCCTGAAATCTAATGACGTTTTGATTTCGATTGTATTTTGCCGTTCACTGACCTGTTTTGAGTTCTAAAATTAGGTCGCATCATAGATGTATGACTCAGATAAGGATCATGCATCGTACTGAAACTATTCGACCCGTTTGTGGCGAACATGAATATGCAACCTCAAGTGACCTCAAGTCATAATAGATGTATGACTCACACAAGGATCACACAACTGTAATCGTACTGAATTTTTCAAACGTGGAATAAAATAAACATCCATCGTGAGTTACTGAAAATAACTCGACTGGTTCGATTGTTTGCATGACTTCTCTACATATAATTATATATATAAGTTACTGAAAATAACTCGACTGGTTCGATTGTTTGCATGACTTCTGTACACTGATATTGCTTTCTGTCGTAATAGATCCCTAAAATCTAAGGACGTTTTGATTTCGATTGTATTTTTGCGTTCACTGACCTGTTTTGAGCGTGGAAATTCTGTTTTAAATAGCGCTACGCGGCGGTTCTATTTAAAATTAGGTCGCGTAATAGATGTACGATCACACAATGATCACACAACTGTAATCATAATGAATTTTTTCAAACGTGGAATAAAATAAACATCCATCGTGAGTTACTGAAAATAACTCGACTGGTTCGATTGTTTGCATGACTTCTGTACATATAGCTTTCTGTCAATATAGATGTTGTTACATCGCTGGTCGTGAGTTCAATTATAAATACTCAAGGACATAACTGTACACGTACTATTACAATTAAGCAACAAACATGGCATAGCGAGGTCATGATAGTTTTTGAGTTCATTTCATTTGCTTTTCAGTCTCGACTGGCCTGACTGTTTGCATGACTTCTTCTGTACATGTACATATAGCTTTCTGTCAATAGCTGTAGTTACATCGCTGGTCGTGAGTTTGATTATAACTAGAATCCCGACCTTTCAATATCTTGAAGATCTCAAACTGCTTTCAAATAATCTAAGATTAAATATCTACTTGAGTCATGTGTGTCG
>JAUJYZ010001397.1:185687-208073 GCA_033675265.1 Actinostola sp. cb2023 | reverse complement strand
CCATTGCTGAGTTGGTCGTAACGTACTTAGAAGACGGTGAGACGTTACATGTTTGCTTGAAGAACCAACCAAATCAAATCCTCTAAATTTATTTTAACTTTTACACTGGGGAAAAGAACATCAAAACAACTTTTTAGATTAATTCTCTTTAGTATTCATACTAAAACCTTTTTTTGAATAGCTGTATAGATACTTAGCTGTTTTGGTACGCTCCCCCACCCCGTTTTCTATTGTTGTTGTTTGTTGTTGGTTCTGCTGTTTTGTTGCTGTTGTTTGTGTTCTGCTGTTGTTGGTCGTTGTTATTGTTGTTGCTGCTGCGTTGTTGTTTCTGCTGTTGTTTTGCTGCTGCTGTTATTGTTGTTGTTGCTGCTGTTGTTGTTTTCTGCTGTTTTTGTTGCTGCTGCTGTTATTGTTGTTGCTTGGCTAGCTGCTTGTGCTGTTGCTGCTGCTGTTTTGCGTTGTTGTTGCTGCTGCTGCTGTTGTTGTCTGCTGCTGTTGTTGCTGGCTAGTTTTGCTGCTGCCTGTTAGTGTTGTGTCGCTATTGCTGTTGTTGTTGCTGCTGCTGCTGCTGCTGTTGTTGCGCTGTTGTTGCTGCTGCTTTGTTGCTGCTGTTTTGTTGTTGCTGCTGTTATTGTTGTTGTCCGCTATTGCTGGCTGTTTTTGCTGCTGTTGTTATTGTTGCTTGTGCTGATGTTGCTTCTCTTACGCCTCTTACTGCACTAAAGAAAAAACTAATTAGGCTGACCAATCAATACAGATCACTATGAGTGGCCTTTAGGGTAAGTAATAAGAGTGGATATGGCGTAGAAGGTCCTCACGTCAAATCTGATTCCCCACACACGCACACGCCCGATGGTAATCATGTCTGGTACTCCTCTCACGGCGTGTACCGAGATTTTATCTCATTATTCTTCTATTAGTTGCTATTCTATTTTATTTTATTTGCTGTTTTGTAATGAGGCATGAGACATTGTGGAATGCGCTTGTTTTTATTGGAAAGAAATAAATTCATTATTATTATTATTATTATAGTAGTAAGTAGTATATAGTAGTAGTAGTAGTATTAGTCGTAGTAGTAGTATTGTAGTAGTAGTGTAGTAGTAGTAGGATAGTAGTAGTAGTAGTAAGTAGTAGTAGTAGTAGTATAGTATTATTAGTAGTAGTGTAGTAGTAGTAGTAAGTAGTAGTAGTAGTAGTAGTTAGTAACAAAAGTAAAAAAAAAAAGTTAGTAGTAGTATTAGTATCGTAGTAGTATTAGTAGTAGTAGTATAGTAGTAGTAGTAGTAGTGTAGTAGTATTAGTAGTTAGTAGTAGTAGTATAGGACACTCAGAATAGTATTATTAATTACTGGATGATGATTTTAATTATTATTATTAATGTTAGTATTTTACGTATTATTTTATTTTTTATTATTTATTATGGATTATTATAGATTATTATCATCATCCATCATCATCATAATATAATCAAATTTATATAGCCATCTTCCTAAAATTCCAGATGTTGCTTTACAATCTCTCTCGCTCTCATCTCTCATCTCGTCAGTCTCTCTTCTCTCTCTCTAAAAAAACGATTGACATAAAAAAAAAATGCTTTCGTATCGAGGTACTGGCTCTAAGCTCTATGGGTAAAACGCATTCCAAAGTCCGATTCTATTTATGTGTGTAGTCATCAGTTCAATTATTATACGAACTGTGCGTAAATTTACCATAACACTGTGGTTTGCCGACCGTTTCTGCCACTGGATTTGAAAACGCAAAATGAAAATATGTCAAACCTGATGAGCTTGATTTAGGGTCACAGGTCACTTCCTCAGTGTGTATTTTACATGTAAAAATATTAAATCACAGATGGCTACATTGTAGTGATAGGGGGTGGGGAGGCCTGGGCAAGGGATGGAGACAAATCATAGAAACATGGATGGGGTAGTGAGGACAACCTGAGATCCAGCCATTATTCATGATTTTTTCGCGCACTGAGTGCAGTACAACAATTGAATGGAAGCCACCCGTCATGACTTTCCAACATGGCATGACTTTGGAAGAATTGGTATAATATTTTTATTCCTGTGAAGAATTTTTATCTCTTTCCATTACGTCATGGTAATTTTCTCTCAGACGTCTCAATGAGACCATTGTTCTCATGGATTGAATTTCATGCACGTATAAGGTTTGAACTCCATTCACCTTTCAGTCTTTGGTCTGACTTGATAAAAAAGGAAGGTATAACCATGTACACTGCATGGGTATGCCTCAGCAGTGGAGGCATTTCTACTTTAAGGTACTTGTAACATTCAAAGTTGGAGGTCTACCACTGTCAACGCTGCACAGTTTTTTGTTCTGCAGTAAATTCCTCTGTAAAAACATCAAAGTCATTATATGCACAGTATCATCATTGTCATTTCAGTTGATAAGCATAAAATAATCTACAATTAATTTGATTGTTTTTCAGTGTCGATTCTATTATGAATGCTGGAGAATGATTTTCGTGACCAGTTTTGGATGCCAGTGATCAAAATGTTAAGCACGCTTTGAGGATTCGCTGGAATCGCCGTAAGGAGGAAGCGTTTGATAACTGGGGTAGATCACAAGTTGTTCTAATCTCTAGAGTATGTTAGAATGTTTACAATGACCCTACTGTATCCTTGTTGTCTATAATGGTACACATTTCACCATCATAAATACTTCCTAACAGTTTTTTTCTCCTTTTTCAGTGATCGAGGAAGGAAACTGCTTGCTCTTCAAGATGCTGAAATTGAGATTCCAGGCGAAGGTTGTGATGCCATTGTTGCCTTGGAAACTCCTTTGCCCACCACTGCCAGACTTTACTGGTGACATGAGCCGCCCAGCATCTTGCTCTTACTAATTTCAAGACCATTTAAGCCTGGTGGCTGTCTGTTTTATTGACCACCGTAACTATGACGCCATTATAGACACTGGCAAGGCTCCTCAAAGAACTGTCTACTACAATGTGAGTCAATTTGATTGTCATTAATTCCTGGTCTAAATAAAGTCACTGGCTGTAATTAAATTTCCTTTAAAAGCTTTCATATGAGAGCCATCTTTGCATGGGCTATTACCCACTACAATGGCCCATTTTTGGTGATTTTTGACCATTAATTTTTGCATGACTGTAGTTAACCCACTAAAATGCCCATTTTGGATGAATATGATTTTTGACCAGTTTTGCATGGGACTATAACCCACTAAAATGGCCCTATATTGAATGATTTTTTGACCATTTTGCATGGGCTATAACCCCACTAAAATAATGGCAAACCGGTTGATCGACCTGCCGATACTCTAAGTACTTAGTTTTGGAACTCTAATTTACAATTTCAATTCAGTTGAGTACGTCTATGTCTATATGTCTCGGCTTTTTGGAAGAAAATTGCTAGAATCTTGAAGCCCTGCAGCGTTGAGAATTCCATTTTGCCCATGCAACACGCTGTTAATTGCTTCATCTGGCAGACATCTAATCGCCCTCGTCACCGGCAACTGTCAGTCATTGTTCAGGTCTCTCCTCACGCCAACTGACATTGTCCTTTTCATTTTATATAGAACTGCGCGCGTAGGCTATTTAAAACAGAATTTTCCTACGACTTTCAAAACAGGTCAGTGGGAACGGCAAAATATCAGATATTTGTTGTGGAAATGAAGAGCAAGAAAACTCAAAGTTCTTCAAACCAGTGAGAACGGAACGAAAATTGAAAAACGAGAGAAATAATGTAACACCACAGAAAACTCAAGCACGATGTGGACATTTAATATAAGTGAAAGAATTGGGCTTACCCTATATTCGCAATAAATCATATTACGGAGAACTTGGATGACTGATGAATATCCGTACATCTACACTTCTTGTAGAACATGGAGAAACTCGTTTTGGATTTCATTTTTCTGACGAGATAAAGTGACTCGCTTACGCTTTCTTTAGTGTTTTAGTATAGTTTTATGATCGGTCTTTTCTGTATCAGTATTTCATGTATGAATCTAGCTGCTTTAATACAGATCCAAATAAACTGGTCGATTATTTATGCGCATTATGATATAATATTTGAATAGTAATTTGAAAGATTAAACTGAGATTTGTATTAGTATATATTTTTGTGATAGTTTAGTACCACGTTATATATTCGTGAGTTCAAAATATTGATATCCGTTAAATAAGCGCTAACATTTAGTACGTAATTAACATTTTAACTAGTTTTACACTAAAGTAGACAACCATGATGAAAGCATTTGGTGCTATTATTAGTACTATTGAGTTACTTAAACTAATTTCCTGGATATAATCTTTGCACTCTAGTCGGTATTCTCTAAAGTTAGTCATGTAGTAATTCCCTATATAGAGAATACTAATAAGGGCTTGTAACAAAAGAAGAACAAAAAGCTTTATTAGTCATTCTCTATATAGTAGAATACTAATGAGTCCATTGTTAAAGCCCTATTAGTTACTTTATTGAGATATAGAGCGCACAAAGGCTGGGCGCTGATTGGTCGAAGTGAGTTATGACATATATTCTAAAAATATGATAGAAACGTGGCATACATAATAAAAATGATACCATACGACAACCTAAAAAACAAAAACGAAACAAAAACGAAAAACTTAAATGCAAAAACGAAAAACGTAAAACAAAAACGAAAAAACTTTAAAACAAAAAACAACATCTTAAAAACAAAAACACACGAATAGATTTAAAAACAAAAGCGAAAAACTTAAAAACAAAACAAAAAACTTAAAATCATGCAAAAACCGTAAAACCAATAAACAAAAAAACAAAAACGAAAAAACTTAAAAACAAAATCGAAAACCTTTAAAAACAGAAACGATAAACTGAAACTGAAAAAAAAAAAAAACTTAAATGCAAAAACGTAAGACCATAAACAGAAAAAAAATAAAACGAAAAACTTAAAAACAAAAAACAAAAAACTTAAAAAACAAAAAACGAAAAAATTTAAAAACCAAAAACGAAAAACGTTCAAAACAAAAACAAAAAATCTAACTTAATGCAAAAAACGTCAAAACCAATAAACAAAAAACCCAAAACGAAAAACTTTAACAACAAAATCGAAAAAAACTTTAAAACAAAAGACGATAAACTTAAAAACAAAACGAAAGCCTTTTAAGGGAAAATGAAAAACTTAAAACCAAAATCATCATTGTTACGCTGAGTAGTAGAATCGATTGACGACTCGCGACAGTTTGAGCTCGGTCGGACTCGTTCTTGACTCAGACTCGGAAGTTTGGACTCGGGAAATGGAAATCGACTCCTGTACCGGACAAACCCTTCCCTTTCAATCCAATGACGCCTACTTTGTTCTCAATTCAAGGAGCGCACCGGACAGTTATCAAACACAAACATGTTACTGTTTATTATAAATTATTATTATTATTATTTTATTAATATTAAAATTATTAATATGATTTATTATTATTATGGCAAAATACGGAGTACATCAAATAAAGACGAGCGTTTACCATACTAATAAACATAATATAACAACGGGAAAGCCTATTACTGCAATTGTCCATTAACTCATAGCAAACATGTTTGTAAGGTGAGTTGAAGTTTAGTTTAATGCTGTATGGTTTAAAGTTATACAGAGCTGTACATAGAATTGAAATGCTTTTGGTTGAGCAACAAGACACACAAAACTGCTGGCCGCGCTGCCGGACACAATGTGCTGACAATGTCAATTACAATCTCTCGATAACATACATGTTATAATAGAATCAAACCACGAGAAAGGACTGTGTTTTCCATCTTATATCACAACACTGAACAAGTGTGTTAAAAAACATGTAACACAGGAACAGCGTAGTTTTTTTTAACGCAAAATTCGAGTTGTGTGGTTATCGGATTGAAACATGTATGGTCAAATCATCATGTCTTATAGTCCAAACCCTCATACCATGTTAGTGATCATACCAAGACTCATGTCATATGTCAAACCATCATACCAGTATGTCATACCATCATGTCTTTATGTCACACCATCATACCAGTATGTCATACCATCATGTGGTATGTATTTGGAGACATGTCATGAGAACAAATTATAAACCAACACATGGCAAGAGAGATATTAGCTAAATCAATGCCCTATAGTATATGTTATGAGACATCATACTGATATTTTAGACCAAAACCATAAGTTGTATTTTTAATT
Organism: Actinostola sp. cb2023; assembly: GCA_033675265.1. Classification (NCBI taxonomy): domain Eukaryota; kingdom Metazoa; phylum Cnidaria; class Anthozoa; order Actiniaria; family Actinostolidae; genus Actinostola; species Actinostola sp. cb2023. Next base: position 201,896 of record JAUJYZ010001397.1, on the reverse strand, counting down.
CACACAAATTCTCTCATTCATTCCCACAATTTTTATAGTCAGAAAGACTACAATTCTGTCACGTCAAGATTTAGTCAATACCATTTTGAACACAAAACTAATTAGTACCAAATTAGTTTGGTACCTCCGTTACAATTAATTATAATAACTTTTCATTCAGTTTTCCTTTCAATGTCATTTCATTCTCTTCTCTAGCCTCTTTGTTCTCCTACCACACCTAGTCACATTAAGCCTCGCTAGATACTTTTATCCCGTTTATGCTTATAACATTTGACACGACTATAGTTAGCTTATGATTCTAGTTATCTTACAGTATAACTTTAACACAATATCCTTCAAGTAATAGCTATGCCGAATCACTAGTTTTCCTTCTGATATTTGTTTGTTCTAACTATAACAAAGAAGACTCAGTACAGCATTCTAGCCAATCACAAACCTTCATATATTGACATTGATTGTAAGCAAACTAGTGGTCGCGAGTTACTATAAATAGAACTACACGCGACCTTATAAGTTAGATAGTAGAAGAACACTTGTAAGAACCTGAAAGATATCTGAAAAAATAAAGATACTTGATGACGATACCAGCTCTACCACAGAGAGTCCTTGCTAACATATACATCACAGCGCAAGTTATTTACAGAAAGGACATATTTATTCGTGCTATGATCAACTGAACCTTGAATCAAGCAACTGTCTCCCTGGTGAATCACGGTCAGTATTGCTTAGCAATAGCACCCATGCGCTGTGCCTCTAACAGAATTACAGTCGTTTCGCTTCTAAAACTTTTGACAGTCAGGTTATTCGCTTCGAGTTTTCCGCTAAAATTCAAAATAAGAATGAATTCACTACTCGAATTCTGATTGGATTATTAAACAATTGGCCATCCTTATATAGACAAGCTTCAAGCTTCGCATCTCAGAGAATTGTAAAACATTGGTGACGCCACTGATCATTCAAGTCACACAACACTATACTAACAGTGCTTTCGCTTCCAAAGAGTAAACTCAAATAACGCTTGGAATATACTTTTATTTTCTTTCTTATCTTCAAAATAAGTTTTATTAAGCACAATATGCACATGTTTTGCGCATAAAATGAGGGAAATCCACCAAAGTAGGGACAAGTTATCGCGGGGTTTGATTGTTTGTCAATAATAAAGTGACAGTCACACAACAGTGCTTTCGCTTCCAAAGAGTAAACTCTCTAAACTCGCTGAGGACTCCTCGCACTCGAGCGCAACTCTCAATTCCTCGAGCGATCACTGCTAATAACAACCCAATTTCCCAAAGCTCGCTTAAACTCTGTCGTGTAAACACTGCCTACAGAAAAAGCCTTTACTCTGAATGTTTGAAAATCGAGTCTTTCCCAGTCTAAGAATCACAGACTCTGTGGTTAATAACTCGTAAATCGAGGTAAATATTGTCCTCACGATATCAAGTATTTAACATATATAATGTATTTCACTAGCCTCCTCCTAGTATTTCACGATGTTTCTTGAAATTTCTCTTGATATTTCATCAGTTTCATTTAGAAGCGAACGGACCTGTCATTAGAAGCGAACGGACCTGTCATTAGAAGCGAACGGACATTTGAATGTGGAGGCGAAACGTTTTAGAAGCGAAACGACCTGATACCCCTCTAACAATACATTGTGGGCCCGTGAAACATGATTATAGAAAGCAAAATTACTTTAAACTGGACTGTTATTTTTCCATTTGTATTTATATCAACATTGACTACACCAAACAGCCACTAATTGGCCATTACAAAAAAGAGCAGGGGACTGGGAACGAGTTTATTATAATTAACGTAATTACGATATTAAGTTTATGACATGAAACAACATTTTGAATTTATCATATGTGAAAATTTTGATGTGATTTGAGTGAATTCTGACGGAATTATAAACTTTTGAAATGTTGAAATTTTACAGTGAATGTATGGTTTGGGTAGACAACGTAAAAAAATTAAGAGTTTGTATGGGAAAATGTACATCTTTGATGCGCCTAGCATCGTCAATATTAAGCCAAAGTTCACCAAACTTTACAGATTAGCTAAGTAATGTTGCCCACTTTTGCTAGTTTCTTATTGAATTAGTTTTACGGACTTGGTCCCAGTCCCCTGCTCTTTCTTGTAATGGCCAATCCTTTGGCCACCCAGAAATGAGCCAACGCGATAGATATCATTATCAGAAACTTTGACTCAAATGACTTGATATTGATTGCGTGGAACCAAATCCTACGAAATCTGCAACAGCTTGGAACTCGCACGAAATTCAAATGTAAAGTTATAATTTTCAATGATAAAATACCATTTATACTGTACACGTTAATCCCCGATAAAAACTCCAGTTTAGTACGTAAGACTATATCTTAAGGCCAATTTGTAGGGTCAATCAGGGTTACGGGTGTTGCTCTATATATTACACAATAATACTCAAGAAAGTTATGCAATGCTTCAAAACATTAGAAGCAAATAATGGTATAACTAACAAGAATATATATTGTGTTGTCTCTGACTTGATGTTTATAATTATAATTGAATATAATGATATGGTATAACTAGTAGAGTGCAATTTAGAAAAGCGTGAAATAGTACTAATTTTAAATAGTACTAAATAGTGTTATTTCTATTATTTCATTAGTGCTATTTAGTACGTACGAATTAGTTATTTAGTTTTCAAGCTTTTCTAAATTGCATTCTATATATCAGTAAACAAAACCTAAATGTATATTTTTAGTGCTTCTATAGCAGCTCTCATTCAACCAGAACATCAACCATTTTGCCTGTTTTCTTTTATTTCACATTGCTTTGTATTAGTTCATAATTTGAAGTTATAAAACCCTACTTTGCGAGTGTTTCACGGGATATAGTGTCGATACTCTAATTCAGTAGAGCAGAAAGAAAGGAAATAAGAAAAATATATTAGTTTAAAGGTTTTCTGAAGTATTTTCTCGTATTTCTTCGCGGGCATTTCTATCAACGTACTGTCCTATTTTACTTTCTCTGTGATCTTTCCTGATGTCCAATGTTGAGTTCATTGAATTGAAGTCACAAATCTTCGCGAAGCAGTCAGTTGATTGTGTGGTCAACCGACATTCGTTGTGCATGTTTGCACGATTAAAATTATTTTAAATACTAAATTGCAATGAAGATGGTTTGTTTAGTGTGAAAACACAAGACTTTTCCGCTTTTGGAGTTCTTCTAATCAATGAATCGATCTAAAAACGTGTGCACACGTGTCAAGTTCATTCAGTCCTTGTACAGATTCTTCAGCTATTTTGAAAACCCCCAAACGTACTATTACCTCGAGAATAACTCATCATTCAGTACAAAGTAACATCTGTTTAATATAGATTAGAATTCAATGAAAATGTTGTGCAAAAGAATCTCTAAAGCTGTTCACTATAAAACGCTTCTTTTGTCATCAGTAACATTTTGTTGTCGTGCTTAACGCCACTTCTACAACCGTTTTTTTTTTTCATTTTAGGAACTCAGTTCAATATTTAAATGGTTATCAATATACCATAGTAATATATATAGGCTTACCTTGATTCGTCGATGAAACCAGAGGCAGAACGCAAAGCAAAATTATGATGCCTCTCGTCATTTTTCCAGCAGCCTTTCGTCCTAATGAAAGCTACAGTTTGACTTGTTTCACACAGAACCAGGGAATCTTTCCAGGTGAGACTTCTAGCTTAAACAGCTTGGTTTCTGATATGTACGGTGGCCGAGAGCGGACATAAAAAAAAGTCCAAGTGAAAAGTGCGAAAAGTCCAAAAGTCAAAGTGAGTTAGGGTAAATGACAAAGTCAGTTTGTCTTCTCGGCTAAACTACTTTGCCCTCACTGCATTTCGCTTTTGTAAGGTTTGCTTTTGAAAATTTGTCACGGTCCACTTTGCCTCGACGTATTTTTTTGTCCGCTCTCGGCCACCAAGGCCACTTTGTCACCAGCCATTTTGCCTTGAGACATTTTGCTTTGAGACATTTTGCCTTGGGCCATTTTGCCTTGAGATATTTTGCCTTAACACACTTAGCCACAAGTAAGTTTTACTTAAACCACTTTGTCCTTAGCTATTTTGCCACGAGTTACTTTCGATCGCTTTTGACTGTTTTGCACAGACTGCGATATATTCAAAAAGTACCAGGCGTTTCTCGTAATATAAAAGAACAAGGAAGACATCCATACTCGTTTAAGCCGAATCTACACGAGCAAATTTTCCTTGACAAGTTTTCCTTGACAAGGAAGACTTGCTCGTGTAGACGACAAAAATATCGCCAATTTTTCCCTGTCAAGGAAGACTTGCTCGTGTAGATGACAAAAAAATTGTCAAATTTTCCTTGTCAAGGAAAACTAGCTTGTCAAGGATTCTAGTAATGCTATCTATTTGTTCTTGTTCTTCTTATTTATTAAGATGATGATGATGATTATTATTATTATTATTATTATTATTAATTAGCTAAGTACTGCTTTTAAAATAAATGAGCTAGACAATCCCCCTTTCCAGACTCAGTTACTAACCGACCCAGTCTTACTTGATTTTTTCATTACGAGAAACGCGTGGTACTTTTTGAATTTTCTCTTGAAATCAGTCAAGAGTGTCTCGTGGCAAAGTGGCCGAGGACAAAGTGGTTTAAGTAAAACTTACTTGTGGCAAAGTGGCAAAATGTCTCAAGGCAAAATGGCCCAAGGCAAAATGGCCCAAGGCAAAATGTCTCAAGGCAAAATGTCTCAAGGCAAAATGTCTCAAGGCAAAATGGCTCGTGGCAAAGTGGCCTTGGTGGCCGACAGCAAACCTTACAAAAGCGAAATGCAGTGAGGGCAAAGTAGTTTAGTCGAGAAGACAAACTGACTTTGTCATTTACCCTAACTCACTTTGACTTTTGGACTTTTCGCACTTTTCACTTTGACATTTTTTATGTCCGCTCTCGGCCACCGTAAATATGCTGTGTATTTGTACAGTCCGTGGGCAGATTAGCAACTGTCACTTACAACATTGTTAGAACTACTTATTGACGTGCTTTGTATAGGGATATGTTTACCATGACACGTAGAGTCAATTTATTCTTTCAGAGTAATGAAGCCCACGCTAGAAACTTTAATTACTAAATAATTATTCTACAAATTTGATATTTTCGTTACGACAAACCACAAGAGCCGGTGACCAGTTTTAATTCTGAAAAGCGACCAGCTTCAAGTTGTTATTTACGGAACATTATGACTGGTAGTGTAAGTTTGGCTTTTGCTGGACAAAACAACACACACTTCCGTTTCTGCGCGACTGAATCTTTCATCGAAAATATATGATCTTTTTGGCCTTGGCTTTAAACTCGAAGTCGCCCTCTTTTTTTTTCAACCGCATAAGAAAAGCGACCACTTACACATACATATTTCAAAGTAATCGTAGAATTATATATATTTATGTATCTAAGTTTCTCTAAGTTTTGAACGCAAAAGCGTTTTTTAAAAGCTTTCAGCCAAAATTAAAAGTATTTGGAATGAATGAATGAATGAATGAACTTTATTTAAAGAAGGTTAATATAAAAACATTTATAAAATGCACCAGTTTAGCATAGCTAATCTTCCACTGGGCCTTCTAGGTTAAATAAATAATAATAATAAATACTGTGTTTGCACACAAGGCAACTATCTTAAGCAACGCGGGAGGTGGGACGTTTAGATCGCCGAGCCACAGACAATAGATGTTTAACAAATTTCCTGTCCGAATTTGTAAACGATGAATGTGCCTAGAATGGTCGAAATTGTGAAGGACACAATGTCTTCGTTGGTCGTGTGAAAGTAGACATCTGATTCATGTTGTTGTTTCTGTTTTTTGTTTTTCCTATGAAGGAATTCCTTTGATCTCAAGACTCTTCGTTTTGATATTTTGTATAACCTGAGTTAAAAAATTGAAAGGAATGCGTTTAATAATGACTTCAAAAATATACCAAGAAGCTTATTGTTAAGACGCCATTCTATCTAAACATTTTATTTGTTTTTGTGTGATCAGATTGGCAAACATTTAGCAGAGCATGTTGATCTTCAAAACACCTTGAAGAAATCCTTAGGATTTGATTAAGTGAATTGCTCCATCTACTCAGAAATGTGTACATCTGTGGGCGTGCCTCCATGGCCTCCAAGCTCCTCCCCGTTTTTCATATTAGGTAAGTAATCTTCTTGACACCTTTTTCGATCTTTGAGTTTCTAGCTTTATTACTCGTGCCCAGGCCTTTGGCCGCACGAGTTATAAAATACAGGTCGTATTTTAATTTTTTTCAATGTCAGAAAACTGCAAAGTTGTGCAATATCTGGTATCCAGCATCCCTTGTGGTAGCACATGGTATCACATGCTATCGAGTCAACGAGACGCCATTTTGGATTTTAGACATGGGGAGGACGACTTGAACGATTCATGTGGAGTTTCACGAGCGAAATATTGCACTTTTTACTCGTCGGAGTGTTAAGTTAAGTGGTAAAGACGAGAAGACCTTCAAACTTGAGATCACCAACTCTTCCATTCGTGGGGGAGCTGTCACAGCAGCAAATAACGAAGAGACCAGCAAATATATGGTCGCCACCCCTTCCATTCGTGAGGGAGCTGTCACAGCACAGGTCGCCCAAGCTGTGGACTTGTGGCGAGATTTACAGTAAATGTATGGAGCTTCACAGCGAACTTTGAAAACCGTCTAAATAAAATTCTACAAACCCTCAAAGTAGTCCTACTTGTTTATTGTGTTGTCCTTTGGAATTGTGTGAGGTTTGGAGCCATTCCGATCGATTTCAAACTGTGGGAGTTGTGAGCTGTGAAAAATTCATTTTGGGGTATTTCCAAAAACCAAAGTCGTTACGTTTACTTATGAACCAAGATAGCTTTCTGAGAAAAGTTTGAGGGAAATCTATTTACCGACCGAAATCGCGTGGACCGCTTTTGCGGAGTCTGGCACTTAAGACGGTGTCACGCGGCTAGTGTTTGTCGAAAGTATAAAGTAAGCCCTACTGTGAAGACATCTTCTTATTGGATGCTTTGTAGTAAAGTTACTACTAATTTCGTATCCTGTTTGTTCCCTTCTGACAAGAGTAACTATGTATATTCCAATCTAAATAATTATTTTATTAGTCCTCATGCGATGCTATTTCCTATATAAAAAAAACACAACAATATTTAAAACTTAGTAAGTTATAATTCGTTACAATGCACAGAGGAAGGCAAATTGTCTTTATTCTGCCGACACGCCTGGTAACATTACTTTAAAAGCGTGCTTAATTGTACCGAGATGCGCTTTGAAAACGATTGCCAGCTTTATATTCTGATCTTTGATAGCGCTCTGAAAGAAAGACGCTAAAAATTGTAGGTAGAACAGGTATATGAGTCGCAATAAAGAGCTTGAGGTTTTGTCGTTAGTAGTGATAGTTGAAGTATTTACACACTTGAAGTAACATTACTGGTCTTTAGTAATTCTTACTGTCAAGACCTTTTCTGATTCGACGGGCGACAGTAACATATACCCAACTTGAACGCATTTCCCCCTCAATTTACGCTCTTTACACTGAAACGGCATTTTATAAGAAAAAAAGAAAAAAAAACGCCGTTTTAGTGTGGATGGAAGGCCTATCCCCTTTGTCTAAAAGGCCCAAGCAAACGGGCCCAACAACACCCAACGTTGTTGACAGTTATTGGGCAGTATTGGCGCATACGACGAATAGCGCGTGCTGCTATTTTTGTCTACCCAATAAAACACAATTAACACCCGCTAACTAACTCTCCCGTAAGCGGACATCCACCTTATTTTTCTTTGGTGTCCGCTTACGGAAATAATTCTCGTAAGCGGAGAGCTCTACTAACGGACACTTATTTCAATTCCCGAGGGTGTCCGCTTACGAGAGAGTTGACTGTATTAATTTTCTTTGGTAATTCACTTGTATCATGTTTTACCAAATTATTATAAAACAAATTGGCATATTCATTGATAGCATCTAATGTTACAGGATTCCAATAACCACATGATTTGATGAGAGAAAAACATATAGAGTAAACAGATAAGGCACAACATTCTTTATTCATAGGAACGTATCAAGAAAAGGGTAAACTTTTTTAGAACAATAGGGATTAACAGGGATTAACTCCCATACACAAGTCTCACACTCAGGATCCGTTCGTCAGTATTTCGGTAACTACGGAAGACTCTCGTCCCCCAGGGGAAATTGCCGGACAAGTATTATTTACAATATGAGTGGCAATGTTGTATCTTATTTACAATCTCGAGCCGAAGGCGAGAGATTGTAAATAAGATACAACAGTTGTCACGAATATTGTAAATTACTTATGATATTGTTTAATCATTGTTTGAACCAGGTAGGCGTTTCAACCAGAATTGTAGTCAATATCTGATTGAGATGAAAAGAATATAATAATTAAATAACTGTTCTTTTAGCATTCAATTCTCATTCCGATTGCTTGACCGCACTAGCTAAACAATGAAGGCAGTTTCGCATTATAGCTTAGTTAAGATGTCGATTGTTTAATGATAGTTTTTGAATAGAGTTGATTGCTCATTAAGACATACAAAGAACAAATACGGCAAATATGTAATATGAATGCTTTTTCATTTAGAATATCATTTACACTTTTGTTTGGTTTTCAAAGGGCGCTTTAATTGTGAATGCGAACGGAGTTTTGATTATTTTCAATCAAATCAAGAACAGTTCTCACAGAAGGTCATAGAGCTAAGACGGGCATTTGAGACGATGGCTGACAATTTTCGTAAACTGCCAAAAGTGCATCACAAGAGAGTCAGTTGTTGAGGGAATGTGCCCATAGCACCGAAGTGGAGTGTAAAGTCGGATTTCTGAAGTCTGGCAGATATATCGTAAAAACAAGGTAGCAAGGAAAGAGTCTATTGACTTTCTTTTGACACATAAATTGCCTTATGAAGTTCTAGTTCGACTAACATTACTTTACCACCTTCTAATTCGAGGTTCTTGAAAAGAATAACGTAGCAAGTAACGCAATATTTAGCGAGAACTGTGCGAAGTATTTTGAAGTAATCTCGTGTCTTTCAAAGTTTGCTATAATTTATTTGAGATTGTGAAAGTATTGCCGCACAAAGCTAGAAATCCAATGATTGTATCATTAGTAAGTAAGCTAAAACTGTGAAGGTGCTAAGCTCCAATGAAGGGAGTTACATTAAAGAAACTGCGGAACAAAATCTAACGTGTACTGATTTTTCTTAATTAGCTTTTAGGATAATGTATTGTTCCTCTCATATAATGCATTGATCGATACAGAATACTTATAGAGCTTATTAGTATTCTGTAAGGAATATTTTCGATATGCTGAATTCAGGCATGAATTATTAGTATTAAGGAATACAGATCAGTTTCGCTACTAAATAGATCGAGCCTTTCGCACGGTATATCGGCTGTATCTTCATGAAAACTTCAGTCACAAACTTTGATCATAGTCTAGGACTCGTAGAAGCTAAGAGTTTGATCGGGCAGAGTAAAACGATATAAGTTATACCAGGGAGGTGTACAGTCAGAAGTCACAACACAATAACATCAGTCACAAACAACAGGTTAAAAATAACTAAAGGCTTTCAGCTTGCGGAAGTCAAAAACATCAACGGCGATCTATGTTCAATTCTCGGTCTTTATTTCTGGAACTTCACTCATAGAATGTAGAAAGTAATGCTAAGATTTGAAGTTAAGGATTAGTCAGAGTAGAAGTATATATCGGCGAACTTAGTTTAGCGGCAGTCAAGATTTAGTCGAGTCACTGATGCAAACATTAGCACTCGCTCAAACATCACTGAGTTAACTTATCGAAGCCGTCAAAAACATCAACGGTGATCTTATGTTCAATTCTCTTTATTTCTAGGACTCATAGTATGGTTTCAGTAAAATAAAGCTAAGATTTGGGCGGAGTAAAAGTATAATGAGTTTTATTAACGGCCGGCAGTCACTGAAGTCATAACACAATAACATCACCAAACAACAAAGTTGGTACGGCTCTCAGTTATTGAAGTCACAAACATAAACTGACCGTGGTGATCTATGTTCAATTCTCTTTATTTCTAGGAATCATAGAATGGTTTTAGTAAAGCTAAGATTTGAATCGGGCAGAGTAATTGTATCACAAGTTTTACCGGCAGTCATAAGTCACAACACAACTGACTCACAAGCAACACAGTGAATACGGCTTTCCAAGCATCAACGGCGATCTCTGTTCGACTGATTATCATTATTTATGGGACTCATCATATATATTGAAGTCAAAAATATGTTTCTTCGTCAGTTGTGATTTTATTAGAGCTAGAATTGAAGTATCGGAGTTAAAGATATGACCGTAAACCGGCTGTAATAATGATTTCCTGAATTTGAACATTTCTTTCTGGTTGCCATGCAACTGTAATACCGATTTCTGTCTTACAACCCGTTTCACGTTTGACGGAAATATTTCTTTCGTCTCCAAAATGTGTAAAAACAAGTAGATTGTTTGTTTATCAAGTTTGTGACATCGCGATTGCTGATTTTTAGCATCTAATCCTTGAACTTTCAATCAGTCAGTGTCGTTTGAGTTTTGCTCAACAACAACAGTGCTCATCACTACCCCCATTGTTAATTGACAATTCACTCCCGCCTCTACTGGTGACAGGCGAAACTATTGTCAATCCGAAGTTTTCCGACCAAAAATCAGCATACTAATTAGTAAGTTCGGGACGTAGTTTGAATCTCCCGCGTCATTAAACGTGAACAAAAGACTTTCCTTATTTGGCGGTAATCCATCAATGAAATAAAAGCCTTTGTTAGCAAAAAGTTTACCTTTTTCTTTCATGTATACCATTTTCAGCCGGTGCTTGTAAATTAGAATAATTTCTGCATGCATCTGAATCCATATTTGTTGTTGAATAGGCTGTTTGCAGGACTTGGTCACGTGCTTGGTTACCGCATAGCAACGAGATTTTGGAGGGCAAAGCTGTCCTGGCGCGAAATATAAAACGTTCAAAACAAACAAAACATCTGATTGTTACAAGTCGTCCATTGTCATTAATATACTTTTTTCAAACCAATTTAAACCATTGCTACCCTTTTCTGTACATACAAGAGGCATAACAATAATACCAGAGGCATAATAATAAGTCATTTTTTCAGCACTAGGTTGAACAAAATTATAAAATAGAACTAAGTGCTGGTATGAGGGAAATCCTGTATTAAACCTAATGGCATCATCATTAGATGAGAATCTTTCAGGTCCAAATCTGTTTAATGCTAGCTGAACTGAGTGTGCTCATTGATAAGTTGTTCCTTTGTTTTGTCCATTTCTTCTTGGGATTTAGTGAAAGATTCTTGTAGCTTGTTTATAATTATTGAAGACTGGATTTTACAGATAAGCATTTGTTCTTGTGTGGCCTTAAGTTCACCTTTCAGTATCTCAAGATCTTGCTTCAGTGCTTCAAAAGAGGTTTGATGGTTCACTTCATCAAGTACCTTTCCAGCTTTTGGGGTTCTTTAATTATAAAGAAAAAAAGAAGTGAGTAAACATGCATATATGTAAATGAGCATAATTTTGTATATTAATTATTATTACATCACTATAAACTGAAGTTAAGTAAAATTTGAACTCATTTAGATTGCATTAATAAATAATTAAAATAAAAAAAGCCACAAGTATTTATTTACCCTGGGTTCAGACTCCCTCATGGCCTCGATCTGGAACCCAGGGTGCAAGTAACTTGGAATATTACATACATACAATCAGCTTATCTATAATAAATGAATATATTAATAATAAACTATATAAATAAATCAGATAGACAAATTAGCATCCATAACAATCTGAATTCTTATTATATATTTAAATTACAGAGGTATCAGAGGTATATATATACTCATGCAAACATAATATTTCTAATTAAGTCAAATATTTTCACTGCAAAGGGTTTCAAAAAAGTCTAATTTTATATCCAGTAGCTATCTAGCAAGCTATCTCAGTTCTGGGTTTATGTACATAATATATAACTAACAGAACTCTTAACAACGTACTATAAAATATATATTTCTTCTAAATGTAGATCACGTACATCATAATTTATATATTCAGTGTGTTACAATACGGTAGTGATATGATCATGATATACTTACTTGAAAGTTTGTACATTACGAACAATGCTTCTCCTGGCTTTAGGCTGTTGTACTGACCACTCAAAAATGGATGGAATGGCTCCTCTTTTGAGATATGGACGGTCTGATGTTGCTGGCTTGAAGTCTTCTTTTCTAAAATGTCTTGAACATACTCTCGTTGCACTTGATATCTGTCAAAAATCCAATCGACACCTCATCTTTTGGTGAAACATTCGTTTTGTATTTTAAATTTAGATTTACCTGAAATGTTTTGCCGATTTTCCTTTGAATTTTAGCCAGCCATTGTTTTCTAACTGCAGTATTGGCCTTGGTCTCCTTGGGAAAACGGTGAAATGACAGCGATGAATCGTATCGAGAATCGCCTCCACAAAGAGGAACACAACAATGGTATTTTGAGCCTTTGACGATATTTCTTTTTTGCGTCCGTAAACTCCACGCTAGGGTTTGGTACTCCTCCATTTTCTTTATGGTACGAATAAACATTGATAAATATATTATTTCAAGAGTTTTGAAGCACTAGAAGAGGTAAGGGAGAAGAAAAAACTAGTAGTTTTTTCGTGACTGCTTACCTTGTGAGGACGCCATGTTGCGATTGTTTACTTGTGAATCGAGAGACGATTTTGTACGAAAAAAGCGGATTTGACAGCAGCCAAATATTTAAATGTGAGGATATCAAAGTTGTATGTACAGAAAAGGGTAGCAATGGTTTAAATTGGTTTGAAAAAAGTATATATTAATGACAATGGACGACTTGTAACAATCAGATGTTTTGTTTGTTTTGAACTTTTTATATTTCGCGCCAGGACAGCTTTGCCCTCCAAAATCTCGTTGCTATGCGGTAACCAAGCACGTGACCAAGTCCTGCAAACAGCCTATTGTTATGGTCTGATACAGCAGTTGAAACATAATGTACTTCATCCACATGACCAATGTGTATTATAGTATAATTATTTCCTGTCTGTATTGGCCTAATAACAGTGAATGCTGCAAAGCCCTCATTTGATTCTGTAATACGGCTGGTAAGATTCATAGCATCTGCAACTGCTTGTATGATTAGTGCATCACACCATGTACCTTGTCGAGACATATTAGATAGATACTTTACCCATGAGGAAGCTGTTTACTCTCAATAAACCTTTCTGGGTTATCCAGTTCTCATGTATTGAACACCAGCAGTACGTACATCCATGTGATAGTTGGTTTCACCATATAACTGATGGGATACTGCTCTAAAGAAACAATCACCTGCACCACCAACATCCAATAATCTTAAACCTTGCACGGTTAATCTAGACTGTAACTAATACCATCTAAAGAAATGTCCTGACTTTAACTACATTAAAACTATACTAAGTCTTCCACCTGACTTATTTGCCAACCAGCATTTCAACTCAAATGTGAATCCAAATGAACCCTATCTGGTGACCGTACGGATGAACACCTCAGTAATTGACAGTGATAACAATTGGAATTCCTTGCTATTTAAAGAAGCCTTTCATATAAAAATACAAGACCCTCAGTTAATTATAAACAAGGAATTGAAGGCCTCGAGGGAACTTTTGTTATTCAAATAGCTGTTTTTTAAGTTCTGTTTACTGTGTAAATTACCATTCTGCCTGATGATGGTTTAAAGTAAACCGAAATATTGCCAAACACTGTTTGCCTTTTCATTGGGGGTATACTTCCATGATGAGTACCATTTTCGGAATATCATTTATTTTAATAGTAACTAAGATTTTTGATATTTTATGCTTGGCTCTTCTTGGCTTACTAATATAATTATGATCATATCTCTGACTTACTCCTCTCTTCATATCGTAAGATGTTCATACACGTCAAGTACAGCCAACACTGACACTTTTGACATGATAGTTTTGTAGATTTGAGTGTTTCAACAACTTTGATTTTTGATAACAATGGTTCGTTTGATTACTGTTTGTTTAATTCATAGTATAACTTTGGTTTTTGATAACATTGGTTCATTTGATACTTGTTTGTTTGATTATACCTTTGCAATTCGACCGTACTTGTGGTCTCGTCGTTATTTGCTGCTAGAACAACTCCCCCACGAATGGAAGGGTTGGCGCCGGACCATATATTTGCTGGTCTCTTCGTTATTTGCTGCTGTGACAGCTCCCTCACGAATGGAAGGGGTGGCGACCATATATTTGCTGGTCTCTTTGTTGTTTGCTGCTGTGACAGCTCCCCCGCGAATGGAAGGGGTGGCGACCATATATTTGTTGGTCTCTTCGTTATTTGCTGCTGTGACCACAGGTAGCCCAAGCTGTGGACTTGTGGCGAGATTTACAGTAAATATATGGAGCTTCACAGTGAACTTTGAAAACCGTCTAAATAAAATTCTACAAACCCTCAAAGTAGTCCTACTTGTTTATTGTGTTGTCCTTTAGAATTGTGTGAGGTTTGGAGCCATTCCGATCGATTGGGGACTGATCAGAACACTCGAGAAGTGTTGAGAAGCACTCCGCTACGCGTCGTGCTTCTCTTAACACTTCTCTCTCGTGTTCTCATCAGTCCCCGCGTGCTATAAATCTGCACATAGCACGCGCGCTCGTTTTCTATTTCTTCAATGAATGCTGTGGTAAGTATCTCCAACTTGGGGGTCGGTAAAAATTTCATGCAATATCTCGTTAAAGTTCGATCTAAATTGAACACTTCTAAAGATTCACCGGGCCATAGCTCGAAATCGCGTCCACCTGAAATACCATTTCATTAAAATTCTAAAAGTTTACTTTCATCACACTTACCTGACGTTCATCCACTGCTGTAGAATATTTGATTGTGGAAATAATCAACGCTGAACATCCAACTCCAAACACCATAGTGAGCATTTCAAAGCAAAATATCTCGACATCAAAAGAAATAACAGCGGCCAAACATATACCCAGGGGAAGAAGTGTTTATTACTCGGGCCCAGGCCGCAGGCCGCCCGAGTTAGAAAATGCGGATTTCGGTAGTAGTAGTAGTAGTAGTAGTAGTAGTTTTGTTCGGCTTCAAAATGACGAGTATGCGACGTATTTAATCGTATCCGGAGTTTCAAGATTACTCCGCAGATTTGAAAAGATAAAGGAGACACAGGACTCAAGTAGATTATGAATCTTAGTTTTGAAAGCAGCTGTAGATCTTCAAGCTATTAAAAGGTCAGGATTCTAGTTCATCGTTCAATGACTAGAAGTGGTAAAAGGACTAGAAGCTCGCTTAAAATATATATATTTTTAAACAAACGCGAGGCCGTTATCGGAACCATCTGACCTATGCAACCTCAAGACGTATCATGTTCGTACTCACCGGACTAATAGTCTCCCTCGTCACTCAACTGTCACTGATTGTCATGACGTCAGAGAAATTATATTGTATTGAAGAAGATGTCCTTGTTTTATTCGACGTTCGAACCGTAACTCGAACCCGAACTCGATTCCAAACTCGACGTTTCGGGATCTGAAGCTAGAGAGGGGGCCTTTACACAAACTCATCAAAATCAAATCAATTGAACTCAAAGTCAAAAAGTAATCAAATGAACTCAAAGGCAAATCAAATGAACTCGACACATACATGTATATACATAGTCTCCCTCGTCACGCAACTGTCAGTCATTGTCAGGTCTCTCCTCGCGCAGCTGACATTGTCCTTGTTCTTCAACCAACTGGCATTCATTTTCAAGTACTTCCTCGAACAACTGACATTTTCCTTTTCACAATGCCCGAGTGAACGCTCATTGAGCGTCTTGTTGTCTTTAAAAATGTGTAAACTTCCATTTCGTTTAAACTTTAGAAACGAGTAGATCTTCGACATAAAATCCTTAAAATGAGCTACCACCTGACAAATGCATCAGACTTCAATGTTATTTTACTTTGTTGACACATGCGCAGACAAAATGCCCATATGCTCATGGTGAACATGTACTGCGGGACGCGCGGGACGCGCGGCACGCGCGGCACGCGCAGAGGGAGCCCAACATTATACCATACTCACAGGAAGCCCAATATAATACGTATTGCGCGCGCGCTCTACCACAGGAAACTCATCAAAAAAAGACCCGCGAATAT
>JAUJYZ010001397.1:28187-180687 GCA_033675265.1 Actinostola sp. cb2023 | reverse complement strand
TTTACCATAAAAGTACTATACAGAGATGTACAAATGCTCGACACTTTTACCTCGTAACAAGACGCCTTCGCGGCGAACGACGTCGTTCGTCTTTTGTTATGGTGACGACGACGACTTGTGTAATGAAATAAAACAATACTCTTGTCGCTTTATGTAGAAATGACCGAACATAGTTTTATGCTTGGAAATGCTTATTACAGGCAAAGAGGATTTCGCTTCATTAATTTGTAGGCCTGGATAAGAAGTACGGAAGTTGATTGTTGTGATACATGGCGCGCGAAATTCAAAACAGTCTTCGGTACGCGTGGCGCGACTGAAAATCGTATAGATAACTGCCGAATACGAAAAATATTGACACGTCCGTCTATTATAACTGTTTTAGAGCTAAATTTACAATTTCTTCATTGACTTTTCGGTTGAAATGTGACTTTATTAAGAAAATTATTTTACCCCGTTCTTCAGCCATGTTCAACCATTGTCCATCATATTGAAACTCATTATTAATCAAAAAATTGTGGGCGGAGCGATGCCCTTTTATAGTGCGTCTTCGTGTTTAATGGCCCTGATAGGCAGCAGTAATTTTAGGACTTACTGTAAATAAAATATATTCAATTCTATATATTCTCTATATTCTTGATGGTCCGATTCAATGGCCCAATTCATGATCCGATCCGATCCGATTCGATTCAATCCACATTCCATGATCCACGATCTAAGTTTCACGGTTCATTTGGTCAGGCTTTTGTTATCACGTGACTACGTGTACGTCATTTCGGAGTGATGCTATATCCCGGGCGTAGAGTGAGGCTGAAAAACGATACTATTATCCAGCGGTATTTTTAATACAACACACAGGGAACCCATGTTTAATAAATTAAATTGTGTATTGATGGGAGCTCCTGGTATTGAATAAATTTATTCCAATGCGAAGCGCGCGGTTTTTAAGCTTTTTGTGGCTACTATCTCCATATATGGAGATGTAGCCACTATGCCATCGAGTTGTAAGTCCGTCCGTAAGTAGCAGTCCAATCTTCGGATAGTGTTCGGAATCGCACAGTGATCGGGATTCTTCGATCGACACCGAAGGCCTATGTCTGCTCGATGTTTCTTCGATGGACGTTTGTATTTTTGTGACTATCGAGTTTATCGGTGACAACATTGGCGATCGACGACATGTTTCGAATTGTCGTAATCTCTCGTCTGGTTGTCGACTTATTATTATAGATTGAAACGTTATGCCTACGTAGCCTCCTTTGTGTAGTATTATTAACCCAGGATGGCAAGGAGAAAGTCGGTTTATTCCGCCATGTTTCTAACTACAACATGAGGCAACACAGGAAACCCGGTTCTATAAGTTACAATAGACACATGGAGCCCAATACTACATCTCCCCTCTTGGCATTATAGTGTATAATAAGCTCCTTTGAACTAATGTCCAATGTCAATCAATAAAACGATAAACTACTTATCTTGTTTCTGAATAAGTGTTCATATAAACTAAAACTTTGTTCAGTCTTTAAATCTTGCTGGTGGCCTAACTTCTCGACCACTTCTAGTAGTGACTGGAACAGGGTTGCTTGGAGTTGCTGCCTTGACTTCATGCTTGGCTTCAGGTGTTGTCTTTGGAACATCCGATTCAGGAGTTGTGCTTTTGGGCAATGTAACAAGATGTCTTCGGTTTCGCCTAACCTGTCCTTTGGGTGTGGTTACTTCGTAGCTCCGGTGATGTTCTGTTTTCTTGCTCACAATGCCTTCTGTGTTTTGATCGCTTATCCAGACCTTCTCTCCTTCCATCAGTGGGGGAAGCTCGTGTGCTCCACGATGTTTGTTGAAATCCCTCGTTTGTCGCTCTTTTATCTCTTCATCTTTGCACTTGAAGGTAGTCAGATCAGGAACACTTGGTTTCATCATCTCTTTGGTAGTAGGCAGCGTTGTACGGAGTTTCCTAGCCATCAGCAACTCGGCGGGACTGTACCCATGCTGGAGTGGTGTTGTTCTATAAACTAACATGGCCAGATATGGGTCTTTTGACTTTTCCAAGATGCTTTTAACTGTAGCTACCGCTCTCTCTGCCTCACCATTTGCCTGTGGATAACGAGGGCTGCTCGTTACGTGCTCAAATCCATACTCCCGTGCAAAGTTTGCAAAATCTGCTGATGAGTACTGCGGGCCGTTGTCTGATATGACACGCTCCGTAATACCATGCCTGCTGAAGATAGACTTGAGACGATTAATAATGGCTTGGGATGTGGTGCTTGACAGCTTGGCTATCTCAACATATCTCGAGTAGTAGTCGATTACAAGCAGGTACTGGTGGTTCTTCAACTGAAACAGGTCGGTGGCAACCTTTTGCCACGGGTACTGAGGAAGGCTTGAAGGTACCATCGGCTCTGCTCGATGTTGGTGGTGCTTTCTGCATTCAGCACAGTTCTGTACCCAGTTCCTCAATTTGCCTGCTCATTCCTGGCCACCAAACTGCTTGTCGCGCTCGAGCTCTACATTTAGTAATGCCTTGATGACCCGCATGAATCCTATCAAGCATCTCCATTCTCATTGATAAGGGAATTACAAGCTGACATCCCTTGAGGAGTAGGCCATTCTGAACAGTCAGTTCTGCTGCATAGGGCTGATACAACTTTATGGGGCCCTTCAGTTGGCTCTTCTCTGGCCATCCCTTTCGGCGGAATAGCACTACCTCATGACAGATGTCATCTTCCTCTTGGTGTTTGCGTATCTCCTCTCGTCGCATCTCACTGGCAGGAAGGCTCTCTATCACGTGGTTGACGAAGAGGTAGACGTCGTCCTGTAGCTTCAGGTCTGCTGGCGTCATGTTAGGCAGGGGTGCTCTTGACAATGCATCAGCTGTAAACAGGTCTTTTCCTGGAACATGCTCTATTGTGTAATGGAATCGCATCAACCTCATCCGGAACCTCTGAATTCGCGGGGGTAGACCGTCGATGTCCTTCGAGCCCAGGAGTGGAACCAATGGTTTGTGGTCAGTCTGTATATGGAATGACTTGCCCACCAGATAGTCACTGAAACGTTCACAGGCCCAAGTAGTGGCCAATGCCTCCTTTTCTATCTGAGCATATCTTTGCTCTGTTTCCGTGAGAGCCCTGGAGTGGTATGCTACTGGTCGCCAATGGTTGTTGGGCTGTTTCTGTAGGAGTACCGCTCCCAGTCCATATGAAGAAGCATCCGCTGATACAATGGTATCCAACTTCGCATTGTAGTGTGCTAATATGGCGTCGGGGCTGCTAAGCTCTTTCTTGATCGCAGAAAATGACTGTACCTGTGCTTGACCCCAGTGCCAATCATTCTTGCTGCTGAGTAGCTCGCGCAGTGGTTTGGACAAATCTGACAGTTTGTCTGAGTATTTTCCCAGCTGGTTGGCCATTCCTAGGAAGCGCTTCACATCGCTTGTGTTCTCAGGTTCCTTCATCTGGACGATGGCTTTGACTTTTTCAGGGTCTGGCTGGACTCCTGTTGCGCTGATAACTTGTCCTAGGAAGGTAACCGTCTCCTTTGAGAACTCGCACTTCTCTTTGTTCAGGGTGACACCAGCATTCTGTATACGTTCCAGGGCAGCTGTCAGTCGCTGGTCGTGTTCAGCTTGTGTGGCTCCTGTTATTAGAACGTCGCCAATCATGCAGAGCGTGCCTTCGAGACCACTGAGTATCGCTGACATTCTTTTCTGGAAATGCTCTGGTGCTGATGTTATCCCGAATGGGAGCCTGTTGAAACAAAATCTCCCAACGGGTGTAATAAATGTGGTTAACTCAGTGGAGTCCTTCGAGAGCGCAATCTGATAGAAACCAGAGTTGGCGTCAAGTTTTGTGAAAACTTTGCCACCGCCCATCTGTGCAAGTGTATGTTCGACAGATGGCAGTACATGTCGCTCTCTCCGAACACAGTCATTCAACTTGGTGAAGTCAACACAGATACGTACCTTCCCATTTGACTTTGGTACCACGACCATTGGTGCACACCAGTCTGTTGCCTTGTCAATTCTTGAGATTACGCCTTGTGTCTCCATCTTAGCTAGCTCTTCCGTTACTTTCTCCATAAGGGGTAGGGGTACTCTCCTTGGGGTAGCAACAGCATAGGGTTTCGAGTCTTCTTTCAAGTCGATGTGGTATTCACCGTCTAGCTTACCCAGACCTTCGAACAACTTTGGGAACTTCTGGTAGATCTCTTCAGGCGTGCTTTGGATTGGCTGTACCAGAGATACCAGGTTTAGTGCTTCGATTACCCCTCACAACGTAGACTTCTTGCTCAGTTTTCTCCTTGCCGCTATCGAGTCTGGCAGAGAACGAACCACGTACGTTGAGGTTTTGCTGACTGGGTCCAGTGAGAATTTTGCTAGTGTTCTTTAGCTCAATGTTCAGTTTCTTGAACTCAGTCTCTGGAATCACTGACACATCCGCTCCAGTGTCTAACTTGAACTCGATCTTTATTTCATTCACTGCTATTACAACCTTCCAGGGATTCGCTGCTACGCTGTTTATCTCCTTTGAATAGACTGCGCCTAGGTAGCTATCATTATCATCCAGGGAATTCACTGTGCCTCTTTCTGATCTGCCGACTGCCTGGTAGTGGCCTTTTTTCTTGCACTTTAGACAGGTCGCCTCCTTGGCTGGGCATTGAGACCGACCGTGCGCTGGACTCTTTCCACATCTGCTGCAGGATGTATGTCCTTGGTTTTGGGGACTTCGAGAGGGTGCTGAGCTTCTGGCACCTCCTTTAGGCTTCTTTTGGCCTGGCTTTTGCCTATTGGCTCTCTGCTGATGGTTCTTGTGAACTGCTTCAACCGTGATTGGCTGACTTGCTTGGCCTTCTGTTCCTCTGACAACTGCCTGTTGCTTTTTCACAAGCTCCGGCAGTCTGCCTTGCTGAGTTTACTGCTTTCACTAGAGTTAGTTCGGGGTCCATTTGCAGCTTTTCAGACAGACGAGAGTCCAATAGACCCACGATGATACGGTCTCGAATCATTTCGTCGTTAAGGGCGCCGTAATTGCAGTATTTAGCGAGACAATACAGATCTGTTATGAAGGAGTCGACAGATTCTCCAACCTCCTGCTTTCTTGTATTGAATTTGGCTCTCTCGAAGATCGTATTTCGCCGTTTGATGAAGTAGCTGTCGAACTTTTCCTTGACTGCGTTGAATTTCTTTGCATTTTCCCCTGACAAATCAAAAGTAGACAGAATATCGTCGCTTTTTTCTCCCATCGTAAAACCAGAGGCTGTTCGAAATCTTTCGAACCTTCTGATCCATTTTGACCATTGCTCGGGTTTCGTGAAGTCGAATTCCTCCGGCGATGCGATCTGATATGATGAGGATGGTAGCGGTGGATTTTCGGGCATTTTAGACAGCTAAATCTTAAAATCTTCAGAGAATCCTTTGCTTCAGTTGTTTAACTTGTTTGTTCTGACACCATGTAGTATTATTAACCCAGGATGGCATGGATAAAGTCCGGATTGAACGGCTAGAATGACTCGGTTTATTCCGCCATGTTTCTAACTACAACATGAGGCAACACAGGAAACCCGGTTCTATAAGTTACAATAGACACAGGGAACCCAATACTACACTTTGCAGACGTTTTAATTGATTCGCTTTTCTCAACACAACGTCTGCTAACTCGTGCGAGGTTTTGTGTTCTGTGACGTAATGTGATTGTGCGAAAACAACCAATCAGAATCCATGTTATATTTACACATGCAGTCCGTGTCAGTTCAATCCCGATTTCAAACCGGGCTTAAAAATATTCTCTTGATGGGAATATTCCCATTAATAACGTTAAACTTGGCCAGGAGGTTGGTACACATTCGTTCTGTCATATCCCAAAGTTTAAGGAGCAGGCGATGAGAGGAAGGGGTTATATTCGATCGAAAACCACGCGAGATTGGCGATATTGAGGGCCGAGTTGCAGTTGTTTTCTTTTGACGGCTCGGGAGCGAGTTACTCTTTGTCACAAACCTCGCCAGAAAACCGTTCTAATCGCTAAATAAATCACATACAGGACTCAAGTAGATATTGATCTTTATTTTGAAAGCAATTGTAGAACTTCAAGATATCAAAAGGACAGAATTCTAGAAGTGAATTCACGGCCATATGTACGGCTTTATTTTCCAACGGCCGATCAAATGACACATTGAAGCCCCCATTGTCATCAAATTTGCATATTGAGATTTCAAACCTCTATAACTCATAAACGCAAGGTTCAAATCAAAAATACTGAACCCACCAACTATTCAGCATATAGGGAATAGATGTTTAAAACAATGTCATAGGGGTTAGTTGCACTTTAAGTTGTATGTACTGAAATAACTGATTATTTCATTCTTACTTTTGTTTACTTTGTTGCTTAGCAACGCTTTAGTGCTATAAAACATTTTGTTCTTGCAATGAACAAGGTCAAAGAAAGAGCCAGTTTTTGAAGGAAAGCTAACTTTCAAGTACGCAATGAAACAGTGGTCGGTGGAACTCGGCAGCTAAAACAATATTTATGGATCCCATGACACTAATTCATTGAATCAACAAGAAAATAACAAAACCTGGCAAAATTACATGAAATTAATCACATTTCTGTAAAAGCTCTATATCAAATAGATATGTTTGAATGATTTAAACAAGCAACGTGACATCCTGACTATTGTTTACCGAACTAGCAATTCTGTATCACTGATAAGAATGAAGACCATAAATGATTAACTAATACATTTGTAAATGAACACGAAGCTTTTACATACAGGATTAAGAAACCCAAAATGTTCGCCAAAACAAAAGAATTAAGATGGCATACTTTAATGGTATATATGTTGTGATTTAATTTTTCCACTGATTTAATTTTTTCTAAGGGTTGTTCTAAGGTTAGGTTTAGGGTTTTATGGCGGATAAGTTATGTGTTTAGGTTAGTTGTAAAGGATATGATTGTATTTTTAAAAACAGAAAGGAAGTGCATTAAGAAACCAAAACAATGGACTGAAAAATGTATACCAGTGGAAGATTTCAAACCACATCATATACATATCTTACAGAAAAGGTTGTCGTGTTAATACTGGATGCTACCTAGAGTGTTGTGCATTCCAAGATAATAATTAATTTTGTTTTTGTAAAAAGAATTTTTTCTGGCTATATTGTGACGTTACTTAAAATATGTTGGCTTATCCTTCTTTTGCCTTTTATAAAGACTTTTTGTAATTTATCACAACCACTTTAACTGCAATTCGGTATGCTGTATTCATTATTCACAAGACAAGGTTTATTGAAAAAGCTGTATTTTTCTGATCTAACTTTAACGGAAATCAGTGTAAGATGCCAGGTTCACATTGGTAGTGTGATATTGTCTCACAAAATATTTTTCATGGGTTATAATTATGTTAGCAGTTGAAATAGAATTGTTATTCTACTGAAACGAAGTGCCTGCTCTCCTGTTTCTTTCTATATATTTTTAAAGAATACAACGCGACGCTTTTTAAGCAAAAAGAAAACAGAAAAAATCGGGCATGTGGCTGTCAGTGATTGATCATGACCAACAAGCCCTTTAGTTCAATTACAAAAGGATATTCTGCAAAAAGAGAAACGAACAGATATCTCTGCGTTGCTACAATATTCGAACAATATTCCGTGCGTTACTTTTTTGGAAAAGCTCTTAACTTCAAAAAACGAAATAACACAGATCTGCGCTCTTTATTACTACAGTATCCAAACGATCTTTCTTGGGTTACTTCATTGGGAATGTATGTTATATCTGCCAAAAAAATGAAATATTTCATGGCTATTAATTGACATTGAGAATTATCGGAGTTAGTATAAAAACAGAATTACTCAAAATGTCATCACTATTATCATTAAGGTTTACTTAGTAAAGACCTCTAATTTCGCTTAGAAAGACTTGACTGAGATTTAATAAGTAAAACCCACACACTTGGCAAAACGTGTCAAGAATTGAAACTTTAAGAAAACAAGTCGTTGGATTATGGTCTTGAAGTTTGCGTTACTGCGGAAATTTACTTCAAATTAATGAGACTTAAATACAGACCGTGAGAAACTCATGAACACAGTTGTGTTTGACCGGTGCCGGCTTTGCTGCGATGTTGGGTGGATATTTCTGGTTACATTTTGTGGTAGTTTTGGGTGTCGCTGTTTTCTGAAGGTAAGGAATCGTGGAGTTCTTTTCAGGATGTCAATCAATCTCTTGGTCTCTAAAAATAGCAAAATCGTTTACATGAAAATGAGGGGAAGAAAGAAGGAGAAAGAGGGAAAGAATGGATACATAAATGGAGTCGAAACAGAAAGAAATGGGAAGCGAGGATCGGAAGACCAAAAGTGGAAGAGAAAGTGAAAAGAACGTAAAGTGAAAGCAACAGAAAGAGGCTATAAAGAAGAAAATAGAAATAAATAACAATAATTACAATAGTTATTACAATAATAATGACAGTTTTTAGAATTATAATTGTAATTTATATTAGGTTTTCCAGCGCCTTTGGACTTAGGATTTAGGCGCTTTATAAATTATTTATTATTATTATCATTGTTAAATTATACACCGAATCGAAATATGGCGACCAATTTGAATAACTATTGTTCTGGACTGACCAACCTCGTGTTCACATGAATGAGAGGTTGGTCAGTCAGGAACAATAGTTATTCAAATTGGTCGCCATATTTCGATTCGGTGTATTAATATTAATAATTGCGAATATTTATATAACAATTCATGCATCAGTATTAAAGCACTGTTATCAATGATGTCCTGTAAAGAAACATGGACTAAAACATAGGAAATTACAAATTACTTCTAAACTACATTACAAAACTAATAAAATATTATTATCTTATCAATAAACTGAACAGCGAGCAAGGACCCCGAATGCGGAATTCGTTCCAGTCGTTTCCGTAGGATTGTTGGTGGTAGTGATGCTGGCTCGTGGCCCTGGCAAGTGCAGATTCTTAAACTAAACAAGGATTTATCGGGCTATGAACATAAGTGTGGTGGGACTCTGATCAACAAGAGATGGGTTTTGACCACTGCAGGCTGTCTGTTTGAAGATCCTTACCCTACCTATTACAAGGTCAAAATTCGTAAGTATCCATCTCTTTGTACGTCTTCCCTAGTAGAATATGATATCGTCTTACAGACACCCCATTAGATAGCCCAGACACCCCACTAATACAGATAGCCGATATATCCCTGGTCAGAGTTAGTAGAATTTCTCACCTTACAGATACCCCGGCCACTAATAGGGATAGCTCACTCCCGCGCGCTATAGCGGACTATCAGTGCGGAATACACCATTTCAAAGTTGGCATTGATGTTTTCATACATTTACTGTATTTGATGAATCCTCGACTTTAATTGGAGCGGGAAACACGCACGCTCTTGGCTTTTTGGAATTGATACTATATAGAGCGTACGGTGGTTTTGTCCAATGCATTACGAAAAGTAGAAATTCGCTCCAAGTATCTTGCAATGCAACTTTTCGTTGTATTTCAAGTTAAACGTTGTTGTTACACGTGGAATTTCTTCAGCATATCTTGAGTCGCAACGGGGCCGGGTTGCGTTGCGAGATGCAAGAAAGTTGTGTCATATTAAGCGGGGGCACTCAACTAAAAATACAAATAGCCGGCGGCCTGTGCACTAGCCGATGAGTAGCCAGTAGAGCAGATTTAGGGATTTGGTATCAATTTTGAGTAAACTTCATTAGATGCTTTGTCTCTCGTTAACGTCTAGGTCAGTACGATCTTAGTAAGCCGGACCCTGGTGAAGAGGATATCTCAGTACATTCTCTCATCATTCACCGAGAGTTCTTGGCATGGCAAGGTAGAGGAAATGACATTGCACTGATCAAACTCAACAAGAATGTGAAGATTGGACAGAAAGTTCGGCCTGTTTGTCTTCCTAAAAGGATGAGTCGCATCCGATCGGGGAAAATGTGCTACATGACGGGTAAGTATCATTATATTTGATAATATACGAATATTACCTGCAGTATTCATGCTGGTAATCGCACCATTTCAGCGTGTCCACACCTGTAATTTGTACCTTGATAAAGCGTTCAAGTGTAAACACGGCATAATTGAGTTTAGTATAATTACACAGATGAATATAAAGTTCCGCGCGCTCTGATTGGTCAAGAATGGCCCATTTCGTGGTTAATGACGTATTTCTGGGTACCCTGTGGATTAACACGGAAGCGAGGCAATTTCGGGCAAATTCAGGCGGCTTGTTTACAAAATAATCGCAGTATGATTTTTTTCTGTACTGAACGATCGTAAAAAGATAGAAAAATACCGTAGATTTTGTTGTTACTCGTTTGACATGACTCGGGCATTCATGTGCCGTCTTTGGTTGCCCTAACAGCGAAAGAAAAAAGGTGGCTTGTGTGAAAAAGTGTAAAATTTCAAGCCATAAAGAAAGCGAAATTACCCGAGTCAACAGATTCTTTCCCAATAACAAGAAAGAAAAGAGAGGTTAAACACCCACTTTCCGTCTTATGCTTTTCTTTTACAACTCAGATGACGACTCGGTGTCCTTGTCGATTCTTTCCAGGTGAAAAGTAACTGTTGAAAGCAAGATCAGCCAGCTCTTTCTTCGTACGATTCTTCGTCACTAGTTTGAACAACGTGTAGTAGAAGAAATTCACGTAACACCGGTATTTTCTTAGTTGAAAAATACTCCTTTGTCACAAAACGTCGACTATCTACTTCTTCAATCTCCTCCAAAAATGTCCCAGTTCCTCTAATCTTTCTCTTTTCCAATTTAATACCGTCGTGTACGACCTGTCACAGGAGCCATTTTGTGGCAAAGCAGGCGGAATGCGCCCGAAATTGCCTCGCTTCCGTGTTAATCCACAGGGTACCCACAAATACGTCACTAACCGCGAAATGGGCCATTACGTCATATGTTGCAATAGTCACCGCACTGCGAATGTAAAAGACAAGTGATGCACGGAAATGGCCATGTGTGGCTATATCAAATGCATTTCCTAAAATTAAGAAAAGGAGAAACAAAATTTGTTTTGAAGATATAGAGGTTCTGCAATGAATTTATCGTTTATTGACGGCGTTGAAATGGCTGTCAAATGTAAAACCACTCGTTTAGAATTATGCCTATTATATATCGTTACTTTTGCAAAGTTCTCTGATATTCACCTGTGTTATAACATGACCTAAGAAACTGAATCCTGCAATTCGAGTGGTATTTCAGCGTAATAGTGGTATTTCAAGCTCTCAGGAGTGGTATTTCAAAATCACCATGGTAACCATTGTTTGAGCACCAAGCATGACATTCAAATCCAAGATGGCGGATAAACCCGACAGAGTTTTTCTCGCTAAAAAAGCTGAAATATACCTAGAAACAAATCTCAAGAACAACAAATTGAAAAAGTACATCAACATGGATATATTGTCGACAAATCAGGAAGGTTTTCTTTGGCTGAGACTGCAAAAATCAGCGAGAAACGATCGACTGTTGATCGTGCTAAAGGTTTTCCTGTTTTAGATTGAGAAGTGAAATAATTATTGCTGAAAAAGGTAAAAATAAAGCTTTAGAAACCTCTTGTTTCTGTTTTCTGCATTTGTTATCTAATTTATGAACGTTTTTCTATGAAAGTAATTTACTTGAGAGCATTTTCCATTAGTTCATGGTAAAACTACAAACAACTGATCGAAATTTCAGTATTTTCTTAGGTCATGTTATAAACATTTAATAGCATGTTTTGTACGTGATATTTGGGATAAATACCACTCGTGATATTTCAAAATTGTCACAAATTTCACTCGCCGGAGGCTCGTGAAATTTTGTTAACAATTTTGAAATATCACTCGTGGTATTTATCCCAAATATCACTACAAACCATGCTATTACCTATACTAATTATTATAAAACAATTCGCCTCAGGCTTAGTGATTATTGATGAATAAAGCACACTATATACATTATGTTACGTTCTAACTATTACTGCAGGGTGGGGTCGAGTAACTGCCGGCAGTGAATATTCGAACGTCTTACAAGAAGCTGCAATTCCCATCGTCAGCCACAACAAGTGCGAGGCCAAGAACAATCGCTTGTCCAAGGTAGACAAATGGACCATGCTATGTGCTGGTTACGATAATAAAACTAGTGGCTGTTACGGTAAGTTAAGAAACTACAAACACTCAGGTGAAATTACAAATATTTGTAGCAGATAGTGAATTATTGGCTTACCAAACTCGTTTATATGTATTATGTACCTTTAAAATGCTTATAGCTGTACATTATCGTCAGTTTTCGTATATTCGATCAATCACTGCGCAAAATCATTGCTCAAGCAATCAGAATGCTTGGACACGACACGGTCGCCGCACGGCATCATAGCTAAGCTACTAACTAACTGTACTTCCCTCTCATACGAAAACGACTGTATTACTAACTAATACTGATGTTTAATATAATAAAATAAATCGCGCGCTCTTCATACCATGGAAAATGTTTGGGAATTCTTTGGAAATTCAATTTAGGTTCTCAAGGTTCTAAGAGCGCACGATGTTTTCTTCAGTGAGTCGTAGTGGTAGTAATAACGATATTACATTTTAATGTTTAAAAACATCATTATTTCTCTACTGCAATACATAGGTGACAGTGGTCGTAGTGGTAGTAATAACGATATTACATTTTAATGTTTAAAAACATCATTATTATTCTACTGCAATACATAGGTGACAGCGGTCGTAGTGGTAGTAATAACGATATTACATTTTAATGTTTAAAAACATCATTATTTCTCTACTGCAATACATAGGTGACAGCGGTCGTAGTGGTAGTAATAACGATATTACATTTTAATGTTTAAAAACATCATTATTTCTCTACTGCAATACATAGGTGACAGCGGTCGTAGTGGTAGTAATAACGATATTACATTTTAATGTTTAAAAACATCATTATTATTCTACTGCAATACATAGGTGACAGCGGTCGTAGTGGTAGTAATAACGATATTACATTTTAATGTTTAAAAACATCATTATTTCTCTACTGCAATACATAGGTGACAGCGGTCGTAGTGGTAGTAATAACGATATTACATTTTAATGTTTAAAAACATCATTATTTCTCTACTGCAATACATAGGTGACAGCGGTCGTAGTGGTAGTAATAACGATATTACATTTTTTGTTTAAAAACATCATTATTACTCTACTGCAATACATAGGTGACAGCGGTCGTAGTGGTAGTAATAACGATATTACATTTTAATGTTTAAAAACATCATTATTACTCTACTGCAATACATAGGTGACAGCGGTCGTAGTGGTAGTAATAACGATATTACATTTGAATGTTTAAAAACATCATTATTACTCTACTGCAATACATAGGTGACAGCGGTCGTAGTGGTAGTAATAACGATATTACATTTTAATGTTTAAAAAATTTACTACTGCAATACTGCAATACATAGGTGACAGCGGTCGTAGTGGTAGTAATAACGATGTTACATTTTAATGTTTAAAAACATCATTATTTGATCTACTGCAATACATAGGTGACAGCGGTCGTAGTGGTAGTAATAACGATATTACATTTTAATGTTTAAAAACATCATTATTACTCTACTGCAATACATAGGTGACAGCGGTCGTAGTGGTAGTAATAACGATTTTACATTTTAATGTTTAAAAACATCATTATTTCTCTACTGCAATACATAGGTGACAGCGGTCGTAGTGGTAGTAATAACGATATTACATTTTAATGTTTAAAAACATCATTATTATTCTACTGCAATACATAGGTGACAGCGGTCGTAGTGGTAGTAATAACGATATTACATTTTAATGTTTAAAAACATCATTATTATTCTACTGCAATACATAGGTGACAGCGGTCGTAGTGGTAGTAATAACGATATTACATTTTAATGTTTAAAAACATCATTTTTCTCTACTGCAATACATAGGTGACAGCGGTCGTAGTGGTAGTAATAACGATATTACATTTTAATGTTTAAAAACATCATTATTTCTCTACTGCAATACATAGGTGACAGCGGTCGTAGTGGTAGTAATAACGATATTACATTTTAATGTTTAAAAACATCATTATTATTCTACTGCAATACATAGGTGACAGCGGTCGTAGTGGTAGTAATAACGATATTACATTTTAATGTTTAAAAACATCATTATTTCTCTACTGCAATACATAGGTGACAGCGGTCGTAGTGGTAGTAATAACGATATTACATTTTAATGTTTAAAAACATCATTATTTCTCTACTGCAATACATAGGTGACAGCGGTCGTAGTGGTAGTAATAACGATATTACATTTTAATGTTTAAAAACATCATTATTATTCTACTGCAATACATAGGTGACAGCGGTCGTAGTGGTAGTAATAACGATATTACATTTTAATGTTTAAAAACATCATTATTTCTCTACTGCAATACATAGGTGACAGCGGTCGTAGTGGTAGTAATAACGATATTACATTTTAATGTTTAAAAACATCATTATTTCTCTACTGCAATACATAGGTGACAGCGGTCGTAGTGGTAGTAATAACGATATTACATTTTAATGTTTAAAAACATCATTATTACTACTACTGCAATACATAGGTGACAGCGGTCGTAGTGGTAGTAATAACGATATTACATTTTAATGTTTAAAAACATCATTATTACTCTACTGCAATACATAGGTGACAGCGGTCGTAGTGGTAGTAATAACGATATTACATTTGAATGTTTAAAAACATCATTATTACTCTACTGCAATACATAGGTGACAGCGGTCGTAGTGGTAGTAATAACGATATTACATTTTAATGTTTAAAAACATCATTATTACTCTACTGCAATACATAGGTGACAGCGGTCGTAGTGGTAGTAATAACGATGTTACATTTTAATGTTTAAAAACATCATTATTACTCTACTGCAATACATAGGTGACAGCGGTCGTAGTGGTAGTAATAACGATATTACATTTTAATGTTTAAAAACATCATTATTACTCTACTGCAATACATAGGTGACAGCGGTCGTAGTGGTAGTAATAACGATATTACATTTTAATGTTTAAAAAACATCATTATTTCTCTACTGCAATACATAGGTGACAGCGGTCGTAGTGGTAGTAATAACGATATTACATTTTAATGTTTAAAAACATCATTATTATTCTACTGCAATACATAGGTGACAGCGGTCGTAGTGGTAGTAATAACGATATTACATTTTAATGTTTAAAAAACATCATTATTATTCTACTGCAATACATAGGTGACAGCGGTCGTAGTGGTAGTAATAACGATATTACATTTTAATGTTTAAAAACATCATTATTTCTCTACTGCAATACATAGGTGACAGCGGTCGTAGTGGTAGTAATAACGATATTACATTTTAATGTTTAAAAACATCATTATTTCTCTACTGCAATACATAGGTGACAGCGGTCGTAGTGGTAGTAATAACGATATTACATTTTAATGTTTAAAAACATCATTATTATTCTACTGCAATACATAGGTGACAGCGGTCGTAGTGGTAGTAATAACGATATTACATTTTAATGTTTAAAAACATCATTATTTCTCTACTGCAATACATAGGTGACAGCGGTCGTAGTGGTAGTAATAACGATATTACATTTTAATGTTTAAAAACATCATTATTTCTCTACTGCAATACATAGGTGACAGCGGTGGGCCACTAGTGTGTGACGAGGGTGGTCGATGGGTATTACGTGGTTTAGTGAGCTGGGGTGATACCAACTGCGATGGACGCAAAGCCTACTCTGTGTTTACTCGTGTCGAACACTTCATGAACTGGATGCTGTTTAGTATGATGATACCACAAAGACAATATCCACGTACGTAAATACACAATTCACTCCTGAAACAATTACTGTTTTTTATGTATTATTAAGTTGGGAGGCAGAATGGCGAGGAAAGGATCGAAGAAGAGAGGAAAAGGAGAAGGGAGGAGAGCGAGAGGAAAGAGAAAGGAAAAGGAGAAGGTTTTCCAATTTAAAAAACGTCAGTAATTTACACTATAGATTTTGAAAAATCATTGCCATGAAGTCACTAGAGCTGGATTTTCAGTTTCAAACGTCTTTAGGTTGACGTTATCTTGATCATGTAAAACGGCCATTTCACGTTGAGTTTCAGCATGCGACGGCAGCAACGAATAATGTTTCATGCATTCCAACGATAATTAGTTAAATATTGCAGTCGCCTCAGCGTCGCCGTCCTAAGGTGTCAAGGTTCCTACTAGAGTCGTTTTCGTTTTTTTCGTATGAGTAGGAAACCTACGGCACGGAGTTACGGTCATGGTACGGAATCGAAGACATTGTATTCAACCAACCACAGCGCGCAAAATCATCGCTCATCCAATCAGAATGCTTGGGATATCGCACGATCATGGTGCGATATCGTCACGGCACGAACCGTACCGTAACTATAGGCTACTCATACGAAAATAACTCTATATCGCGCCACGTACTGTCTTGGATATGATGCCTGTGTTTGTTTATACTTTGCCTTATGTCTACAGGGTGCCGAGATAACCACTGGTATTGTTCAAGCTGGAATGCCAAAGGACTGTGTACCAATGATTACTATAAAGCCACTCTACGTAAATACTGTCCTGAGACATGCGGTCATTGCAAAGAATAACTAACAGACACGAGGTTAGACTAATTGGTAATAATAATATTTGCCATACTACGTATTCTAATATTATCTGCACCGCAACACTCATTTCACTAGTTCGTTTTTAAGCCTGGTTCTCACTAGCGACATAAGCACAAGCATAGAAGAGCCTTATGCGCTAGTGAGGACAGCTAAAACACAAGCAATCCATAAATATAAGCACAAGAATATCAATATGTTACATTCTTATTATGCCTATGCTAGCGCTTGTGTCGACGATTTTACAAGTGAGGACACACACGACATAAGTATAAACACAAGATTTAGTTGAATTATTTTGATAATTAAAATTATTAATTAGAAGTTGAATTATTATTTCGCTAATGAGGACCAGGCTTTACTGATCGAAAAACTGAATCGAAAAAAAAAAAAAACTCTAAGCAAGCTAGGGAGAAAACGAACGAACTGCCAAACTCAACTCACACTAATTGCCTGGTTGCTGAAGTCAACTAGGCGCGCCATAGCTGCCAGAGGCGAAAGTCGTAACAACTCCACCGCCCTTGCCTCCGTTATGTCCAGGAGGGAGGGGGCTTCTCTAGGCAACATTGCCAGAAATCAGAGACATTTTGGGTCTACGATTGTATGTGTCAGCGGAGTTACCCAGAATCAAAAGATTATGCTCAAATTCATGTAAACTATGTGAAATCTGAATCACAAACTAATAGTGTGAAGCGATCTTGATCATACAGCCTCTACAATTTAATATATTTCAAATTTAGCAAGGATACGGAAGATGGTAAGTTTACCACGGAAGCCCAAAGTTGAACGCCCTCCCCTCCATCGTCTCTCCTATTTCTCCGCCGCTTTTTGAGCCTTTCAAAAACGTGGAGGTGCTAACTATCTCTGGATTTCCTGTGTAATCCTAACAGTCCAGGCTACTAATGTAAACATGGCGATCCAAATAATCTTGACAGAAGCGTTTTCCGACCTTAAGTGAAAAACAACGGTGAAAACAGTATATTTACTCATATGCTTTTCTGTATCGGCGAAAGTGGAATTTAGCTTATCTTTGTACTGGGTTTTGTTCATATTAGGTGGGAATTTATGGCCAAACAAGTGTGATATTCTGTGAGTTTAGATGACGTCCTTTCGAACTGGCTATCGGGAAAGTGTGTACCACGCTCGACGAAGCTGCTACCGGACTCCAACTTTTAGGAATTTACTCAATTTGGCGGCCTTTTACAGTAAATGACAGAGGTGAGATGTTTGTTGAGAGAGCGATTTTTGAAATCGATTTTGTCATACTTTTGAACTTGGCTTGATATTTAAGAAGTGTACTCGATTCGAGCACCCAAAACATTAAACTTGTGAATTAGCTATCGGGAGTTTGCATCCGAAGTTTAGTTCTTCAGATATTTCTGATTTTCTATGTTTTGCCATACATTTCTACCATTTCTCTTTGATATGTAAATGTACGAAAAGCTTATGAATAATGAGCTGCGCGACCAGGCATGTCTCTGATTTCTGGGTATGACGGCGATACAGTGTTGTTGTATGGTATGACGTCACGTCTCAGTTGGATGAGTGAGCAAGGATAAAATCTTGAAAATATTCTTACTACGATCAACGGTGAATTTGTTTTGAAACGTTTTTTACAGACTAGTTCTCTTACGATTGGATTCGCGGTAAAACTTTGCCAGGATTTGCCGATCAGCAAGTTGTTTTCGGGGCTTAAACATATTTCGATAATCAAAATGGAGTGAAGATTTCAGCAAACGTGGAAGGTGCAAACTAATAGTTTGATAGTTTGATAGTTTGTCCTAAGTGTCGACGCATTAATGTCATGTCTGTTTGTAGATGTTAGTTTATATATAGCTTATTTGCAAGCTTCCAGTGAATTTATATTCATATATATGAATTTTTTCATATATTTTTTCATATTGGGAATTCTTCATGGGGAATTTTTACTAAGGAATATTTTGCATTTTTTGGGACGTGGTGTAAGTGTATGGTCAAAGGGGACTTATCTTCCTACTTGATATCAACCCCTTCCTTATGGGCGAATCTTGAAAAAAGAAAAAAGAATAATGGGGAAGTTCAAACTTTACTAGTAAGCTTTTTAATGACCGTTGCTTCGTTTCGCTCAATGTCATCATGAACTTCAAGTTGATATTTGGGTAACGAACTGAGACACATGGAAGGGTCTTGAAAGCTTTTATCAGGCAGCCAAACAGTAACTTGTGAAGTTAGTTATTTTGAGATTATTAAAAAAAAATCTCCAATTGTAAAAATATCCTGCTTTTTAAACTGAAAGCATTCACCTTTATTTACATTTAGCTTTAATACCCAAATTGGCCAAAAACTTTTTTGACGAGCAGGAGTCATTTAGTGGTATTTTTATACATCTGAACCACTCCGGAACGTCAAAAAAATGAATTGGAATTGAATTCAGTTTATTGCATTTGTGTATATTTTTTTCATTTTTAGACATAAAAAGCTTATTGGTTTTTATTATTTACGAAAACAACTCGAAATCAAGCTGATCCCGGAAAAGTCCACAAAATATGCCTCAACCCTCAAATAACTATCAATATTTGTAGTTCAAAGAGGGAATTGCGAAGCATAAAAACTACAGCATTGATCACGAAAGATAACTGCAAAGACGTGCTGGTTTGAAGCATGCCCTAATGTCTTCTTCAAGGCGTTCCTCGTCAGTCACATACCGAAAATCCACGAGTTCACCATTGGGTGCCTTTGATTTGACGTCCAGCCAAACCATACATTCACTGTAAACTTTTGGCTGGACAACACAATTTCAAAAGTTTATAATTCCGACAGAATTCGCTCAAATCACATCACACTTTGTACAGATACTAATTTCAACATGCTATTTCATGTCATAAACTTAATTTCGTAATTGCATTAATTCTAATAAACTCGTTCCCAGTCCCCTGTTCGTTTAGGTAATGGCTAATTGTTGGCGGCGCACGGGATTCCTGTGGCGTGATGACGGCCTTCGGTCGCTTGAATTTGCCTGAATTAGGTAGTAGCAAAGTACGATTTTCACGTTTCTTTTTTCTTGAAAATGTTTCAAACATTGAATAAAAGTTAACTTCAATCATTAAAGTTCTCAGAAATGTGTTTCATTTTATCGTCCGATGCGTTTTGAAGGGGTTATTTGAGCGATTTGTATGTGCAACAATGCTCATTCAAAAGTATCGGGACAGATACAAATATTCAAACACACAAAAACTTAAAGATGGATTAGTGATCTACAAAACGTCCTATTTTGGTTGAAAAATTTCGTTTCCTTCACTACAAAAAAAAACATAATTCTGTAGGACACGGAGTTCTGTCCCGTGACAAAGATGGCGGAATCCCGCAAAACTACAAGCACAAAATAAAATTACGAAACAGCAAACAGAGCGATTAGTACACAACGAAAACGCAACAAAGCTGTTATTTGAAATACAAAGGACACTCACTAATAGTCAAAAGGATTTCAACTGGGCATTTAATCTTTCTCTTTGACATTTTTCTTTCGGGTCTAGTGACTAGCAGACTTTTACAAAAAAGCTATCCCGCAGTTGCTATGTGACGTCACGAACTACAACAACACTGTACTGGATCGTGCAGCCGGAAACAATAGAGACACCCCCTCCCTCCTGGTTATGTCGTTTAAAAGCTAAGTTACCCATGCAGAACTGTTTGCTCCATCTTCAGGAGAGGGTCTGGGAATAGTGCTCACTAGGTTTGATAATATTCAAAGATGTTTCCCGAAATCGCTACAGTTAACAAGCAATCAGGTTCTACTAAATAGCTAGGTTTTTTTTCTTCTACGAGAAGTTCAGTCCTGAATGGACCTTCTCATGATCAATTCTAGAGTATTGGGTTTCTTTTCTTTTTGACGTATAAACGAATGTTTCAAACGAATAATGTTATTCAAAAATGCTTTGAAATATATAGAAGCATTTATGGAAGCTAAGGTTTGTTGGAATCAGTGTTTTGTGTTATCTGAATCGAAATGAGGGGAAATCTGCTGCTCTCTTCATTGCAAACGTACAATGTGTTTGTAACAGCTTTTGTGGCAATAACCACAAATACTTTGTTTTTGACCAACTTCTCCTTGAGAGTTAAAGCTGAATTACAAAATCGTTGACCCGATGAAAAACATGGTTAACCCAGCTATTGTATACGTTATAGAAAATAACATGTGGAACAATATGTTCTTTCTTGTTTGATTGCGTGTGTTTGCTTTGTTCGTGCGTTTGTTGGCTCGTTGGTCGAATTGTTGGTTTGATTGATTGATTAATTTCTAGCGTTGATTCCTTTCGTTTTAGTGTCCTTTTCCGTTTTAGTTTCTTCATTCATTCATCCATCACATTTTTTTAATTCGTTTTCTGAGTGTGTTCGTTCGTTTGTTCGTTCGTTTGTTCATTCATTTTTTCATTCATTCATCCATCAACTATTTATTCATCCGTTTTGTTCGTTCGTTTGTTCATTCATTCATGTCTTCATTCATCCATCACGTTTATCCATTCGTTTTGTTCGTTCGTTCGTTCGTTTCTTCATTCATTTCTTCATTTATCCATCACATTTATCCATTCGTGTTGTTCTTTTGTCTGTTTGCTTTTTCATTAATTGTGATTGATTGATTGATTGATCGATTGATTGATTGATTGATTGATTGATTGATCGATCTCGTAAATAAGTAATGGTTTTGAAACACATAGATTAACAAAATTCAATATGAGAATATATTCAATATGATCTAGCTGTTTGATCTCATTCTCGATTAGTAGGGCGCATGTCAGCTGTAAACTATGAATACAAATGGAAACTAATGAGGAATAGACAGATTTCATGACAGATGCTCTACCCACTGAGCTACCCAGGAAACTATAATGGCGTGGAATTCAAATTAGCTCAAAGACGCTATGAAATATGAGTCTCTATAAAGTTTTGACTGATTCATGATATGTTGTTTTTACTCCAAGGGACGAAAAAGCACTAAAGCCAAGAAGACTACTTCATTCACACTATAATCATGTTTGTGTAAGTGATTCTGTATTCGTTGGTATTGGGTACTGACTCCCTTGCTGCATGGGTCCGCTTATGATGAATTATCTGTTGACATTAATACAAAATAAACTCTTCACAAATGTTTTGTACCTTTGAACTGTTATCTCTATATATTTGTAATTACACATTACATTCGACTCTAGTCTTTCTAAGCCGAGCATTTTCGGGACATTGTTTTGCTGTCCGGCATAGAGAGAGTGAAATCATTGGAAAACAGCGAATCAGGGACCAGATAACGGTGTCCAATTTAGGGAGGTGTCCATCATGGAGATAGTGAACAGTGCAGCAAGGAACAGACGAAGGTGTCCGTTTTAGAGGGGTGTCCAACATGGAGATAGTGAATTTAAAGTAAAACAGTGCAGCAAGGAACAGACGAAGGTGTCCGTTTTAGAGGGGTGTCCAACATGGAGATAGTGAATTTAGAGCAAAACAGTGCAGCAAAGAACAGACAAAGGTGTCCGTTTTAGAGGGATGTCTAACATGGAGATAGTGAATTTAAAGTAAAACAGTGTAGCAAGGAACAGACGAAGGTGTCCGTTTTAGAGGGGTGTCCAACATGGAGATAGTGAATTTAGAGTAAAACAGTGCAGCAAAGAACAGACGAAGGTGTCCGTTTTAGAGAGGTGTCCAACATGGAGATAGTGAATTTAGAGTAAAACAGTGCAGCGAACAGACATGGGTGTCCGTTTTAGAGGGGTGTCCAACATGGAGATAGTGAATTTAGAGTAAAACAGTGCAGCAAAGAACGGACAAAGGTGTCCGTTTTAGAGGGATGTTAAACATGGAGATAGTGAATTTAAAGTATAAAAGACGAAGGTTTTTAGTGGGAGCAACATGGTGATACCAGTGCACAAGGAACAGACAAAGGTGTCCGTTTTAGAGGGAGTCTAACATGGAGATAGTCTTTAGAGTAAAACAGTGGCAAGATAGTGAGAGAGGTTCTAACATGGTGATAGTGAATTTAAGTAAAACAATGCAGCAAAGAACGGACAAAGGTGTCCGTTTTAGAGAGGTGTCTAACATGGAGTGTAGCAAGAACCAGACAAAGGTGTCCGTTTTAGAGAGGTGTCTAACATGGAGATAGTGAATTTAAAATAAAATTAGTGTAGCAAGGACCAGACAAAGGTGTCCGTTTTAGAGAGGTGTCTAACATGGAGATAGTGAATTTAAAATAAAATTAGTGTAGCAAGGACCAGACAAAGGTGTCCGTTTTAGAGAGGTGTCTAACATGGAGATAGTGAATTTAAATGGTGATAGTGCAGCAAGGACCAGAAAAAGGTAAAATAGAGAGTGTCTAGCATGGTGATAGTGAATTTAAAATAAAATTAGTGTAGCAAGGACCAGACAAAGGTGTCCGTTTTAGAGGGGTGTCCAACATGGTGATATTGAATTTAAAGTAAAACAGTGCAGCAAGGTTCAAACAACTTCCGTCCGGAAGTTTTGGGGCTACACTTTTAATACAATACCGTGTACCGTTGTACCGTGTATTGCATCATGTTTTGCCAGTCAATTCTGGAATGACGATATTCATGTTAATCTACAATCCTGGACAAAATCCTCAAGGAACTGGGAATTGCTTCTGTAATGACCACAAACCACATCACACAGTCACAGTAGTCATATTAGTAAAGTACATTAATGGTTTAACTGCATCACGCAGTCACATTAAATCAGAATAACTGATATCAGAGCCATCCAACCATCCATCCAAATTACTTGATAAAGAAACTATGATGAGCATAGACAGAACAAATGTTCGGGAAAAAATCAGACGCTTCGAGCGGGATTCGAACCCACGAAACCCCGATTTCATGACAGGTGCTCTATCCACTGAGCTACCGAGGCAACTACAGTGGCGTGGAGTCAAATTAGCTCAAAGACGCTGATTTTACCGAGAAGTATTATGTTTAATCAAATTAATTTGAAAGATGGAGAGAACAGAGTAGGTTTGAGCAATCAGCGGTTTGTTTGTTTGTTTGTCGTGGTATTCTCTAAGTACACAACGGTTTTGACGGTCAGGTTCCAGAACTTCCTGAGGATATCTACGGACACACGAAAGAAGGCGCGCTCATATTGAATTTCCCACGAATTTCCAAGATTACAAATTTCCAAAGAATTTCCAAGATTTAGAAATTAATTATACGGCATTTTCAACTAATTTCCAAGGTTTGAAAAGCGCGCGCTTTTCCCAGTTGGTCGAGGAGAAACATTACATTATGTGTCGGCAGAAAATAATTCCTTTTTGCCAGAATTCCGTCCCCCTTGATGCCATATTCATTTGGTCACGATATCAGTTCTTATAGTTGCATGCATTTTAGCACTTTATGATTAGTTATTTTCACTAGTAATATATGTACCGTGGATTATCTGCCTAATTTTCAAATCCCTTTGTTGTGCAGATGTTTTCAGAGCTAAGCGTCACTGTAGTTAATCCATCTGTTATTGTGGACAACCACATCTACACTGACAACCGCAAAGTAGGACCAGCAGTTGCGTCTGCCGGTGAAGTCATAATCAAGGCCGTAACTGTTATAATGTTGCTCCAGTCGTTTATGACCAACCACAAGCTGTAAATCACTGAAATGTTTCAATTTACTAGTTTTTTAGGTTTTTAAATTTTAATGATATGTTTTATTGTAACAGTGCCCAATTGAAAATCACATTATGTGACATAGGCCATCTGTCTAAAGAATATTATTATTATTATTATTATTATTATTATTATTATTATTATTATTATTATTATTATTATTATTATTATTATTATTATTATTATTATTATTATTATTATTATTATTATTATTATTATTATTATTATTATTATTATTATTATTATTATTATTATATAGCAAGAATGTTGTTTGGTGAACAAGCAACTTTTGAGAAACGTTCATACGTCCATCATGCGCCAGTTCACTTTTTGTGTCCATCTCTATGATCTCGTGGTTGCAAACCACGTGACAA
The DNA here is from genome assembly GCA_033675265.1 of Actinostola sp. cb2023. Taxonomy (NCBI): domain Eukaryota; kingdom Metazoa; phylum Cnidaria; class Anthozoa; order Actiniaria; family Actinostolidae; genus Actinostola; species Actinostola sp. cb2023. The sequence goes on along the minus strand of JAUJYZ010001397.1, from coordinate 155,990 downwards.
AACACCAGTTGATATCCACCTGACGGTTTTGTTGTTATTTCTGTAATTATTTTGTTGGCAGTTGCTGTTGTTGTTTTTGGTTTACAGTGTGACTACACCAACCAAGGCCATTCAAACAAATTTTCATACAAATTATCAAATCACAATTGAGTATTTAAACAATAGAATCTGCACAAATTTTCAAATTTTCGCTTTAAAAGCATAATATTTTACTTTCTATGTGTATGTATATGATCAAGAGTGAACAAGAAACAGCTTAAATTGTAGAGTTCGACATCATTCTGTTATTCAGCGTCACAAATGTGATTGAGAAAATTTGATTCAAAATCTGTTTGGGTGCATGCCTTGGTTGGAGTAGTCGCACTGTAATTTACTGTATCTTTACTTGATCATGAACGAAAACATTGAAACAAATATGAAAACATCACTTAGATACTGGATGTATATCGGCTTTGTTTTATATCTTCCATGAGGTTTAAGCGCTAATATATAATTTCTTTAGAGTGGTAATAGTTTTACTGAAGAAACGTTTTGATGAAGCAATATTAATAATAATAATAATTTATTTTTTATACGACGCAAATTCGCAGATAGACATGATGCGCCTCATATAACAAAAAACTATGAATCTAAAAATACAAACTGCGAAATAATCCTTTAAACATTAAACAATTATATATCTAAAAAATCTAAGATTCTAAAAATTTTAAATCTAAACACAAACACATAGATTAATTACTAGCTATCATAACAAGCAAAAGCGTGACAAAATATTGCACATTATTGATTGCTGGTTTGCACATGACGTCACGGTGTGGTCATCTTGGTGCCCGACACATCACTCCTCATTTGCTTCTCTTGTTTGTACCACAAACATGGACGCTGTGTTTTTCGGTTCTCTGCCAAAGTAAAGATAGTAGGACTTGCTCGGTAGAGTCTCGAAGATGTTTATTTGGTCAACGAACTGTGTAACTTGCAGTGAGTGCAGTGAGTGACCACTAACGCTTATTCTTAGTGATGAGTCGGCCAATGGCGTTGTGTGGCCATTATGTCAAATCTAGAGATATCAAACTAAACGAAGCTTGAGTAAATAAGAAAATAAAATGTTACGAATAACTTAGTTCAAAAGAAGGTTTATTTCAGAGTTGACCAAAAGAGACAAAACCACACTGTTTGTATACACCTATCTCAATAAACGTCGACAACGGGCGATCTGAAATGGATGATCTGAGATCAAGACGAATTATGGGAATCTGAGAGTATTTCGTTAGCAGCATGCGAAATTCATTCATTCGACCTCAAGCTTGGAATCACGCTTGGTGTTCGAACGACATATGGCGGAGGTTAACGTGAACTGAATTTAAAAGTTTCATGTCATCCAATTCAGATCGACCGTTATCAACGTTTTGAAATAGGTGTATAATTGGTAAAAACTTGTCAAGAATGTTCTATTTTTTAGACTATAAATTGAATAAAACTAGAAACTCAAATATTGAAAAGGTGTCAAGAAGATTACTTACCAAATATGAAAAACGGGGAGGAGCTTGGAGGCCATGGAGGCACGCCCACAGATGTACACCTTTCTGAGTAGATGTAGCAATTCACTTATACTCAAATCCTAAGGATTTATTGAAGGTGTTTTGAAGATCAACTTGCTCTGCTAAATGTTTACCAATCTGATCACACAAAAAAAATACTAAAAGGTTAAGATAGAATGGCGTCTTAACAATAAGCTTCTTTATATATTTTTGAAGTCATTATTAAATGCATTCCTAGCTTTCATTTTTTTTGGCATTCCTTTCAATTATTTAACTCAGGTTATACAAAATATGAAAACGAAGAGTCTTGAGATCAAAGGAATTCCTTCATAGGAAAATCAAAAACGAGAAACAATAACATGAATCAGATGTCTACTTTCACACGACCAACGAAGACATTGTGTCCTTCACAATTTCGACCATTCTAGGCACATTCATCGTTTACAAATTCGAACAGGAAATTTGTTAAACATCTATTGCCTGTGTCTCGGCGATCTAAACGTCCCGCGTTGCTTAAGATGGTTGCCTTGTGCAAACACAGTAGTCCAAATACTTTTAATTTTGGCTGAAAGCTTTACAAAAACGCTTCTGCGTTCAAAACTTAGAGTCGAGGAGAAGTACCAACGATAAAAGCGATCTTGCACTTTGTGAACACAACTGCATTGCGTTTTGAAACATAGTTTCTTGCGGCATATCCCCCGACCTCTGGCTACGCCCCTGTGTGGCTTGGTGATACAAAATAGATACATAAATATATATAATTCTACGATTACTTTGAAATTCTTGTTGAACCGGTCGCCTTTCCGAATGTCTATGATTTAGTTGTCACTGTGTATGTGTAAGTGGTCGCTTTTCTTATGCGGTCGGAAAAAAGAGGGCGCCTTCGAGTTTACAAGCCAATGCCAAAAATATCATATATTTTCGATAAAAGATTGTCGCGCAGAAACGGAAGTGTGTGTTGTTTTGTCCAGCAAAAGCCAAACTTACACTACCAGTCATAATGTTCCGTAAATAACAACTTGAAGCTGGTCGCTTTTCAGAATTAAAACTGGTCACCGGCTCTTGTGGTTTGTCGTAGCGAAAATATCAAATTTAGAATAATTATTTAGTAATTAAAGTTTCTAGCGTGGGCTTCATTACTCTGAAAGAACAAATTGACTGTACGTGTCATGGTAAACATATCCCTATACAAATCACGTCAATAAGTAGTTCTAACAATGTTGTAAGTGACAGTTGCTAATCTGCCCACAGACTGTACAAATACACAGAATATTAGAAACCAAGCTGTTTAAGCTAGAAGTCTCACCTGGAAAGATTCCCTGGTTCTGTGTGAAACAAGTCAAACTGTAGCTTTCATTAGGACGAAAGGCTGCTCGAAAAATGACGAGAAGCATCATAATTTTGCTTTGCGTTCTGCCTCTGGTTTCCGCGACTAATCAAGGTAAGCCTATATATATTACTATGGTATATTAATGAACCATTTAATTATTGAACTGAGTTCCTAAGATGAAAAAAAAACGGTTGTAGAAAGTGGCGTAAAGCACGACAACAAAATGTTACTGATGACAAAAGAAGCGTTTTACAGTGAACAGCTTTAGAGAATCTTTTGCACAACAATTTAATTGAATTCTAATCTATATTAAACAGATGTTACTTTGTACTGAATGATGAGTTATTCTCGAGGTAATAGTACGTTTGGGGTATCCAAAATAGCTGAAGAATCTGTACAAGTACTGAATGAACTTGACACGTTTGAATACGTTTATAGATCGGAACGATTCATATGAGTTCTCCAGAAGCGGAAAAGTCTTGTGTTTTCACACTAAACAAACCATCTTCATTGCAATTCAGTACTTAAAATAATTTTAATCGTGCAAACATGCACAATGAATGTCGGTTGACCACACACAATCAACTGACTGCTTCGCGAAGATTTGTGACTTCAATTCAATGAACTCAACATTGGACATCAGGAAAGATCACAGAGAAAGTAAAATAGGACAGTACGTTGATAGAACAACCCGCGAAGAAATACGAGAAAATACTTTAGTAAACCTTAATATGTTTTTCTTATTTACTTTCTTTCTGCTCTACTGAATTAGAGTATATCGACACTATATCCCGTGAAACACTCGCAAAGTAGAGCTTTATAGCTTCAAATTGTGGACTAAATAATACAAAGCAATGTGAACGAAATAAAAGAAAACAGCCAAAATGGTTGATGTTCTGGTTGAATGAGAGCTGCTATAGAAGCACTAAAATATACTAGTGACATACATGGCTATGAATCTCAGTCTATTCTTATTTGCTTCTAATGTTTTCAAGCATTGCATAACTTTCTTGAGTATTATTGTGTAATATATAGAGCAACACCCGTAACCCTGATTGACCCTACAAATTGGCCTTAAGATATAGTCTTACTAAACTGGAGTTTTTATCGGGGATTAACGTGTACAGTATAAATGGTATGTTGTCATTGTATATATAGTTGAAAATTATAACTTTATATTTGAATTTCGTGCGAGTTCCAAGCGGTTGCAGATTTCGTAGGATTTGGTTCCATGCACGCAATCAATATTTTAAAGTCATTATGTGGCGGATTGGAGTCAAAGTTTCTCATAATGATATCTATCGTGTGGGCTCATTTCTGGGTGGCCAAAGGATTAGTGGCTGTTTGGTGTAGTCAATGTTGATACAATAAATACAAATGGAAAAATAACAGTCCAGCTTAAAGTAATTTTGCTTTCTATAAGTATATAATCATGTTTCACGGGCCCACAATGTATTGTTATATGCATTAAGCGCATGGGTTCTATTGCTAAGCAACACCGTGATTCACGTGTTCACCAAGGAGACGGTTGCGTGATTTCAAGGCTGTTGATCATAGCACGACCAAATATGTCCTTTCTGTAAAATAACTTTCGCGCTGTGATGTATATATAGGGCATTGATTAGCTAATATTTCTTGCCATGTGATTGGTTTATAATTTTTTCTCATTACAAACATGTCTCCAATACATACCGACTCAACAAACCGACCAGAACAAAATCGCCCTTATTTTCCCATACGAAGGAGACAAAGGAGTTTATCTTGTAAAAAGACTCAAACTACTAGCTTGAAAGAAACTTGTAAAACAGGTATAGAATGTCCACAGGAACGATGTAAAGACTACATGAACGTGTTATTGATACCAAATATGCTATCAGACTCAAACTACTAGCTTGAAAGAAAACATCCCGCCGCTCCATAAATTAGGCTCGCGTTTTACCAGTTAAGAAGATTGCCCGTTACTATATACCCTTTTTCTGATAGGTATGACGTCGAGAATGTGTGGACAAGGTTGCTATGGAGAATGTCCACAGGAACGATGTAAAGTCACTACATGAACGTGTGAGTATTGAAGTTTTCACTAAATTCGTGTTTTTAAAAATCTATCCATGCTATGACAACCTTTGGGGGTCTCGTCATTTAGCTTTTTTCTACGTAACATGCGTGACTGTGCGTGATCGACTCCGAACCTGTAGTTCGAACGTCCTTAATACAGGAAAGGAAAATGCTGATGGTCGCGTTTAGCAGCCAATAAATAAAGCAGTAATTTGGTGTAAGATTGTAGAATTAAGAAGAATACCTTTTCAGAACATATCAGAATAGTGCCTGTTTAGTAGTGAGTTTTTACTGTAAATATTGGAGAGACTTTCCGGTACCCAGTCCACTGTCCGCTCAATAGAGCTCGACTAGGGTGTCTGCTTAATAAGGTGCCCGCTTAACACAACAGGTTTGACTGTATGTTATAACAAGGGACAATTCCTATGGTAACGAGATGCCTAGAATAAAGTTTTTATTTCTCAGTAATCAAATAGTGCATCATGTTAGGCTTTTGAAAGAGTTGGTTGCCAATGTCAAACAATTCATATCTAATGAACTAAAGGTAGAGTTACGTGCGTGTTGTAATTGTTGTGATCCATCCTATTGAAGTACATTACGATCCTACTTCTGCAATATTGAGCACAATATATCAGTTGTGCATGCGGCAATGTTGCACGCGATATTGCACCGTGTAACTTTAGTGATATTTTATTTATCAGCTGAACTTAGACTGAATCATAACTAAAAATAATTACAAATGATTAGTAATAACAATTACTGATTACTAATAATTACAAATGATTAGTAAGAACAATTACTGATAATTACAAATGATTAGTAATAAAATAATATTATTCACCATATTCATTTAGGAAAAGTAATTTTCACTGGACTTTTTACGTGTTAATTACACTGCTAGCCAATCAGAATCTAGAATGTTTGCATTAATATTATTGTTCTCTCAATAGCATGTGGTCGGCGTCGTATTAAGCGTGTAGTAGGTGGTACAGAAGCCGTACCTCACTCATGGCCCTGGCAAGTTCTACTGGAGAAATTAGGAAAAGGTCCCAATGGAGGATTTGGTCAACACTGTGGAGGAACACTGATTAGCCCTCAATGGGTAGTGACCGCTGCTCACTGTTTGTTTGCCCAACCGAATCCTTTGTTTTACAAAGTAACACTTGGTAAGTCTTGCATGTGACGTCATAGCGGCCATGTTGGATCCCGATAACAACGCATTCCTCGTTAGTTCTTGTTTGTACCACCAACATGGCCGTCGAGTCATCCATGGCTTACTCGCATACAAACCCATACAAGCCCAGCAATAGACCCTTTGCATAAATGCACAATTCATATGCAAATACATCTTAGGCCTCGTTCGTATGCATAAAAATAAAAGATAAGTTTAAAGAGTCCATTGTTCATTGAGAGGCTTAAACACGAAGTTCCGGTTTGAAAAGACGCTGGCAGAACTTTAACAATACATTGGTTTAATCAATCATTGTTAGGCCTAGTTCAGACGTCCTGCTAATCATGAGCCGTTCACATTTAAAACAATAGATAACGAGGCGGGTTCTTTTGAATTAATTAAGAACGGCTCTTGGAAAGTTCAGCGTTGGAACTAGGCCTTAGTCGCCCCCTGGTCAGGCTCCTTTCATACTTGAACTTCGTGTGTAAGATGATCTGCATATATGGTGTATGCAGTTATGAAATGGTCGGGTCTCGTGGGACCTTGGCTATACAGGATGGCAAACAAACTTTGCAGACGTTGATCAGTTTAGTGAATTAGAAGGATCGACAGTCAACTGCAGGTCGAACAATACAATGTTAAATAAGTTTCTCTGATGACATCACTGATATATCAGCGTTATCAATAAACACAGTCAGGTCAGGTGATGCATGGTATTCCTACAAAGGCCTATTTCCCTATATATTTATATCTATTTATTTATCAAATGATTTGTGTCCCGCAAGGTGCTCACAATCGCTCCAAGAACGAGATGTCAACCCAGACATTTGGAATCGACAAGATGGTAGTAAATCGTCGTTTCCTAACAGACAAAGCGTATGGGTACGACATTGCACTCATCAAGCTCTCCAGACCCGCTGTGCTTACCTTTGCTGTTGGCCTGGCCTGCTTACCGAGACAGGGTGACCGTGTTCCAGTAGGGACAAAGTGCTATCTCACAGGTAACGTCAGAAACATACAGTTATAGTAACAACCACCATGTCTAGGGCCGCCTCACGCGATAAGGGTCCAGGCGATATTAAGTAATGTCCTGTAACATGTTTGCATAAGAAGACAAAAGTTAAAAATGTCCGGAAATTCGAGGGTGTTTGCGCGTGTCATTCACCATTGTGACGTCGTAGCTGAAGTCATAGATCGATAAAAGTTGCTTATGATGAATTTGACATTGACCATTCACTTGTGACCAGCCCAAAACTAGCTTTCGTAGTAATGGACAATATCCATGATGACGTCATATACTACAACTACCAGAATGTGTTGTCCATTTTTTATTAAGACTTGTCTCACTATTATCAGGATGGAATATAAACCTGAATGGGATCGCGATTCTGAAAGAGAGTTCGGAAAGCATTCTGGTAGTTGTAGTATATGACGTCGTTTTTACACTCGTTTGCAGAAACGTTGTAGTATACATTTATACAAATATCTAATGAGATACAAGATATCTAATGAGATGCAAAGTGTGAAACATCGCTTATTTTCTTCTAATATATCTGAAACATCAAATTTAGAATAATATCGCATCCAACAAGGACAACAATAATTTTCAGGACTATTTTGTGCTTAAACAGTTGTATTTTAGCTTTTTTTTATATTTTGCATCTCATTGGATATTTATATATTTGTATAAATGCATGTATACTACAACATTTCTGCAATCGAGTGTATATATACATATATATATTACATTTTTATATAAAATGTTTTTATTTTAAAGGCTGGGGTGCAACATCCTATAGAAGCGTCAAATCAATAACTCTACAACAGACACCTCTACCGATAGTAAGCTATCAAACATGCCAAGCTGGCAACACCTGGTTTCAGCCGGTTAATAACTTTTCGATGGTTTGTGCTGGTTTTGGTGGAAATACTCCAATCAGTGGATGTAATGGAGACAGTGGAGGACCGTTGATTTGCGAAGAAAGTAGGTATTATCATAGTTCTCAAGTACGTTAAGGCCTGGGATGGGGGCGAAAACGATGCTAACCTATTTTATTTTGCTGTTATGACACGTTTTGCTCGAAATTCACGAAACTTCGCACAGCTGCATAACTTTACGAGTTCCAACTTTTAAGATAATAATATATGTGATAAAATGATCACGTGACCTCTTGCCTCACTCCCATGTCCCTCGAAAATTTGAATTAAAATGGGGTGATGGGTATTTTATGTATGGAAAAAGTTATGCCACATTTTCGTTGGTCTTTGTGACAGGTATAAGAATCTGCCCTCACACCTGAACAACTAATGTGCATTAAGGAGATATTCGCTTCAATATGATTGACCCTCCAGGTCACGTGACCTATTTTGTCAAATATCTCCTTAATACAAATTAGTTGTTCAGGTGTGAGGGCAGATTGTTATACCTGTCACAAAGACAAACGAAAATATGGCATGACTTTTGCCATACATAAAATACCCATCACCCCATTTTAATACAAATTTTCGAGGGACATGAGAGTGAGGCAAGAGGTCACGTGATCATTTTATGACAAATATTACTATCTTAAAAGTTGGAAGTCGTAAAGTTATATACCTGTGAATTTCGAGCAAAACCTGTCATAACAGCAAAATAAAATAGGCTTAGCCTCGTTTTCACGTCCATCCCAGGCCTTAACGTACTTGAGTTAACAGAAAATAATCACGTTTGCATTATTATTTAGTTGACTTAGTTTGATTGCAGTACAAGTAGTTATGTTGTGTCCCCAATTAGCATGTATGCTAAGTATTGTCTATGAAACGAGAGACAGTGTTTTATCGGCATTTATTATTCAATTTTCATACATTGTACAAATTCCGATTTTCTGGTTGGTTGATTTGTACCACGTGACGCGTGGTTATGACGTATCAACCGTGGCGACGTCATTATCGTGGTGTAAAACGGCTTTTACTCCACGGTATTAGAATTAGTTAGTATTAGCTTGCCTCAGCAATGTATTCAAATTGAATAATAAAAATGCCAACGCCCTCGTTGCTCGTGACTGTTATCCGGATTTTATCTTCACTCGTTCACTAACAATGAACTCGAAATTTTCTCATACTGCACTCGGCTACGCTTTTGCAGTATTGAAATTTCTCGTTCATTGTTAGTGAACTCGTGCAGGTAAATGCCGATAACCCGCTCGCTCGAGTGCGTTAACCTCTAAATACTGAGATCCGAGCCGTAGGCGATAAAACACGGGCTCGAGTTTGATAAACGACTTCTAAAACTCCATCCCAACTGAGTGTACCAGGTATTACATGAATTCTAAGCAAACTTCTACTAGCGTGAAGTCGGGCTTCTAACTGATATAGCCTATTTGAACTAAATAGACATCGCTGTGCGATTAAAAAGGTGCTCGTTGAGTCGACTCGGTAGAACATGCTTTCATTGTAAAAACGATTTCACAACTCAGCGAATCATAAATGACAATCGGACAATAGTTGAAAAATAAAAAATATTATTATTATTATTATTATTGTTATTATTATTATTATTATTATTATTATTATTATTATTATTATTATTATTATTATTATTATTATTATTATTGTTACCATAAATATATCCATACAAATACAGATATAAATATAAATAAACTAGACATCGCAACGTGGCTGAACAATGTTTGGAAGAACAACAATATTTCCTGCATTTTGGACATTCAAATGATTTCCTTGCCACTGAAGGATTTCAAAAACTCATCAAAACCTTGAACGGCATAAACATAAAGATCTATCGGTGTTATAAGGCAGCTTACTAGTATAGAGACATTGACTTGATTTAGATTTCAATCTTGTGTCAGTTGTGCGATATTGTGCGATACTGATATAGCATATTTATCTTCGAACTTCTCGCCTTTGGTTGTGATCTCCATTATCTCGTCATTTAACACAGTACACAGTCAGGGGCGTAGCGTGCATATACGCCCGTACACACGTGCGTACAATTTAAAATCCTTAATATATGTATATATTATAAAAAACATAAAAATATTGAAAATAAAATGAAATCTAGGACAAAATCTTAACAGCTCACGGCAGATTACTTGCTGGAAACTACTCACAGAAGGCAGGAAAATGCTATTTTGGAGACCCTATACCTCAAAAAAATTTCGGGGAGCATACCCCCGCATCCTACTACGAGCTCGCACTTTCGCCGCTCGTCAGGTTGTGTCCCCCAATACATTTCCCCTTTCAGTCAGTCATTGTAGGCATGTATAATGATGATTGTAGTTAGTACAGTTTCAAACAAAATAAATACCAAAAAACTGGCTTCGCCTCGGGTTATTATATCGCTATATATAACGGTAGCGGTATATATAACCTGTTTACATAAATCCTTTAACCAATACTCATAAATCATTTACACAACCTTTACATAAGTCCTTTTCTGAATCCTTTATATAACCTTTACATAAATCCCCCCATAAAACTGAGTGATAAATGCATTTTACTATGTATTTATGTAGCGAGAAAGTCCGCTGGAAAACGAAGAAAATGGTATTTCCAAGGCTCTAGATTTCTAAATTTTCAGGGGGGGCATGCCCCCTCACCCTCCTAGAAGCTCACGCCTTCGGCGCTCGTTGCTATGTGCGTACATTGCAAAAAAAGCACGCTACGCCCCTGACAGTACATAGCTATGTAGTTCCCAGCTGAGGCAACATGAGAGTTCATTTGAGCAATACTTGAGTTGTTTTGAGCAATAGTTGTATGTGAACACATGGTGAAGCAAATGCTATGTTTGAGTGACTACCCTTGATTTATTGGCTGAACATTTAATATATGCAAAATATATTTTGTTTCCATTTCAAGTTCTAATGAAGACTTTTGATTGTAGATGGTCAGTGGGTTGTTCGCGGTGCAGTCAGCTGGGAAGGGATTTATTGACTGAACTTTTAATATATGCAAAATATATTTTGTTTCCATTTCAAGTTCTCCCAAACATACTCTAATGAAGACTTTTGATTGTAGATGGTCAGTGGGTTGTTCGCGGTGCAGTCAGCTGGGGAGACCCAAAATGCCGAGCGGGAACCACTTACTCTGTGTTCGCTAGAATAAGCTCGTTCGTTGATTGGATAAAGATGCACACAGCGGTAAAACCTGCGCCAGGCCTGGCACCACCTGATCTTGGTAAAGTGTAACATTATTACTATCAGATTACTATTATTATTATTATTATTATTATTATTATTATTATTATTATTATTATTAATGAATTATTATTATTATGATTATTATTAATGATGATGATTATAATGATGATGATGAATGATGATGATGATGATGATGATCATGATTATTATGATGATCATGATGATGATGATGATGATGATGATGATGATTTATTATTTATTATTATTATTATTATTATTATCATACCATATACAGCAATATGCAGAAATTCTGATCCTTTTGACTAAAATACATATATATATCAAAAACCTACTTAATATTATGCGATGGCTACGCTGATATTTTTTTCTAGTTGTCTGCCAGCGAGGCTTTATGAAAAAAATATCAGCGTAGCCATCCCATAATTTTAAGTAGGTCTTTGATATATATGTATTTTAGTCAAAAGGATCAGAATTTCTGCATATTGCTGTATAATGGCACTATATTCAAATCCCCGTATATCAGCAAATTACTCAGTAATATTATGCAGCTGTCGTTATGTTTGTCCTTTGTCGATTTCCCTAGAGTGAAAACACTAAAGGTCCGTGCAAACGGTGCCAACATGTTGGCACAACATTGCCTAACATTGTTGGCCGAACATGTTGGCACCGTTTGCACACCCTGTGCCGAAATGATGCCAACATATTTAGCAAATGATATCGCAGTGGACTCTGGGATCGATATTCGCCCATAACTCTTTGCGAAACTACTACAGTGTTGTTTACGTCGCCATTTTATTGCTTCGATAAGAATGGAGCCGGACGAGTACTATAAACGATGGAAAACACGAATGTGCATTGCAGTTGCTATTCTGCTAGATGAACTTGATGACAGACATAGCGTTTACTTGAACCTCTGCTTGAACGTCCGAGTATTTCTCGCCCGGCTCCATATCGAAGAGATAAAAAGACGGACGTAAAAAAACACTGTAGTAGTTTCGGAAAACAGCAAAAGCACAAGATAGCAATATTTGAATAACAATAGGAACTATTTTATAACAATAGGAACTATTGTTAGACATGCTACATCGAGGCACTTATTGTTATTCAAATATTGACCTGGCACGAAACAACACCAAATCTCCATGGATACCGTCGAATGAACAATTCAGTGCGCAAGCGCGAGCCCAACAATCTTGCGCAAAGCGTGCAAACGGTGCCAAGATATTGTGACATGCTTCATCGATCACGATAACAATAGAAATGTTGGCCGATGTTGGGTCAAAAGTTTGACTGGATTCAAACTTTACCCAACATGTTGGCACGTGTTGGCATAGCACGCAACATTGCCCAACAGGGTGTGCAAACGGTGCCAACATGTTGGGCCCAACAATGTTGGGCAATGTTGTGCCAACATGTTGGCGCCGTTTGCACGGGCCTTAAAACCGTGCAAACTATTTAACTAAAACTAAAACAGTACAAACTATTTAGTGCTAAATAGCACCAATGGAACAATAGAAAACAAAAGACATTGCACTATTTAGTACTAATTAAAGTTAGCACTGTTTCATGGTTTTAGTGTTTGCACTTTACTGAAACATTTGCATTAAAAACCGACTACAGTAAAAACCCGCATATAAGAAACTGCAGATTAAGAACCTCCAGGCTGAAATTTAGCCAATTAAGCACCCAATATATAAGTAACCAGTTCAGCCTGACAAATGAAGCAGGTTCTTATGTGAAAAATGACTAAAGCTCAGAACACAAAGATACAGTCGGTGCTGAATATGCAGAAATATTATATGTACTATACAGATGGGTTGTTAATGTTTAGTGTTAATATTATACCTTTCAGTGTCAATAGTTCACTAATTAAAACAAATTGTAAGGAAGTACACCATACTGTATCAGGATAAATTGTTTATTTTTTTGGCCTGTAAATAAGAACCTGTCAAGAACTTGTGGTTAGTTTTCGTTGCATAGATTTGTGATCCGATTTTTATTTCTAGCATACAGACCGAATGCAATAATGGCGTCCAATTTCAATTGCCATTGTTCTGGACTGACTAGCCTCGTGTTCACTTAGAAATACAAAAGCGTTTTCACCTATATGAGAGGCTAGTCAGTCCAGAACAATGGCAGTTGAAATTGGACGCCATTATATTGCATTCGGTCTGTTTCAGTCTTGTGCTTGTCGCAAATGTTTTCGTAGAAACTCACCAACATAAAGTACTATGTCCGGTCCGGATATCTGGGCCTATTTCCAACGCAGAGATGGGAAAATACAGAACATTCACCTACCAATCAGATTACAGGAAATCATATTACTATATAATAATGCATATCTCGCTTTTCATTGGCCGACAACACAAAGCTAATTCTTGATATTTTTATGATAATAGTAAGTGCGCATGTGTAGATTATTATCTGTAGGTCTTCTCTGCAAATTATGACGTCACGCTCTTACTATCTGCATACCGTACGGTATATTATCTATAGGTCATGAGCGTACGAGTGAAACTGTCTAATGATTCGCGTCTCTGTCAGAAAATGAGTTACAAGAGAAACAAATTCAAGTACAGTATGTGGTTCTAATTGTGAACACTTTTTGCACTTGATGATATTTCTCGTCAACATATGGTACGATTATCCTGAACCTTTGCTATAAATTAGCTCTACACTTCAGCTAACATGTGATTAAGTTTCGTTGTATTTATTATTGAACTTTTCTAAATATATTTTATTATATCATGTCTGTTGGTGGTTTCTAATGGTGAACAGATGTTTGTAATTGTGAACACTTTTGGCTTGCTTTTTAATGGATTAATACTGTGTATTATTCTCGATTTCTAGCCTTGCAATTCGATGTACAAGTTCCAAGTTGTCTTAAAACAATATTAATGTTCGTGTTATTTCGATACGAATGATAGAAAAATGTTAAAACGAAGTGAAGTCAGACGGCAACGCTAAATTGCTGACGTGTTCGCATGTTCATTGATGCATGCCGTTCATTACGTTCGTGTAATTGCTAACAACGCAATGGCGCAAATTTGTATCACAAACGCGGACTTCTTATACATATTTCCTTCTCAATATTTGCTATTGTACCAGTGCAGGTACATTAGCGGCAATTTTACTCTATATCTCAAGAACTACATATGTTATGAAGTGCCAAGTTATGCGTGAGCATATGCGTGTTTACAATTAGATGCACATCGCAAAAACACGCACAATTTTTCATTCCGATGCTGCTCGTTCATTTTCAACACTTTTCTAAATATTGTTTTGTAAAGAAAAGTGTTATTATTTACCTTTTAGCTCATATAAAAAAAAGCTCAAAACTCTGCGTTTTTAGAAAGAAAATATGCGAACTTTGCCACTGAGAATCTAAAGGCACGCTTAAAATTCGAATTTGTAGACAACAGTCGTCTGCTTACCTTGCCGTCAAAGTTGAAATTTTGCGCGGAATAAATGTCAGGAAGCCCAAAATAGCATTGAATGATTGAAAATAAATCAATATTTGATCGGGTAAAATATTTTTTGTCGATCTTAACTTTACGGTATAAAAACGGCACTTTTACTGAAAAGTGTTCACAATTAGAACTGTTCACAATTAGAACAACATACTGTAGATGTAAAGAATACGAAGAGAGTTCAACCTCGTTCAATACTGATTAATAATGTATTTTTCCCCTCTCCCTGTAGGGGATGCATGTTCAGACAATCACTACTACTGCTCCGTGTGGAAGAAACAAGGCAAATGCAGGCATCCATACTTCAAACATTCTCTAAAGAATTATTGTTCATTCTCTTGTGGATATTGTACCCTCAGTGTCAACGCAAGGTCTTTGGACTCATTCAGAAACAGCATTTTACAAGACCTGTCAGAGTAACCTCCCTGTACCTCCATTGCATGCAACTCGTCATTGTATTATTAAATATGCTAGGTCGGGCTGAACCGGGTTCCCTGTGCTGGGACTTAACACAGGGAGCCCAAAGCACTTCTGTGATAGGTGTTTTTTACTTAATCCATAGTTGGGGAGAATATTAAACGATTTGCGTTCTATATAGAATTTAGAACGCGGCAAGACAGGCCAAGTATCGAGGAAGAATAAAATCAATGACATGATAATTCACTGCAATGTGAAATAATTGTCGACTTTTTATATATTATAAAATAAATAGAAGGTGGCTTTCTATGTTCTATGCAAATATGATGCACTTCTGAACTCTTGAAAAGCAGCTGAATGCACTCGCTATCGCTCGTGCATCCACTTGCTAGCATTTCAAGAGTTCAGGCGTGCATCATTTGTGTATAGAACATAGAAAGTCATCTTCTATATGTTAACAATACAAACATCTCCAACCGAATTAATCTTGATCAAGCTATTAATTCGCGGTATCGTACTGAATGGAGTTTGGTCGTTTTCAAAGCCCTCGATATGTTGATAATAACAATATCTTCTGATACACATCCCGCTTCTCAATACCGGAGTACTGCTTTTACAATATCTCTAACCGCGATCTGTAACTGAATGATACATTAGAACAATAAACTAGTCAACAAACATCTCTAACAATCTGCGATCAAGCTAATTCGCGGTGATACTGTATGGAGTTTCGTGGTTTTCAAAGCCCTCGGTATCCTGATATAAATACTGAACAATCTTCCGATACACACCCACTAGCTTCTCAATGCCGAAATACTGCTATCTAATGATACCAACAATAACTATGGTCAACAAACATCTCCAATGATTAATCTTGATCAATTTGCGGTACTGTCAGATACTGAATAATCATTTTCGTGGTTTTCACGCAGCCCTCTATACGCCTTTTTATACCTCCCAGCATGCTCAGCAGCCCGTCATAACAACGGAGCTTAATGTAGTGACATTCGGTTCACCTCATATTCACACACATCGAGTTATTACTTGGAGGTCCACAGGGTCATCAGTTTATACAAACTATCACGTGCAACCCTCATTAAATTCATTCATTCATTCATCCATCCATTCATCCATCCATCCATCATCCATCCATTCATTCATTTATTCATTCATTCATTCATCCATCCATTCATTCATTCATTCATTCATTCATTCATTCATTCATTCATTCATTCATTCATTCATTCATTCATTCATTCATTCATCCATTCATTCATTTATTCATTCATTCATCCATTCATCCATTCATCCATCCATTCATTTATTCATTCATTCATTCATTCATCCATTCATTTATTCATTCATTCATTCATTTATTCATTCATTCATCCATTCATTCATTTATTCATTCATTCATTCATTCATCCATTCAGGCTAATTGGTTTGCTAAAAGAGGAATTTATTGGCACATCAGCGTTGTATAACGAACGAAATTATAAATCTCTGCAAAGTTATGAACGATTTAAATTCTGAAAAAACATCAAAACGAGGCTTGCAACGCATGACGGCAAAATCCCATACTAAAGTCTATAAATGTCATCCCCGATAACTTTTTGAGATTTCATCCTATACCATCGAAACTTTCCAGAAATGTTCTTTCAGACAAACTCTTTCAGATCATATAGGCTATTTGCACCAGAAAGAAACCAGTTTGCTGATCTTAAAAATCAGTACGCGTGAGAAAAGTGAATTGGTTTCAGAATTGGTAAGAAGTCAACAGAAAGATGATAGTAACTCTTCACCAACTGTCTGTCTTGGAAAAAGCGACGGAGCTGTAAAGAAATCGAAGTTGCTTGGATTGGGAGATCGTGGAAATTGCAAGATTATCTACAAGTTGATAATGAAGACATATCCATTGCTATTGCAAAGAGATTTGGTGAATAGCTTGTTCAAAAAAAGTGATAAAACAGCATTCAAGCCGATTATTCTGATCCCATCGAAAACCAAATGCTGTGGCAAGAACATCAAGATGGATAGCAGACCGTCATTTCCGATCGTCTATACCACGACAGGCACTTATGTTGGAGCACTATTCCACGGCGAGTGTGGTAGCTGTAAAGTGAGATACTTTCCAAACTACAAGATAATTGGCGAAGATCGTAGGATTTACGATGATCCTTTGGAAAGCCATAATGCGTATTTTCAAGTAACATCCAAGAATGTTTTCGAAAAACAGTTATTAAAAGACATTTCAAGTAACATTTGGGTGACAGGCGCAACCTTTCAGTCGCGTGCTAAAGTGTACAATCTAAATTTTAGCGAGAATGACGAAGATCGTCTTACGCATGCAACTGAAGCAATTTGGCAGAACTTGTGTAGGAGTTGGAAGGTAAATGAACAGCGTGTAAATGATGCGGCATGGATTATTTGGGTAATTGTGAATTATTACAACAGCATCGGTACGTTATCCATCACAAGCATTTTAAAAGAGCAACTATTCAAAAAACAGTAACAGGTTGAACATTGATAAGAGATGTGCGAAGCTATGTGGCAAGAAATGTGTGCTACATCAAATTAAGTGGGTGAAACATAGTTGTAAAACTCCAGGCTGTTCCGAAGGATATGTAACAATTGATGGTAATGAATATTTGAAGAGATCAAACTGCGCTCTGCCTATGGCCAAGATAAAGATACGTAAGGATCTACCCGAGATATTTAAGTGTTGCCCTAATTCACCATTAACGGGCGGAAAACATCAAGCCCCATCAAAGTTTTGCAGTATGCATCAAGATCACAATAAAAAAGATGCAGAGGAATTGAACATACCGGCTGAGTTCAGCACGGCTAGATCAGAGGCAGGCCTGATACCAGAAGAGGTATTTATGGCAGGTAATACCGAGATAGGCTGCTTTTTACTTTTTATGAAACAACTGCAGGAATACTTGCATTGATAAGGCCCTGTGGTATCGTTATGAGCATGACAGACATGTTCACAAGTGAATCTCATACGCAAGTATTTCTGTTCCTGTTAGAACATTTTGCCGTGGAGTATGTGATAGTTGAAGTACTTGGGATACGACAGAGCATGCGGCCTGGTACCATTCCTGAAGAATCAAGCAAAGAATGGCAGTGCAGGAGCAACAGTGCTGATTGATAATGTTCAATTCTTAGTAGACATTTTTCATGTCCAAACATACAGAGGAAGTCTGCATGCCACCAAACAATCCCAAGTGTTTATACCACCCAAGCCTTCCACAATTTGCAGAAATCGAAGGGGTGAATACAGAATCGTGCGAGCAGGGTTTTAAAATAATTAATCAGTATGTAGAACTTACCAGGAAGATGACCCAGTATAAGAGAAACGTGCTGTTTTGGTTTGTGAATGAATCTTTTAACAGAGATTTGGAATGTGAGTTAAAACGAAAATCCTTGATGTCATAATTATAATATTCAGAAGTGTTTAATATTACATGTAAATAAATATCTTTGTACAACGAAGCAGTCACAGTAATAAGCTTAAAGTAAAGCTCTTTCGAAACGAGGAATAACAAGAATGTTTGCTAGTCTATTGTTTCGTAAAGGCCGCCTATTAAGTATTTCGTTCTTAGTTCTTTGGAAACGAGGAATAATAATAATAATAATAATAATAATAATGTAATTCTTGAAAAAGCGCATTACATATAAATCTCAATGCTCTTTACAAGTGAGTAAGAAAATATAGAAAATAAAAAATATAGAAAATATATATAGAAGAATATAGACAAATATAGAAAATTAGCGGGACTCGTCAAAGCACAGGTAGCCCAAGCTCAGTATCAGTGGCGTAAATACAGTAAATGTATAGGCTTTCTTGTTCTGGTGTACTTGAATAAATAAATAAAAAATCGTTTGCCTTTATTCGACTCGTACTTGTTCCTTGTGTTGTCCTTTACCTCTGTAGGAATTTCTAGGCCATTCCGCTTGAAATTGAGAGAGTTACGGCGGTTTAAAAAAATTTTCCCTACCAGTAAGAAAATATAGAAGGTAGGTCACTCATGGTCGCCAGCGAACTCACATGGTCCCACTCAAATGCTCGTAAATCTCTCGAAACTAGACATAACGCCAAATTTCTTTCGGTAAACTGTAGTCCAATACAAGTCCGATAAATCACACTGCCATTCCCTTCTCTTACTCATCGCTATCTGCATCCAAGAGCAAAGTTTTTGTGACTTTCATCAGCAACATGAACCTCTGTACCTTCAAGTCTGACACGGTTTTGAACGGCCGTACAAAAAATGCACACACCGGGGAGGGACAGAGGTACATTTGACACTTGAATACAATTTCCGTACCCTCCCGTGAGGATTGCAACCATATCTTGTCAGAGATTATAACAAAATATTTTCTTCGAATTCGTGTTGATTTTCAATACCCCATTTGGAATTTGCTCCAAAGGCCTTTTCCTTGAAATCAGAAGCATTAATTTGACAGAAGAAATACTGTAATCTATGATAGAACGAAATTTTATTCAAGTGTCAACTTGATTAGATTCTTATTGCACGTTCGTATTTTGAACGAGCTTCACGCTCCTGGACGACTCGTGTTGAAATAAACTATTTTATTACACAACTTGTAATCTTACAGTACAAATACGAGTACAAATATGACAGCGTATTACACGTTTTAGAATTCGGACACGTCAATTTTGCGCGCGCGCGCTCAGTTTGTTTCTTGTTTTGTCCGGTCTCAAATAATTAGAAAGAGAAAAAGACGTTTGTTTTTTGTTGTCGTATATAATAAACAATTTATTACACGGGTAGTTGTGTAATACGGCTGGATATTTTTACTCGTCTGTTTGTATTTTGACTCGCCTACGGCTCGCCAAAATACGGCACGACTCGTAAAAATATCCAGCCGTATTACACAACTACCCGTGTAATAACCTCTATGTATTGTATTGTACCTCTGTCCCTCCCCGGTGTGTGCATTTTTTGTACGGCCGTTCAAAATCCGTGTCAGACTTGAAGGTACAGAGGTTCATGTTACTGATGAAAGTCACAAAAACCTTGCTCTTGGATGCAGATAGCGATGAGTAAGAGAAGGGAATGGCAGTGTGATTTATCGGACTTGTATTGGACTACAGTTTACCGAAAGAAATTTGGCGTTATGTCTAGTTTCGAGAGATTTACGAGCATTTGAGTGGGACCATGTGAGTTCGCTGGCGACCATGAGTGACCTACCTTCTATATGTTCTTACTGGTAGGGAATTTTTTTTAAAACCGCCGTAACTCTCTCAATTTCAAGCGGAATGGCCTAGAAATTCCTACAGAGGTAAAGGACAATACAAGGAACAAGTACGAGTCGAATAAAGGCAAACGATTTTTTATTTATTTATTCAAGTACACCAGAACAAGAAAGCCTATACATTTACTGTATTTACGCCACTGATACTGAGCTTGGGCTACCTGTGGTCAAAGGAGTGAGGTGACTACTATAAATTATGTAAGTGGTTCGTTCTGTTCAAACAAAAAAGTATTGAGTCTGTTTAAATGATTGGATAGATGGTGCGTTTCTCACGACCAATGGGAGATCGTTCCAGAGTAGTGGCGCACACGATGAGAAAGCACGACCACCATAGTTTTTCGTTCTAAATGTAGGTCTTGACAGCCACAAGTTGTCATTGGCATTTGAACGAAGAATCCTTGTTGGTTTGTGAAGACTGAGTAGGTCTGTCAAGTACTTTGGAGCCAAACCAATTAAGATCTTATATGTGATGAGAAGAATCTTGAAGATGATGCGTTTATGTATAGGGAGCCAATGGAGTTTACGAAGAATTGGGGTGATGTGATCCGATCTCCTGGTTTTTGTAACCAGACGAGCGGCTGAGTTTTGTATACGTTGAAGTTTTGAGATATCTTTACCAGGGAGACCATACAGAAGACTGCGCTGCAATAATAACAAGAACACCACTATATACAGAATATACTTCTTTTTTTTTTAAAGATATCTGAGAATATACCGAATATACACTTTATACGAATGTATGTATATATTGTGTATATGTATACACAATATTCACTATATACACTATATAAAGAATATACATTTCGTTCTTTACAATATATCTGAGAATATACAGAATATACACTTTATACGAATGTATGTATATATTGTGTATATGTATACACAATATTCACTATATACACTATATACAGAATAGACATTACGTTCTTTAAAAGATATCTGAGAATATACAGAATATACACTTTATTCGAATATATGTAGGCCTTGGGGTACTATGAAAAGCCAAAGAAGATGTATTCACTTAAAAATCACAGCACCTAGCAGAAAACAATATATGAAGTTCTTACCAAACGAAGCTTTCTAAAGAAGATTGCAACATTGTTTGATCCTTTGGGGTTACTGTCACCATATACAGTCCGTGCAAAGATACTAATGCAAGAATTGTGGACCACAGGCATCGACTGGGATGATCAACTGATGATTGACCAAGTAAAGCAAGCAACGAAGTGGTTTAAAGAATTAGAGAATCTACCAAGCATACAAGTCCCACGATGTATACAACCTGCTTTGGGGGAC
Organism: Actinostola sp. cb2023; assembly: GCA_033675265.1. Classification (NCBI taxonomy): domain Eukaryota; kingdom Metazoa; phylum Cnidaria; class Anthozoa; order Actiniaria; family Actinostolidae; genus Actinostola; species Actinostola sp. cb2023. The sequence goes on along the minus strand of JAUJYZ010001397.1, from coordinate 134,274 downwards.
CTTGTCACGATGAGTTTACACACCTTTACTGATGCTTCAGCAGACGCATATGGGGCAGTAGTCTACTCGAGATGTGAGTATAAAAGTGGAAACATCGCTGTCCGTATAGTTGCATCTAAATCAAGAGTAGCCCCACTGAAAGCCACAAGTATCCCTCGCCTTGAACTAATGGTTGCAGTTCTGGGATTGAGACTCAGTTTATCGATATCGAAAGTGTACAAGATCGACGCACGTGACCTGAAGTTCTGGTCAGACAGCATGGACGCACTATGGTGGATTCAACGCCCGAGTAGAACATTCAAGCCATTTGTGGCAAACCGAATAGGCGAAATTCATTCATACAGCGATCCTGTACAATGGAGACATGTACCAACCAAAGAGAATCCTGCTGACTTCGTGACAAGAGGCTTGACAGTTGAAGAACTTGCAAACAAAGAGATGTGGTGGGAAGGACCAAGCTTCCTGCGAAAGAAAGCACCAGAGTGGCCGAAAAGTCAAATATCGTTAGATGACGCAGTCAACAAAGAGGTGAAAATCAAGTCTTTAGTCAACGACCACGGGCAAGTCAGAGCAATGGTAACAATCAAAGAGGACACCCCATGGCGCATAGAGCCAATACGCTTTTCAAGTTGGCTGCGGCTAACCAGAGTACAAGCCTGGATCTATCGGTTCTTGGACAACTGTCGACTTCCAAAGGCTAAAAGAACTCCAGGCGAACTAACATCCGAAGAGATTACAGATGCTGAAGTCTACATCATAAAGAAGGCGCAAAGAGAATCGTTTAAAGAAGAATACCTAGCCTTATCAGAGGACAAAGAACTTCCAAAACACAGCAAACTACTTGCCTTAAAGCCAACACTAGATGAAGATGGGCTGCTACGTTCAGATGGTCGTCTGGTCAACGCAGACTACTTGCCGTACGATACGCGATTTCCAATTATACTACCAAGAAAGAACTGGGTAACAAAGTTGATTGTCAAGGATCATCATGAAAAGGGTAATCATCGTCTTGGAACAAATCAGACACTATCATCTTTGTCAACACGCTTCTGGATAATGCAAGCTAGAGAAGACATTCGCGACTGGGAGAGAGAATGCTACGGCTGCAGAAGATACAAGGTTGTACCAGCGAAGCAGATAATGGCCCCTCTTCCGAAGATCCGTCTCAAGCTATCCTTGCGAGCGTTTGCACGCGTTGCAGTGGACTATGCGGGACCATTTGTTATGGGAAGAAGATGTATTCACTTACAAATCACAGCACCTAGAAGTACGCGCAGGGCAAAGCGGTATTTGTGTTTGTTCACGTGTTTAACATCTAAAGCTGTCCATCTTGAAATAGCATACAGCATGGACACAGATGCTTTCTTGAACGCATTCTATCGTATGGTGAATCGACGAGGCCTCCCTGTGGAGGTGTTATCTGACAATGGCAGTAACTTCATTGGTGGAGAGCGATAATTGCGTGAACTAGTTGAACAGTTAGACAAAGAAAAGATTGAGAGATCAGCAGCAAACAAAGGTATTCATTGGCATTTCAACCCGCCGCTAGCACCTCACTTTGGTGGTGTACACGAGTCTTTGATAAAGACGGCAAAAAGAGCAACTTATGGAATATTATCTCAGGCAGACATCACAGATGAAGAGTTGATGACAGCATTCACAGGAGCGGAATCACTCATGAACTGTAGACCACTGACTTACCAATCAGCGCATCCCTCAGATGACGTGCCTCTCACGCCAAATCATTTTCTTTTTGGTCAAGTAGGAGGACAGTTTGCTCCGGAATCGGTTGACGCAACACAGTTTAACTTGAGAAACAGATGGAGGCGCGTCCAAGAGTTGGTTCGACATTTTTGGGGTCGGTGGCTTCGTGAATGGCAGTAGTAGGGAAATGACAGTTCTGGAACACGGGCGGCCCGGGTCAGTCCGGGCTACACGGGCGGCCCGGCCAACCCGGGCTAGGGGGAGTTCTGGGCCACGGGCGGCCCGGTCCAGCCCGGAGAAGGAGTCAGGCCCTATCCGGGCCATCGCACAGGTCCCACTTCTGGAGTTATTTTTAAAACGATCCTATTCGGTCTGTGTTATTCCACGACTATTTATAAAACGATCAGATGGACTTTGGGTTTTTGGCTGACGTTTTTATTTTCCCAGTCTTTCATTTTTCCGTGAATCAGCAATTCCTATACCATGATGCACCAGAGCGTGTTCATCTACAATATAAGTTTTAATCATTAATGGTAGAGTTTACAGGACTGAAGCTGCCGACTAAAACTTGGGAAAAGTTTTCTAGACCACGAAAAAGCTAGATTTGCTGTCGTTCCCATAACAACACGATACCCTACTTTATCAGTTCTCAACACATGTGGTCTATTGTTTCACAACACTTATAGTCTATTGTTTCACTTATAGTCTATTGTTTCACAACACTCAAATCTGACAAAATTCAAACTCTGCTTTATGACTATGATAAACAAAATAAAATAGCTTTTAAATGCGCTATAAAAGTTAATAAATAATTATTGTATGGAAATTCAATTTGTAAAATATAAGACCAAACACGTTCTCAATGACTCAATAAAATACACCAAAGACGGAATTTTATTTCAACCAGACTGGCTAGATACGTGGTCTATTGTTGTATCAACAGGTGACCATATGTAAACATTAATCCACACGCGCGAGTCTTTTTAAAATGTGATTTATTTACAACTTGGCAAGTCTGTATTGCTCACAACATTTCTTTAAAGAATGCGCAATCATATTTTCTAAATCTGTAAAATCATCCGAAAGTCGCGCCTTCCGTAGAATTTTACACCAGCCATAATATTGTTCTTCACTCGAGTTCAGCTGGTCCTTGCTTAACCAGACTATAGGGACTGAATGGGAAAGGAAACCTATAGGCTTCCACGATGTACGTGAACAACAATCGAATGATACGACCGTTCCCATCAGCCAAAGGGGTGTATTTCTAAAAAAATGTGTACACCAACCAAGCTAGTAGTTGAATCAAATCTTTCAAAGCTTGTGCACCGTCATTCACGTTTAGAGTAAACCATCGCCAATTATACTGGTCAATCAAAGTCTGCATTTCTTTTCCAACAGTGCTTGTGTAATAATGAATGTTTCCTTCAAATTCTACCAATCGATCGTGACTACTACATTCTCCTATCGTGTAGAATTGTTTACGATGATTCATGAGTATCTTGTGAACTTCACATCGTAGATTGTGTTCTAGCAATCCACCATCGCGATATTTACTATGTTTATGTAAGTAATTATAAGCTTCAATAAACACTGATCAAAACTGATACCAATTGAAGTAAACCGTTCAAACATCAGAGAACTCCGACAAGACATAAAGAGAAATACATCAACACCAAATCGTGTCACGCTTGTTCAACTTCATTTAAAACGGATCACCGAACACATATATTATATGACTACACAGGAACCCCAACCTATAACAAACGCCGCAAACATTACACAGGGATCCCAATTTCAATAGTTTCTGAATAAGTCAGGGAGGGGGGTACTTAAAACCACATAAAATCGGGAATATTTAGTTGTTTCTGGCATTTAAAACTTTTTTCGGATTGCACAGAACATATAGCTTCTAAAAGCTCTAGTTCTAGGTCTAGTTCTAGTTCTAGTTCTGACAGGCTATCAAGCTATTGGCTATCAGGCTATCGGCTATCAGCTATCAGGCTATTGGCTATCAAGCTATTGGCTATCAGGCTATTGGCTATCAGGCTATCGGCTATCAGGCTATCGGCTATCGGCTATCGGCTATCGGCTATCAGGCTATTGGCTATCAGGCTATCAAGCTATTATTGGCTATCAGGCTATTGGCTCGTAGGTTCGGCTCGTATAGGCTCGGCTCGTAAGCTCGGCTCGTAAGCTCGGCTCGTATAGGCTCGGCTCGGCTCGTAGGCTCGGCTCGTAAGCTCGGCTCGTAGGCTCGGCTCGTAGGCTCGGCTCGGCTCGGCTCGTAGGCTCGGCTCGTAAGCTCGGCTCGTAGGCTCGGCTCGTAGGCTAGGCTCGGCTCGGCTCGTAGACATGGTTATATGGTTATTGACCACTTAGTTAATAAATGAATAATAGATAAATAAAGGCAGAGATTCAAGTGTAGAATCTAGTGTAGATTCTAGTGGGGAATGAGGAGGAGGAGGAGTGAATGAGGAGGAGTAGTGGATGAGGAGGAGGAGTGGATGAGGAGGAGGAGTGAATGAGGAGGAGGAGTGAATGAGGAGGAGGAGGAGGAGGAGGAGGAGGAGGAGGAGGAGGAGGAGGAGGAGGAGGAGGAGGAGGAGGAGGAGGAGGAGGAGGAGGAGGAGGAGGAGGAGGAGGAGGAGGAGGAGGAGGAGGAGGAGGAGGAGGAGGAGGAGGAGGAGTGAATGAGGAGGAGGAGGAGTGAATGAGGAGGAGGAGGAGTGAATGAGGAGGAGGAGTGAATGAGGAGGAGGAGGAGTGAATGAGGAGGAGGAGGAGTGAATGAGGAGGAGGAGTGAATGAGGAGGAGGAGTGAATGAGGAAGAGGAGGATATTTACCAATGAGAATTGCGATTTTGAAAAAATAAACTATAAAAAAAAGAGTATATATATTGTAAATGAGTAGAAACAATATATACACTCTTTTTTATAGTTTATTTTTTCAAAATCGCAATTCTCATTGGTAAATATCCTCCTCTTCCTCATTCACTCCTCCTCCTCTCATTCACTCCTCCTCCTCATTCACTCCTCCTCCTCCTCATTCACTCCTCCTCCTCATTCACTCCTCCTCCCACGAGGAGCTAAGCCCGATTAAAAAATTAAACAACTGACTTTGAAAGTCAGTTGTTTCTCAGCGTGAGCCCTCCTATGCCTTTGTTCTTTTTAGGAGAGGCTATACAGGATTAACACCTAAAGAGTAAATATTGTAACTTCGCTGTTTAGTATCCTGTCATTATCGTGGGAATCGAGCCCAGTTAATAAATTACTACGTTACGAGGATCAGTTCCGGCAAATTCAAAGTAAGTGCCAGTCAGTTCAAAGTTTCGATGTGTAAAGAGCGCCAAGAGAGCGATGCGATTTCGCCGGGTATTATCCCCATCCCTTGACTCAAGGAAGCATTATTATGCTTTAACGAATGAGATATGCGGTGGGCCTACAAAAAAATTCGGAAATTCATTGTTCGCTGCCAGATTTCCAGAGCAAATCAAACACATAAAGTTCGACCGCTTAACTGGCGAAGATGGTTTGAACTGCAACCCAAAAGACTTTGATGGAGGACGAACTAAAGATGAGGTTTATGTGTCTACTAGTTTTGGAATTATTGGAGGATTACTCCGCACCAAAGATTTGAGTAATTGTAATTTCTTTACTGATTGCAATTTCGACAAGATCATCGATTGCATCAATTCCATTGACCTCGGAATCGAGTCAGCCAAGTACACTCAACGAGACCATAAAACCACGCCAGAGGAAATCATATTCTTAGAAGAAAAGCTGGAGCATTCAAGAAAGGAAACTGAATCTCTGCGAAGTCAACTTGAAGCCTCCAGTTCAGTTCTGAAGAAACTTCGAATACAGAACCAGGATAATCATACCCCGCCAAACAGTTCGATTTTCCCGCCAAAATCTGCAGACTCGGGTTACAAATCGGCGTCAACTCCAGCTTTATCGCCGAATATAGAAGAACTCACGAAGAAACACACATCACGTCCAACGATTAAAAGACGGGCCGTTGAAAGCAGATCGGAATATTTAAAAAAAGAAATCAATGATGTTTTGCAACAGCCATCGAGAATCATTGTCAACAGTGCTGGCTCATCAAATCCTGTCTGATGATGAAGCTACACAAGACACCCTTGATGAATTGTTGGATATTCTTATCAAAGCTAAAGGAACTAAAGAAGGTTTCAAATCCATTTTTTCTGGAGAAAAATGGACCTCCTATTTCAAGACTCTGCGCCGCCCTGACTGGGCTCTTCTTTATTTCAAAATAAAAGCAAAATTACCTGATGAAAGCTGGCAAACATTATTGAATATCACCAATCTTGGTCGAACTGGGGTAAGTTGCTAAAAACTATACACGCAGAGGGAATAATAATAATTTTAAAATTAATAAGAATAGGAAAAAAAAAAAAAGAAAAGAATAGGAATAAGAATCAAACTATTATATCTGTGAGCAGTACTAATTTGAAAAAAGATAATTGAAATGAGTGGATTCGGGGCTAGGAACGCGGATTCTTGATAATTTATATATTTTTAAGACACTTAATAATAGTACTAAATGATTTTGAGCAAGCCAAAAGCGATCCAAAATGTTAGGTGTACCGTGCCCAAAACGGTTCTTGTGAGTGTAAACTGGTAAATTAACCCGGCTTTATTTCACGGATATAATATTTGCACTCTCTATATTTTTCCTTAAAATAGAAACTAATATTTATTGACGTAGTATTTTTTGTACATTGTAGAATTCAAGAGATACCCCTGTGCTACTTACAAAAAGTCAAATTGTAGCTGTTCGAAGTATGGTATTCAGAATTATAAAAGAAAGTATGCAAATAAAAAAAAATGAACAAGCAGGCAAGCAAGCTTACGAAGTAGACCTGAATTCTGTTGTGACCTGGGCCATCAGAGAACAAAGACTGCGCCACAATGATTGTGAAGAACTAGAGTTCAATATCAAGTTGGATGGGAGATCGCTAGGAGGTAAGCAATCAGTTGATAGAGTACAAACACTAAAAGCATGCAGCATAAATAGTACTTTGTACGGTAGTACGAGCAACAAATCGTACAACTCGTCTTGCAACATTGCTGCGAAACGAGTTGAAAAACGCTGCTGTGCGACTTTTCTCCCGAGTCCTTGTCTCGCAACTAATCGGACAAATGGAAAACGCTGTTTTAGGGTGGACGTGGCTTTTTTTTTTCGCTAGTATAATTATGGCCCTATTGTCTCATTTTAAAATAGGAAGAGATCAAGTTCTCATCGGGTTGGTCCCAATGGATTCCCATGCAAAATTACAAAGCTCCAAATCTGTTTATCCTCTCGTAATAGCAAACTGCAAGGAAGATAGGTAAGTATTGCCGTTCAGTCTCAAGTTCTTGAATGAGTGATTCTCGTTCACTAAACCCATGAAATAGATATTAGACTACTGAATAGTAAATAATAATAATCAAAAATTAACAATTAGCCCTTATAGAGTGATTGCAATAAACCCGTGAAATAGTAGACTAATTGACATTAGTAGACTTTATTTCCATTGTTTTCTTTTGTGACTATTTGACTAGACTATTACTATAACACTGATCTATTTTTTTATTTCACAGGTTTATTGCAATATCACTCTATCTATTTCACTATTACACTTGTTGTGTTCTTTTATTTCGCGGGTCAGAAATGAAATCACTCCACTGTAAAAGGTTTTCTTTAAAATTATATGATATATATTTTTTCATAATCTGTACATGTTTTAGGAATGAGATAAAAGGGTTGGTAAGACAAATGAATGCTCAGAAAGACATACTAAAAAGAAGAGGGATAAAAGTTGACAATAAAGAGTACAAACTGAAATTCACAGGTAATTTTAATAAAAAATAGAGCAGCAAAACAATTATGATAATCTACCTGGACACCTTTTAACGAGTAAAATATTTCTAGTTACAGCGGACTATAAAGCCCTTAGTCTACTAATGGTTAAAAAAAGCCATGAAAACGAAGACGAGAAATTTAAGCTAGGCGGGAGAGGAATGGATACACAATTTTGTATATACTGTTTGGCTATCAGGGTAAGATGACCAAAAAGTTATCAATATCGCGCAAAGGTTGTTCTAGAAATAGCCCAAATGCGTTCGAGCAAGTCATATATTGGCCTACAAACGTTTCTATTATGGCGTGCACAGAGATTCACTCTCCAGATATAATACTGAAACCAAGAAGAACAAACAATCAACGTTTCAATTAAAGTTTGTTTTCATTTATTATTTAATTATTAATAGGGCTGTGGTTGTAAATTTGCGAATGAGGAGGAAACTTGTATGGGATGTGTAAAAAAACTGCTTTGATAGAAGCAAAGCAAGCATTGGCAGGTAGTAGCAAATTAGTATCAACCAAAGGTTTAACATATAATAGACTGAAATATCATATATTTTAACTAGTATAGAAAATATGTACAAAATATCTGGAATATATATATATTTTTTCACAAATCTTGAATTGTAATTTTAACTTAAAAAAGGTCTAATTACTACATAATACTTTCTAATTAATAATAAGACTACTGGAATTGTTCTGTCTAAACATGTTATTGGTAATATTGGTAGGTATGTCTTTTGATTTCCATTTTTTCTCTCTTTCTCTTTTAAAGCTGGAATGGCATTCGAGATGACCTAGAATTTCTTCTGGGTGAAGAACTCAGTAGTGTTATGCTTTGTTCGTTGCACTGCGAGATGCGCAACACAGAACAGCTATTGGGTTCTGTTGGCCTCTTTGCACATAGGTGTTCTGCTCTAGAAGCATTCAATAATGCTTTGAAACAATATGGACCTGAAAGCTTCAAAGACCAAAGAATAACAGTGAAACTCAAACCTGGGCAAGAGTCTTGTGTAGAAAAAGGGAACATCAAGGTTGCTACATTTTCAGGTAAATTTTAATTTAAAATACAATACATACATGTGTATGCCATGAATATCATATATTGCAGGGGAATTAAATAACGCTATTCATTGCAAGATGTACTGTAACAGGTTCACACAGATATTACAAACTATAGCACTAATACAATATATTTATTCCCTAAACAGGTCCAACAGAAAGAGAAATTCTCGAAAAGGTTGAAGTTATTATGGAACTTGGATTACCTCTCGAAAATATTATACAATACTATACACATTGCCAAGATAGCGCAAAACAGACTCTGCTTGACAGATATACCTTTTGCGAATATATGAAGACTGAGGTAAGTTTTGTTACACTTAAGCTTCTTGTGTGTGATTTTACACAAACTGCAGATCTGAGAGTGCAAACAACTGTGAAATAGTACTATTATTAAATAGTGTTATATCTATTGTTTTCTATTGTTTCATCATTGCTATTTAGTACTTATTAGGTAGTACTGTTTCACTGATATTTGTGATCTTTAAAATTAGGTTATTGAAAAGAATTTAAAAAGTGATGTTTACAACAGAGATCATGGCACACATCAAGAGACTATTGCTCTTGAAAATCTTCCAAGTAAGTGTCATAGTATTGTTGCAATAATGATCACTTATTTATTGGTGCCGTGCATGGGAAACATGATATGACCGCCAAATTGTTTCCCCAGGCAAAGCCACAAAAGACACTGCTTTCCCACAGCAACAGTAAATATTATGTATTTTGTTATACCAAGTGTCAGAGAACAAAAAAGGAAGTAAATTAGACAATTGAATTTTGGATGTTTAAATACAATAATTGTTTTAAATTATCTTTATTAAATTGTATTTATTTATTGTAATATTAAATAGTTGTTTCTTACTTTCCACTTCTGGTTTTGTTATTACCAGTCCACGACACATTGTTGCCCACTCAGAGTTGTTGCCGGGAAACAGTCAACAGTCGAATTAAGCTCGAATTAGATTACTGTCACATGATATATGCTTTCCTCCAACTGATGAGAATCCAGGAAAAATGAGCACTGACACTTGGTATTTCACAATATTATTATTATTCAACTATTGTTGTAATTTATCAGAACTCCAACAATACTTAAAGCAGCAATATGAGTACTGGGATTTAAAACAATCTGAAATTAAAGAAAAGTATAAGGATGCCTTTCCCTCAGCCCGGGGCAAAAATAAAAAGAACAAGAAGCTACATGAAGCAGGCAGCTACATATGCAGCAGAACTTCAAAAAGAATTTTATACCATGGTGGGTGATATAAATTTATTATGTACATTGTACTTCTTGAGTCATATATAGAGTATATTACACGGCGGCGCGAAGATATGAATTTTATTTTCGAGTGGCAAAATTAAAGATCTTCAAACTGCCGTGAAATTTTCTTTTTATTATATAGACCAAAACAAATTTGACGAATAAAAAATGTTTTTAAATAAAAGTACTGAGCCCGACGTCATCGATATCCTCACTAGTGAGGATATGGAAAATATGCCACTCGGGTAACGGATGTAGTTTCGTACGAATTTTACGAGTGAGATATTTTCCAGTAAAACACTCGTGTCTATATAATAAATAATAATATTATGTCAGCCAATAAATAATTAATATACAGTTTTTGTTGTCATTGCAGGTTTTTGTGAAATGGAGAGAATTGGCAAAAATAATGAGGGAGAAAATATTTGAAGATTACGAAGAAGAGGAAATTGACATATATGATATGAAGGTATGTGTATACATTTTAAAGAATCTGAGACCACTTACATGAGTACATTTATCCCACTACAATGTATGTGGTCATATGACATTCAAATGTCATACCTATGATTTCAGGCAAAGGAATGGGGTTACCTACTAAGAGAGGTATTTGGAGACAGGCTAGGAACTGGTGACTATGGTCATTTGACGATAGAACACACTGCAATGCTTTTCAGGAGATTCCGGTCATTTAAAAGCTACTCCAATCAAGGTTTTGAGGCTCTCCATAGATGGCAAAGGCAGGTCTATTCCCGAGCAACCAACCATGACTCAAAACTACCTGGACAGTCATGTAAGTATCAAATATCCCGGGCACATATCATCATATCTGTATGATAAAGTAAGAGTAAAATAGTGTATTTCTATTTTTTTTATTAGTGGAAGATATTCTCGTCCATCATTATGCTGAGAAGCTTCTTTTCTTTCGACTCTGTGTCAATGAGGCAGTTGAAAGTTATGTTAAAGGTACAAAACCCTCCAATAATAATAAATACAGTATTAAAATATTCTAAAGCTCTTTACATTAACAATACTTAGTGTAAAAAAGAAAACAAAAGCTAGAAAACTATAACATATTCAGATATATGTACATACATGTAAATTAAGATAAACTAAATTTTTAAGAAAAAATATATCAATAGCTGAAATTGAAGTTACACTCCAATTACTCTGAGCAAAGGTTTCAAGTTGAGGCTATTGGGTCAAGTTTTTGTATTGACCCAATAGCCTTGACTTGAAACCATTGTTCAGAGTAACTGGAGTGTAATGTCAATATCAGCTATTTATAAATTGAATGAATCTCATAAAAAGACACATATTTTAATTTCAGTAAAATACCGGTACATGTAAAATAATATTCTCCACATGGGTAGCTCGTAATTGGTATTTCAGTTTATTAAAATTCCAATTTACTGTACAAATCATAAATATCAATTTCTACCATAACCATCCAACAAAAATACAGGGACCACAGAGGGTGACCTACCTTGGAATACACTGCATGCAGCATGCCGTATTCATATTAAGATACAATACATGTAGCTGTATTGCATGCTCTGATACCATTACCTACACTAACATCATTAATTAACACCACCTGATGGCTGACCTGATTGTCATTACACATTTGTCTTTCTAGATTATTTTTAATGCATAATTTCAAACATTTTGTAGGGAAGCCCTTTCAATTTCGTGGTTGTGGGTGGAAACTTGCAAATGCTCCCAAACTTACCCATGATGATGCTAAATGGCTAGCTGCGATGCAAAGCTTAATGGAAAAAATGCTTGGTAATGATTACCTAGAATACTATTTTGACAAGCATTCTGGCGTAACAATTATGGAGGACATGGTCCCATCATTTAGATACGACCATACTACATGGGAGGAAGAATACAGCAATTTGATGCAAATTATCTGTCAGGAGGAAAGTGACGGTCAGCCAGTAAAGAAGAAAGCAAGAAAATCGCTTTTTCCTACCAAAACAACAGAGACCAACGTCGCGTCTTGTTCCACAGCAAAACAACCCCAAACATCAAATCCTCAAAGTACTTCCCAGTCCAGTACTTTTATTTCACATTCAAAGTTACATGTACATCTACAATACCCTGTCAACTCTACATCTGCCACCAATGACTTGAGTATCTGTAAATCAAGTGCAAGGGCAACCCGCTTCCAATTAGCAAATCTCAACTTGCCGAAAGTAGAACATGTTAAAATTGGTGAAATTGTTGTGCAGGTTACAAATCCATGTCAACCAGTCTTGGATCCTTTCAATCTTTCCACTCGTCCCTCAAAGATATCAATTGAACACTCTGAAAAACTTTTAGTGCAATTGAGAAAAAAAGGAATATCATCACAAAATTGTTGTATAAAGTTTGGCAATATTGGAACTTTTTGTGTTGATTCTCTTTCTACTCTTCATAAGTTTTGTGACATTTGTGACCTCAGGCATGATGTGATATCAGAAATAACATGGCTTAGCATAGATGATGGGCTAGATGAAGAAGATGTGGTGAAATTATCTTCTGCACTCTTGGATAATGAGCCATCAAAAGTGATTGTAAAGATGTCCCTGGGTACCAATACAAGAGCAGTGGACACAACCTCTTTTGCATGCATTGTGGGGGAAAGGTATGTGGACAACATGATAATTGATGTCTGCCTAAACAAGTATATGTGGGACTTAAGAGGCCATGGAACTTTCCATACATTGCTTTTTCCTACCTCAGTTTGGACATGGGAATCTGGAAATGAAGATCATCTCAAAACACAGATTCAGACTTGCATTAGCCACTGCAAAATAACCAACAAATGCAACCTCCAAGTAATCCTACCTGTCTACATGGAAAGACACTGGGGTATTGTCTTTGTTGATTTTACAGACAAGAAATTATATTTTGATGATGGTTTAAAATTTATGGCGCCAAAAGGTACACTGAAGGCATTAAAACACATTTTAAATGCTGTTAATGAAGCAATCCCAGGCACTATATCAGTGTGGTGGAGCAGCCTAACCAGTTTTCACAGATTAGGAATGCCAAGTCAACGTGCAAAGGATGCCACTCAAAGCAATCAGGGATCTGGAAGCTGTGGAATTGGTGTTATTTAGTAGGAAGGGACTTATTGAAAAGTGGTAGCAGTGCCATTGATAATTTTTCCTGGAGTTTTTCCACAAGTAGAAACCATAGAAAACAGTTAATGCTTCAAATTTTGAAATGGGCACAGTAATCTTTACTTCATCTAAGTATTCCAACTGCTCTTAAGGTGAATCGCCCGAGAGCAGAGCAACAGAAGTTACAGGTGTCCCGCCCGTAAATCTGTTCATGGAGTACATTCCTTCTCACTAACATAAAATGTCATTTAATTGTTAAATTAATCAGCATCAGTTATCTATCTACTTTACTTCATCTAAGTATTCCAACTGCTCTTAAGGTGAATCGCCCGAGAGCAGAGCAACAGAAGTTACAGGTGTCCCGCCCGTAAATCTGTTCATGGAGTACATTCCTTCTCACTAACATAAAATGTCATTTAATTGTTAAATTAATCAGCATCAGTTATCTATCTACTGTACTTCATCTAAGTATTCCAACTGCTCTTAAGGTGAATCGCCCGAGAGCAGAGCAACAGAAGTTACAGGTGTCCCGCCCGTAAATCTGTTCATGGAGTACATTCCTTCTCACTAACATAAAATGTCATTTAATTGTTAAATTAATCAGCATCAGTTATCTATCTACTTTACTTCATCTAAGTATTCCAACTGCTCTTAAGGTGAATCGCCCGAGAGCAGAGCAACAGAAGTTACAGGTGTCCCGCCCGTAAATCTGTTCATGGAGTACATTCCTTCTCACTAACATAAAATGTCATTTAATCGTTAAATTAATCAGCATCAGCTATCTATCATTCTACTTTACTTGATATCTATTCTAATGTGCCATTAATCAGAGCTAGTATGTTGATTTTTACATTTATTTCCTCCTTACTATATATATAAGCTTACATGTTAATCACGTGGTAAAGTGTCATTTTTAATTTTTGGAAATATCTATCATGATATCAAGTCTATTGGCATATGATGCATGTAATATAACACTCACATGTACATGTATATATAATCAAAAGTAATTGAAATTGAATATATATAAGTAATTATGCATCATATATATATGTTGTATATATATATAGTGAATGTACATTTAAATTGAAATAACTATCTTATAACATTATAAGTAAAGAGAATTTACTCATCTTGAATGGCATATGACAAACCGCTTATAATTTTATATAGGTTAAGCTAGGCACATTGTACATATTTATTTCCATTGTCCATACAAGGTATTCTTTAAGCTTAAGTTATATAAGCTTACATGTAAGCTTATATACATTTTGAACACTGTATATAATATTAACTTAAGCTTATAAGCTATGTATTGCTTAAGCTGTAATTATTATTAATTATTAAAACATTCATTGCATTTTCTATCGATCCATATCCACATTTTTGAACTTTTATAAGCTTATAACTTTCTATCTTATACCATGAATACCAACATAAGTTACGTTTAATAATTATTTAATAACGAAGACATTTCGTTATTAAAAAAATAGTCTCCCTCGCAGCCATGTTAAAAAACACGTACGGCTGCGAGTGAGCCTAGCTGTTAAAAATTAAAATTAATGAAAATAAACCGAAGAAATAAAAACTAAAAAACCCATGCAAATTGATGATTTCTAAATGAATACGAACATTAAAAACGTATAATTATTATTGCCAAAACGTACATACCTTTCTTTGATATGACATTCAACAAGAACTGGCCTCATCCAGAAAAAGAAAGAATACTTTCGGAGGAAAGGACAGCGCTGACGACGCCATCTTGGTAACGTATAAGTTTGTTTTGGGGGGTGGGGGTACGTACTTGTTAGATGTATTGTCAGTTATATCTGTTTATTGATTTATATGCAATTTCGTATGTTATTTAGTACAGCAGCGTAGTATAATGTTAGATAATCTGTAAAACAGATATCTGTATAGTAATCAATTGCAATTTTGTATGTAATCTTGAAAATAAATTAATAAGAAAAAAAGTACTTGTTAGATTATGTCAGAAATTATAAATACAATACTTGTAAAATAAAATACTATTTATAAATAGGTTTTATTTACGAAGAACCTGAGAGATAGTTTACCAAAACTAGATTTATATAGATTTGGCCACCACTGGACCTCGAACTCCCTTGAACGCCGTCCTTCTCCTTCGCCAATTATTATAGAACTCCGTGTCTTCGGCTTCGCTTGGGGGACCCCTCGGGATATATGTGCACGATGCCGCGCTGCTTCCAGAGCAACAAGAGGGTCGTCTTCTTCGTATATGTCGCATTCGACTAAGCGGTGATCCACGGTGTAAGCGGCATTGAGACAGACTACAACTTCCGTTTGTTCATTTAGGAGATTTATAAACAAATCCTCATCATAAATTCTGTAAGAAACGCGAACAGCTTGCATTTTCATGATCGGCTGCTTCAAGTGTTGGAACTTTCTCACATTGTAAACGGCAGGCGAACCTAATCTCCAAATTATGTGCTTGAAGTACGCATCTTGAGCTTGAAGAAGATCGATTTTGACCCAATGACCTATAGAATGAAATTATTTATGAGATTGTTAAGTCTATTAAACCGAAGAAAACATTTTTCGGACTGAGTCAGAATTCAATTTTTCTAGACATCAAAAGTATGTGTAGTAGTTACGTACCTCCTACTTTTGGATGATGAACACCATTAACTCGTTCAGCTACGCAGGCTAAAAAGGCCAAATAGTTGTTGTATGCTCCTTTAGATCGTATTTGTTTTGGTACTGGCAAGTTAATCGGCTTGGCATTTGCATCAAAGAAAATACTCGATGTCAATACCTTTCCATGGCTTTTCAAACTATGCCTACCAAGGGTACGGCTATTCGTGAATTTTCGCTTACAAATGTTGCAGTGAGTTAAGCAAGACATGATCACAGTTACAATGGAAGTAATAATACCAAGCTGAAGCCACGCGTAGTTAAATGCCACTATTTACAACGGAAGCCTGAAACAGCCAATAAGAGACGACTTATGAGAAAGGCACATCCGGAATAACAAATACCACTGTCACTGATTAGTAATTAAATTAATTAAGCTGCATGTAGTCCGTAATAATACGTCTTTGTTTAACTGCTTTTAGCGTTTTTAGCGCTCGTGTTCTATCCTTGCAATCTTGAAATGAGCTGCTCATCTCACGCGAACAAAGTCTTCAGAAAGCATACCAAAGAGGAAAGAAAGGCCGAAAAAAACGGCGATACAGAGAACGCAAAAAAAACAGGCGAAACTATTGCTTCGAAGTAATATCAACAAAGCCATTCAAACAGAGGCTCATATCGCCACACATGAAGAAACGAAGGACATTGAATTCAACGACATAATTATTTCACAAGAACAAGAGGAAGTAACTCAGTCTGCAAAAACTAGCCAAGCCGTTCACATTGCTGGACAGGGTACTAGGGGCTTACAATTGCTTTCACGTGCATTGTCTAAGAATCCTGCAAAGCTCCAAACCGTATCTAAGCATCAAGAGGCTACAATAAAATGTGTCAGAGGTCTAAAAAAGGATTCCAATGCAATAAAGAACATCCCTCGAATACATACAGACGACTTGTCATACCAGTCCGATAACATCATTGGAAGTGGAAGTTTTGGAAAATGCTTCAGAGGCTTTTATCGCGGCAACATTCCGGTTGTCATAAAGAAATTTAGAAGTTCTGTAGCTAATGAAGAAGTGATAAATGAAGCTGAAGCCATGCAAGACATCCAAAGAGTAGAACACCATCCATCTCTAGCACTCTTGATTGGCATAAGCTTGAACACCAAACGTAATATTCTAGTTTCACAATTCCATGGTGGTGACGATAGAGCTTACACATTAGCAAGCGCGGTTAAAAGCAACCTTATAACTACGCCTCAGCAGTGGATGGATGTTCTTATCCAGCTGGCCAAAGCATTGGGATTCATTCACAATCGTGGATGGATTCACAATGATTTCAAGGAGAACAATGTAGTTCTTCACTTAATGGAAGAACAATGGAAGCCTGTGATCATTGACTTTGGAAAAAGCATCAGGGCAACTCAAGCAGAACGAAGTACAAAGAAGAGAGATGGAAATACTTATTATTGGAGAGCTCCTGAAGTTTTAACGTGCAAATCAGCACCCTCAACGTTGAGCGACATATTTTCTTTGGGCTCTGTTATTAAATTCGTTGTTAAAAGAGTGTTCAAGAATCAGTCATCTCACGAACAACAATTGTATCAACCTTGCCTGGCAAGGTTACCAAGATTTCGCCCTTCAAGCGCCCAAGCAGTTGCGGCAATCTTAGAAAGTTATAAAAAGTCTATGTCACATATCTAATACTCATTACAATCACATTTCATAGTTTACTAATTAAATTCACGGCACTCGATCGATCGGTCCTGAATCTGCCAATAGTATTGTTTCTACTCAATGTATTTTAAATGCATTCACGTTATAACAGCCAAAAACAAGACTGATGCATATATTGTATACCAACAGTTGAAGAACCGTTTGCCGTCGAAAAACTTTGATTGTTTTTATGTCGATTATATTATATCATGATTCATAAGTGAACAACTGTTTATTTAGTACACAAATATTTGTTTTGTTACACTGAGTTACACTGAGACAGTGTGAGCTCAGTAGAAT
Source organism: Actinostola sp. cb2023 (assembly GCA_033675265.1). Lineage (NCBI taxonomy): Eukaryota > Metazoa > Cnidaria > Anthozoa > Actiniaria > Actinostolidae > Actinostola > Actinostola sp. cb2023. Next base: position 116,640 of record JAUJYZ010001397.1, on the reverse strand, counting down.
GTAAAATTAATAGTTGAATTCAATCATTACCTTTAGGATAAGCAACCGCGTATATATTTTAGAAGAAGAGTGAAGTTGCTTTGTGTTTAATCTTTTGACAGGCTTTGTATATACGATACACAGGGTGATTAAACATTTGTGACGTTTTAACACTTACCTAACACTATTTTGACATATGATTGAGTGAAATAATGGACCCCCACAGCGAATTTTTTTCCTGGGCATAGCTCCTCGTGCCTCATTCACTCCTCCTCCTCCTCATTCACTCCTCCTCCTCATTCACTCCTCCTCCTCCTCCTCCTCCTTCTCCTCCTCCTCCTCCTCATTCACTCCTCCTCCTCATTCACTCCTCCTCCTCATCCACTCCTCCTCCTCATCCACTACTCCTCCTCATTCACTCCTCCTCCTCCTCATTCCCCACTAGAATCTACACTAGATTCTACACTTGAATCTCTGCCTTTATTTATCTATTATTCATTTATTAACTAAGTGGTCAATAACCATATAACCATGTCTACGAGCCGAGCCGAGCCGAGCCTACGAGCCGAGCCTACGAGCCGAGCTTACGAGCCGAGCCTACGAGCCGAGCCGAGCCGAGCCTACGAGCCGAGCCTACGAGCCGAGCTTACGAGCCGAGCCTACGAGCCGAGCCGAGCCTATACGAGCCGAGCTTACGAGCCGAGCTTACGAGCCGAGCCTATACGAGCCGAACCTACGAGCCAATAGCCTGATAGCCAATAATAGCTTGATAGCCTGATAGCCAATAGCCTGATAGCCGATAGCCGATAGCCGATAGCCGATAGCCGATAGCCTGATAGCCGATAGCCTGATAGCCAATAGCCTGATAGCCAATAGCTTGATAGCCAATAGCCTGATAGCTGATAGCCGATAGCCTGATAGCCAATAGCTTGATAGCCTGTCAGAACTAGAACTAGAACTAGACCTAGAACTAGAGCTTTTAGAAGCTATATGTTCTGTGCAATCCGAAAAAAGTTTTAAATGCCAGAAACAACTAAATATTCCCGATTTTATGTGATTTTAAGTACCCCCTCCCTGACTTATTCAGAAACTATTGAAATTGGGATCCCTGTGTAATGTTTGCGGCGTTTGTTATAGGTTGGGGTTCCTGTGTAGTCATATAATATATGTGTTCGGTGATCCGTTTTAAATGAAGTTGAACAAGCGTGACACGATTTGGTGTTGATGTATTTCTCTTTATGTCTTGTCGGAGTTCTCTGATGTTTGAACGGTTTACTTCAATTGGTATCAGTTTTGATCAGTGTTTATTGAAGCTTATAATTACTTACATAAACATAGTAAATATCGCGATGGTGGATTGCTAGAACACAATCTACGATGTGAAGTTCACAAGATACTCATGAATCATCGTAAACAATTCTACACGATAGGAGAATGTAGTAGTCACGATCGATTGGTAGAATTTGAAGGAAACATTCATTATTACACAAGCACTGTTGGAAAAGAAATGCAGACTTTGATTGACCAGTATAATTGGCGATGGTTTACTCTAAACGTGAATGACGGTGCACAAGCTTTGAAAGATTTGATTCAACTACTAGCTTGGTTGGTGTACACATTTTTTTAGAAATACACCCCTTTGGCTGATGGGAACGGTCGTATCATTCGATTGTTGTTCACGTACATCGTGGAAGCCTATAGGTTTCCTTTCCCATTCAGTCCCTATAGTCTGGTTAAGCAAGGACCAGCTGAACTCGAGTGAAGAACAATATTATGGCTGGTGTAAAATTCTACGGAAGGCGCGACTTTCGGATGATTTTACAGATTTAGAAAATATGATTGCGCATTCTTTAAAGAAATGTTGTGAGCAATACAGACTTGCCAAGTTGTAAATAAATCACATTTTAAAAAGACTCGCGCGTGTGGATTAATGTTTACATATGGTCACCTGTTGATACAACAATAGACCACGTATCTAGCCAGTCTGGTTGAAATAAAATTCCGTCTTTGGTGTATTTTATTGAGTCATTGAGAACGTGTTTGGTCTTATATTTTACAAATTGAATTTCCATACAATAATTATTTATTAACTTTTATAGCGCATTTAAAAGCTATTTTATTTTGTTTATCATAGTCATAAAGCAGAGTTTGAATTTTGTCAGATTTGAGTGTTGTGAAACAATAGACTATAAGTGAAACAATAGACTATAAGTGTTGTGAAACAATAGACCACATGTGTTGAGAACTGATAAAGTAGGGTATCGTGTTGTTATGGGAACGACAGCAAATCTAGCTTTTTCGTGGTCTAGAAAACTTTTCCCAAGTTTTAGTCGGCAGCTTCAGTCCTGTAAACTCTACCATTAATGATTAAAACTTATATTGTAGATGAACACGCTCTGGTGCATCATGGTATAGGAATTGCTGATTCACGGAAAAATGAAAGACTGGGAAAATAAAAACGTCAGCCAAAAACCCAAAGTCCATCTGATCGTTTTATAAATAGTCGTGGAATACACAGACCGAATAGGATCGTTTTAAAAATAACTCCAGAAGTGGGACCTGTGCGATGGCCCGGATAGGGCCTGACTCCTTCTCCGGGCTGGACCGGGCCGCGCGATTTTATATTTTACGCCCACTTCAAGATGGCGGATATTTCCGAGATGGCCTGGAATCTACTAATATGAGCAGCTCAACTTCCGGTGAATCGTATTATTTGCACATAGAGTTCAGTATTCTTGTCATTTTCTTTGTTTTTTTTTCCCGAATGTTGAAGGTTATACATATTTGGAGGAGAAATCGTCGCAAACAATCCGCAATTGTATGTATTTATTGTCTGAAATAAAACGATCCATTGCGGATATATTCGTACGCGAGTAGAATTTTAAATGCCAATGCGAAGTCGTAAAAGCGGTAAGTATTGTAGGACAACTAAACATCAAGACAGCGGCATAAGATAAAACATGCTTTATCGTGGAAAAATTCGACTCTTGCGAATAACAAATGAGATTCGGCGTACGGCAGTCTGATGTGTCACGCCAGAATTAAATTATTCAGTCTCCTACTGTGCCCAGCGTATTATGAACCAAAACTTGGCACTGAATCGCTTTGTATCTTAACAAACTTCTTAACAAAGATAGGATAGTTTGGATTCAATACGTTTCTTCAACTTTTCATAAAATCATAGAAATAATCGACTCAACGGTACGAATAACAAAATCAGAGTCGGCGTACGGTTACCGTACGAATCAGCCACTGCATTTCATTTACTTACTGGCTATCCAACGGCCATTGTTCCCCTCAAAAAACTTTAAAAAAGATCCAGCTTTATGTGAAAGTTTCTACTCATCGATCACTGCGGTAAAACGCTTGCTTTTTAGTGGGCGTAAAGTTTGAGCTCACTTCGCATTTTACGCCCACTAAAAAGCAAGCGTTTTACCGCAGTGATCGATGCATGAGTAGAAACTATCACATAAAGCTGGATCTTCTTTAAAGTGTTTTGAGAGGAACAATCCGTTAGATAGCCATGCAGTATTAAGTGAATGAAAATAAGCTCCAACTTCATCAGACAATAAATACATACAATTGCGGCTTGTTTGACACGATTTCTCCGCCAAATATGTATAACCTTCAACATTTATTGCAATTGCAGTTTAGCCAACAAACTGGAAATTGCCAAGAATTACTCTATGTGAACTCGAAGAAAATACGAAGACGATTCACCGGAAGTTGAGCTGCTCATATTAGTAGATTCCAGGCCATCTCGGCCATATCCGCCATCTTGAAGTGGGCGTAAAATATAAAATCGCACGCTCGCCCGGGCCGCCCGTGGCCCAGAACTTCCCCTAGCCCGGGTTGGCCGGGCCGCCCGTGTAGCCCGGGCTGACCCGGGCCGCCCGTGTTCCAGAACTGTCATTTCCCTACTAATGGCTCCCAGCTCTAAATCGAAGAGGAAAATGGTGGTTCGCAAAGAAAGAAATTAAAGTCGGTGATGTTGTATTGGTACTGAAATCAGATTCACCCCGCGGACAGTGGCCACTTGGAAGAATTGTGGAGGTGAATCCTGGTACAGATGGTCACGTTAGAGCAGTAAAGGTAACCGTTGGAGGCAAGACGCTTGTGAGACCAATCACCAAGATTTGTTCATTGGAACTCGACGGAAGTGACATCCTGGAGTAAAGAGGCATTTACTAATATAAAATATGAGGTTTATGAAGAACAGTTTCAAGAATTCGTTGGCTTCGATGTGAAGATTTTACATTGAACGTTGAGTTGAACAATACAGACCCCCATGTATTTAAGTGTCGATGGGCATTAGGTCCATCAAAGAGGGGGAGGATGTTTAGAAGGAATTACGATTGTAGATGCTACATTGTAAAATACGTTAGTAAATAGGACCGGGTTCCCTGTGTTAGGGATCACGTGATACCACGACCATGAGGTCGTGGCCAGATCGTTAAGTCGTTGTAAAATATGGCGTATTAAAAAGATACGTAATAGATTGATCGAATCGTCCATGTCTAGTAGAACGTTCACGGTTATCTACAAACCAGTGTATATGTATGTATTCACTATTTTCATAACTATACTATAGTGTCTATTTATACAAAATATACTTGGAAATATACGATGGAATAGACTGTATATTCTGCAATATCGCACCTTAGTGAGAAATTAACAGTTGTCTCTGACTATCTTCTCATTGTTGGTGATTTTAATTACTACATCGATTGCAGTTCTGACCATGACGCAGCCACATTTTTGGACATGCTTGAATCAGCTAGTCTTAAACAACATGTATCGCAATCAACTCACCGTCGTGGCCACATCCTACATGTAGATCTCGTTATCAACAGACAGGGTAGTAACATTTTATCTGACATAACTATCCTTTCAGACCTGCCATCAGATCATGGCGCAGTTGTCTGCAGTCTTGATTTTCCAGCACCTGCTCCTTCAAAAAAAGTGTGCCGGTTCGTCGACGTTTCTCATCCAACGTATCGATAAAAAGACATGGAATGATGACATTACAGAGTTTCTGCTGGCAAAAAATCAAGCATCTGATGTCAACTATGTTGCTGATGAGCTTGAAACATTCCTACGTTCACTGCTGGATAAACATGCCCCCATCGTTTCTCGTTCTATGACTCTTCGACCAAACGCGCCTTGGTTCAACTCTTCCTTACATGAGTCCAAGCGGAAGAAGCGTCAATGCGAACGCAAATACTTGTCAACACGCTTAGAGATTCACCGCCATATCTATCGTGACCAATGTTCTCTCTATTTATCACAGATCAACACTGCAAAATCTGAAATCCAGCTTTTCCGCCTTATTGATGGTCTTTTTCACGTCGGAAAAGAGCCCCCATTACCAACTTGTGAAAGTACAACTACCTTGGCTGAACAATTCTCTCTCTATTTTTCCTCGAAAATAGAGATGCTCCGCAAAAGGCTACCACAGACCGACAACAGTGGCTTACCTGAACCAGTACTCTGCACCTCAACTTTTCCAAATTTTGATGACGTATCAGAAGATCTTGTTAGCCGCACGATCTGTAAATCTGCATCGAAATCATGTGCGCTTGATCCAGTTCCCACCACCCTCCTCAAGGACTCACTTGGTGTACTACTGCCTACCATAACACATTTAATTAATCTGTCTCTAAAACAAGGAGTTTATCCCGACCTGTTTAAGAAAGCCCTTATTCGCCCTGCACTGAAGAAACCAAACTTAGACCCTGAAGAGTTTTCTAATTATCGACCAGTTGCCAACCTGTCATTCCCATCAAAGACTTTGGAGCGCATTGTAGCTGCTCAACTTAACGATTACCTTGAACACAACAACCTACTTCCTAAGATGCAGTCTGCCTATCGCCCAAGGCACAGCACTGAGACAGCTATTCTACGGGTTTTCAACGACATCCAGCGTTCTATCGATAACCGCCTAGAAGTTGTTTTAGTCCGTTTGGATCTATCCTCAGCCTTCGACACTCTAGACCATGAAATCCTTATAGACAGATTGCAGCACAGATATGGTATTGATGACATTGCTCTGCGATGGTTCAAGTTCTATCTCTCCGGCCGTTCCCAAGCTGTCATGATTAATAACATTACCTCTGATGTGCGTCAACTGCCATATGGTGTCCCGCAAGGATCAGTCCTTGGACCTGTGTTGTTCTCTCTGTATTTTGCTCCACTTGAGGAAGTCATCCATGCACATGGTTTAGGCTTTATGCTGTCAGTACGCCGACGATACTCAACTGTACGTATATCTCTTTAAATCCTAACAACAAGGAAAATCGTTTGTCGTCTCTTGAGTGCTGTCTTCAAGACATCGACAAATGGCTCTACCGAAACAAACTAGTATGTAATCTAGGAAAGACTGAGATTCTTCACCTAACATCCCGTTACAGCCACCACACACCATTATCAATTAACCTTAATGGAGCTGCAATCCACCCCACGCCTGAAGCTCGTGACCTTGGTGTAGTCCTTGACAGTCACCTTCAACTAACAACTCATGTCAACAATGTCTGCAAGGCAGCCTCTCTTAGCATACGCAACATTGAACGTATCCGTAAATACATTGGAAAGGCAGAGGCTGAGCGACTTATTCATGCATTTGTATCATCTAGGCTTGACTACTTGTAACAGCATTTTAAATGGCCAACCTGACCAACAACTCAAAAAGCTACAGAGAATTCAGAACACAGCAGCAAGGATAGTTACCAGAGCAAAGACCACAGACCACATTCATCCTGTCCTTAAAGAACTCCATTGGCTTCCAGTCAAGCAACGTATAACTTTCAAGATCCTACTCACCACTTACAAGGCACTCCATGGTCTGGCTCCCACTTATATTACAGCGCTCTTACAAGAATACAAGCCGACTCGTTCACTTAGATCATCCACACGCAACCTCCTGTCTGTTCCACGTGTGAACACCTCACACTATCAAGGTGACTGTTCTTTTTCTGTTGCTGGTCCTGTACTCTGGAACTCTTTGCCTGACGACATCAGAAAGATAGACTCTCTAGAACAATTTAAATCTTCGCTTAAGACATTGCTATTTCGATCAGTTTATTCATGACATTTTCTTAAATATTATTTTCTTATTTATTTCTCTATTAATTTTTTTATATCTTTAATATATCTTGAATTTATAGTATTTTTTATTTATTTTTATTTTATTTTTATAATCAACTAGTTTTTAGTTCTTTTTCTTATTGTAAAGCGCATCGAGGTTCCAGGATGCGCTATATAAATACTCTTTTATTATTATTATTATTATTATTATTATTATTATTATTATTATTATTATTATTATTACAATACACGTGCTTTGGGCCACCTGTGTTAAGTCCCAGCACAGGGAACCCGGTTCAGCCCGACCTAACATATTAATGTTACCCTAACGCAAAACCCCTACAATACACGTGCTTTGGGCTACCTGTGTTAAGTCCCAGCACAGGGAACCCGGTTCAGGCCGTCTTAACATATTTAATAATACAATGACGAGTTGCAATGACGGTACAGGGAGGTTACTCAGTCAGGTCTTGTGAAATGCTCTTTGTTAATGATTTCAAACACTTTTCCTTGACACTGAGGGTACAGTATCCACAAGATAATGGACAGTAGTTCTTTAGAGAATGTTCGAAGTATCCATCCTTGCATCTGTCTTGTTCCTTCCACACGGAGCAGTAGTAGTGATTGTCTGAACATGCATCCCCTACAGGGGGAGGGAAAAAAGACATTATTGATCAATTATTTAATGAGGTTAAGAGTGATTTTCTAGAAAAATCAAACATCAGCTGGCCACTTGAAAAAATAGATTTCTCTGAAACTTTGCATACAAGTAAGTATTCCTGCCCTGATTACAAAAATATACTTGTAAGGCGTCGGCACCTTTGGTTTCCATGGCAACGGCCCAATGTTAATTTGGAGTGATTTTCAGCCTCTCAAAAGTCAAAATTTATCCATCTTTGAACACGTACTGCAATTTCTCTGTAGCTCTTTCATCAACAACAATCATGGCAAGTGAAAGAACCATCCTTAATCTTTTCCGTTCACAGGTAATTTTGGATCCCGTTGCTATAGCACCCGTGCACACGCATCGCGGGCGCAACATGCTTTTATATTTTTCAAAATGTCTTATTTTGTCCTATATTTTGCCTTCGATAACTCTGATGGTAACGCTCAGATTCTAAAGCTGCCAATCACATTTACATACTTTATCCAACTGCTATTGAAAAAAGCTTTCAAATTTTTGGGGCCTAAAATAACGGTCTTCTGACATCCACTGAAATACATCGTGGTGAAGCAAATCCTTAACTTCAAAATAGCAAAAATCACGGAAAGTAAACCATCTGAAAAGTAAACTTGTGATGTCTTCTAAAAACTAAATAATCAATGATGACCGAATATAACACCTACAATTTAAGTTAGCTATCTAATATCTGAAATAAATATTATACAATGCCGATTAATTTGCATAATTAATTTAAAAAATTTGCACGATTTAAATAAAAATTGCTCAAAATTATTCAACTTTTTGATGGCCAAACTTTGCTCACTGCATCTTTTGAAACTGTGTATCCATAGACTATTATGCCGGGAATTTCAAACCATAGCTTTAATAAATAATTAATATGGTTTCTATGGCAACGTGATTTACATGTAAATAAGCCAAATGTGCATGTTATTTCTTTTAAAAACACGATGTTATTTTGGACTTAACATTCAGCATTAAAGTATTTATTTCATCTTAAATAAAAAGGCGTTAAAGCATTCAAAATAATAGAAGTGTTTTGTGCCACCTTATTATTTTTGTTTGGAACTGAACATAGTCAAGTTACTTACGTCAGTGAACTTGGACAATAGTCAACCCCTGCCTTTTCACTTGATCATCAACGCTAGTTCGGACTGTAATATATATGTATCAGCATTTGTTGACGTTATTCAAACTTGCAAGAGCAATTATTATAAGTGCCTCGATGTATATGGAGCCTTTTGTTTTCCAGTAAAAGATGATGATGGTATATCAAACTCATCACATAAGCGTTTTAACAGGCAAATTCCCATTGAATTGAACCTTTCGTTTTTTGATCATTCATATAAGTTATATAGCTAATTGCAAAATCGTTGTCGGGTTGAAAATCATGAAAGCTATGACCAAAAGGAATTCTGAGAAATTAAAACTCTCAAATAAAACCGTCAAATGATCAACCTTTTTATCCAGACTTGTATGATCTTAGTTAAATAGCTCATATACCTTCAAAACTACGGGAACATTGAATATATCTGCATGTAATATGCAGGTCATGAACTGATTTCCCATCCATCCTTGTGGTCTCAGCTTCTATGATTTATGATTTTCAACCCGACAATGATTATGCAATTAGCTATATATACTATGGAAATCACTAAAGTGGTAACATTTCCGTTCGGAATTTTGTACCACGTGATCACTTTAAGCCAATCATTTCGTTCAAAAATGGTACAAAACACTCCAGTGAGACAAACTTCCGAACAGACATGTTACCACTTCAGAGATCAGTTTCCATAGTAAGAAGAGATTTGAATATTTTATATAATGTTACAGAAAAATTGAACGCTAAAATATTCTTAAAATCCATAAGAATATAAACCAGATATAAACTTATTTGCTGAACGTTGTGGGGGATCGCTGATGGAGTCGTTATTATGAGCCTCTATTTGCAAACGCGTATTTCCTTTATAGAAAGCAAATTAGAACTTGACATCAAGATTCTAAAAAGGCCGAGTTTTGGTGAAGGTTGTTAAAGGTCACATGCAACCAATCAACAAACTTTTAATCAATAAAAGATAATCATCAGTGTTGTGAATACTCTGGCAACGTTTTATAGTTCTACCGTCACTATAGTGTTCGAGTTATAACAGTTTGAAGCTGGCTAATGAGCTGTTTCCGAATAATACCTGAAGACATTCTATATTTGACCAAGGTGGACTTGTGACATCACTGTACTGTTGGAAACGCTTCGTCCACTACTACGTTTAGATTGTATATTACATCCGCATTTCTCTATACCTTTCAAACTACCTTTGTGTACTGAAGATGGTGGGAGTCTGGCGTGTTTGGGTCAAAAGTGACGTACTGAACGCGAGTAAAGATCTGAGAATTTTACGATGATGAAGTGAAGATCAGCCGTTTTGAATAAGACTGCTCTATCATGAAATATAACCGGCAAAAACTATCGAATGAACAGTCAGAAACAATTGTTTTCTAAGACTTTGTTTGGAAAATGCATGGGTTGGAACGCCTCTTGCCATCTAATGCATTTTCCAAACAAAATCTTAGAAAACCATCGATTTTATTTTTAATGCCATTTCTCCTGGATCAGACATTATGATCTGAACTGACTTCGCCCTTTTACTAATTTCTAGCTGCTCATTTCATTTCTGGAGTTCAATTTGACACTGCTGTTCGATTTATGGGAGTTAGGGTCACGTGACCTCTTAGTGCAAGTCGCCTATTGTGTGGCTCAGCACATTCTGCCGTATTCGGTATGATTACCAGAGTATAATCCACAGCTATTCGATAGAAAGATGAAATCATTTGGGGCCGATAGGGTATTATTCGAGTTATGCGCATTTCAAATTATACGTATCATAGTTCGAATTACACGCTTTTTGAGTTACGCGCTTGACCACACCCAAATCTGTCTTTGCCACACCCAGAGCATAACTAAAAGTGACTAAGAGAATTTAGTGAGTTAGAGTTACGCGATGTGTGCGTAAAACGCTCTAAAATGTTTCGTGGAGTTAAACATTTTTTATAAAAGACAAAAAAAACAAGCTCGGAAAGGATTTCAAAATACAAGCACATCGCAGAGGCGTGATCGAGGTAACATGAATAGTCAACTTTACTAAAAGGTGCAGCAAACAAACAAACAAAAAGGAATTCTACAAATAAATAAAACAAGCAAATATATTTTTGTCACCAGAACATACAGGCCAGGCATATAGTCTCACCTATAATCCCACCTATATTCTGTTCTAACATCATTCCATGAGTGAGGCAGCTAATTGGTTTGCCCACTCTCATCGGCTAAGTGTGAAAGCAATATGAACGTTGTTTACCAAACAAAAATGATAAGGTGGCTCAAAACACTTCTATTCTTTTGAATGCCTTAACATCATTTTTTAATAATTTAAGATTAATACTTTAATGCCAAATGTTGTCTAATATAAAATCGTGCTTTTTAAAAGAAACGCATTCTTATTTGCTTGTTACATGTAAAGTCAGGTTGCCATAGAAACCATATGAATTATTTATTAAAGCTATAGTTTGAAATGCCCGGCATAATAGTCTATGAATTCAAAACTTCCAGTGAGCGAAGTTTGACTATCAAAAAGTTCAATAATGTTGAGCAATTTTAATTTAAATCGTGCAAAAAGTTATAATTAATTATGCAAATTAATCGCCTTCGTATAATATTTATTTCAGATATTAGAAAGCTAACTTAAATTGTAGGTGTTATATTAGGTAATCATTGATTATTTAGTTTTTAGAAGAGATCAGAAGTTTACTTTTCAGATCGTTTACTTTCCATGATATTTGCTATTTTGAAGGATTTGCTTCACCACGATGTGTTTCAGTGGATGTCAGAAGACCATTATTTTAGGCCCCAAAAATTTGAAAGCTTTTTTCAATAGCAGTTGGATAAAGTATGTAAATGTGATTGGCAGCTTTAGAATCTGAGCGTTACCATCAGAGTTATCGAAGCCAGAATATAGGCCAAAATAAGGCATTTTTAAAAATATAAAAGCATGTTGCGCCCGCGATGCGTGTGCACGGTTGCTATAGCAACGGAAACCAAAATTACCTGTGAACGGAAAAGACTAAGGATGGTTCTTTTACATGACATTATTGTTGTTGATGAAAGAGCTACAGAAAAATTGCAGCACGTCTTCAAAGATGGATAAATTTTGACTTTTGAGAGGCTGAAAATCACTTCAAATTAACATTGGGCCGTTGCCATGGAAACCAAAGGTGCCGACGCCTTACAAGTATATTTTTGTAATCAGGGCAGGAATATTTACTTGTATGCAAAGTTTCAGAGAAATTTATTTTTTCAAGTGGCCAAATATTTATCAAAATGTTTGATATTTACAGAAATTCACTCTTAAACTCTCTTCGTATTCTTTACATCTACTTTAATTTGTTTCTCGAAGATGTCCTCGAACTCATTTTCTGACAGAAACGCAAATCATTGTGCAATTCCTCAATATTCATAACAAGAATGAGAATAAGAATAACAATAACAATAACAATAATAGTGTTTCGATAAAGTTTTAAGATGATTAATTCCATCCCGACGTTTCGCGACGTTACTAACGCCATTCTCAAGGATAAACTGCCAAAGTCAATGTAATATTATTATTAATATTAATAATAATCAGCATAATAATAATAATAATGATCAGCATAATAATAATAATAACAATAATAATAATCAGCATAATAATAATAATAATGATCAGCATAATAAATAATAATAATAATAATAATAATAATAATAATAATAATAATAATAATAATCTGATAGTAATACTGTTACACTTTACCAAGATCAGGTTGTTCCAGGCATGGCATAGGTTTTACCGCTGTGTGCATCTTTATCCAATCAACGAACGAGCTTATTCTAGCGAACACAGAATATGTGGTTGCCACAGGGCAATCTGGCTCATCGAATTCCCATGGCCAGCTGTCTGCACCGCGAAAAACCCACTGACCATCTACAATCAAAAGTCATGAGAGTATGTTTAAATTGGGTTAAATTAATTTGCTTTTTCACTATCAAATAGAATTTGAAAAAATCTGCATTGCATAACAAGCCCGCGTGTATGAATATTCCAATGTGTAATGCTTAAATAGGGTCAGGGTTCCGACATATCCCTACGGCACACCCCTATTCTACATTTCTGGGAGTAACTCCCCCCCCCCCCCCCCCCCCCCCCCCCTCCCACCCCCCATCCACCCCCACCCACCCCCACCCCGAGGTGGCTCAGTATATACCAATAAAACACTGTCTCCCGTTTCATACACAATACAATACTTAGCATACATGCTAATTAGGGACACAGCCTAAGTACTTGTACTGCAATCAAACTAAGTCAACTGAATATTATAATCATTTCATCGGGCATTGTGGCGTATTTTGCGGTTTAAAATGGCTAAATCAGCGGGCTAAAATGTATTTTAGACCGTTGCTCTAAGCCAATCAAAAATCACAAAATAACCCAGCCAGCCAATCAGAACTGCAAACCATTCAACTGTTCGCGCCGTTATTTCTTGGCTGGCAGCACTTTGACTCGAGAGTCGGCTATTGTTTTTTTGCTTTATAACGACAAAATGACTGAAAAGCCTAACGAAGAAGCAAATTCACAGTCTTCTCAGCTAGATGAAGAGGACTTACAGAAACTCGAAGAAGAATTTATGTCCCAAAACACGAGGAAACAAACTTTGAGGAGAATGAAAAAGTACAATGACTGGTGCGCCGAGACGAATTGAAAGTAAGCCTTTAATACAGAATTGAGCAGCATTCTTCGCGGATTTTATGCAGAGTTTAAAACAAACCAGAAGAAAGATCTCACACCAAGTGCCTTGACCTGTATCAGAGCTGCAATAGACCGTGGAAGCTCCATTCCCGGCAGCGAAGTGAATGTAAGTTTGTCTTCGTCGAGCGAAACCCGCTCAGTTCATGCAAATTAAACTTCCAGTTCAGTGATTCCAATTTAGCACTAAATTTAGCGCTTCTAAATGACTATTTATTTGCTGTTGATGGAATTAAAAGTTTTACATAATTATGTAAACATTTTCAACTGAAATAAATGTCGACGCGACGCCGGCAGTGTTCAAAATGTCGCTTTACTGTCTTTGATTCCTTTTCTAAATGCCCGATGAAATGATTATAATAGTAATAGAGTTGATGTTCTTGGGCGTAAATATGTTTTTGACCCTTCTCAGAGCTCATTTTAACACTCGCCCATCAACTCTATTGTTATAATAATATAAACGTGATTATTTTCTATTAACTATGATAATACCTACTTTCTTCGCAAATCAACGGTCCTCCACTGTCTTCCTTACATCCAATGATTGTTTTATTTTCACCCAAACCAGCACAAACCATCGAAAAGTTATCAACCGGCTGAAACTCGGCGATACCAGCTTGGCATGTTTGATTGCTTACTATCGGTAGAGGTGTCTGTAGTAGAGTTATTTGTGTTCCACCCCAACCTTTAACACAAAAATATTTTATATAAAAAAGGTAATATAAAGAGGTTATTACAACGGGCAGTTGTGTAATAAGGCTGGACATTTTTACGAGTCGTGCCGTATTTTGAGGTGCCGTATTTTGAGGAGCCGTAGGCGAGTCAAAATACAAACAGACGAGTCAAAATGTCCAGCAGTGTTGCACAACTTCCCGTGTAATAAACTGTTTATTATACGACAAAAAAACAACGTCGTTGTTTCTTTATTTGCTTATTTGTTAGCTTGCAAATGCTGTTTTTGTGTTTTGTTTGTGAAATGCGCGCGCTCTCACGCAATCGATACTCCATCGAGCGCGCGCTCAAGAGATTTTTCGTTCGCTCTTCTCCCTTATTCACCAAAAAGATTATGTGTTTTGTTTTAAATTTCTACACAGATATCATTCTAAACTTGTTGTGTGATTTCGCTATTTACTTTAGAAGTGCTTTTCTGTAGTTTTTTAGTGTGTTTTCTTTTTTCCGATGAAAAACAAAACTGGTTCAAACCGCTTTGTAAACCATGTAATACACTCGCCTATTTGCACTCGAAAGGCGTGCGTCATATAAATATTTGCATGAAGACGTTATTTTCTTACAACTACCAGAATGCTTTGGGAACTCTATTTCAGAATCGCGATTCCATATATTCAGGTTTATATTCCCTCATGAGAATAGTGTGACAAATCTTATTAAGAAAATGGACAACACATTCTTCGGGTAGTAGTCCAGTCCCAGACTCTCTTTCTATCCGCTCCGACAAGCTGAAGTCGCGGAGGAAAGAGAGTCCAGTATAACTTGCATGCGCATGGCAGCTTAGCAGCCAGGCGACCACCACAAATATGTGGTGGTCGCCTGGTTACAAAGCCTTTCTGATCTCCAAATTGGCGGAGGCTCCAGTAAATCCTAGTTTAGTAATTTAATATTTATATTGCGCAGTTTCTCAGTTCTGTATGAGCGATATCAGTCGAATTTTGTGAAGAATTTCATCGATTCCGTGAAGTTTTCCCTCACAAAGAGTAATTGAATTTATTATAATATTGTTCTAAAGTTTGAACAGATCCAAGTCATTTATCAAGTGACTCGTGGGAAGTCGGATGTTTTTGTTAATTTGAGTACGGGCTTTGGAAAGTCCCTGATTTATTATTTATTAATCTGCACGCGCTGTCAGCCATTTCATTCCATTTTATTTTGACAGCTCCACGTGTTGTAAACAGATCACTGGCCATATTATTTACATTTGCGGGCTCTGAAAATAGACAAAATCGGCTGACGCAATGTTTACATTCTTTATCCCAATTCAAAACTTTTGCAAACAATTGCAAACAACGTTTAACATTTCCATATCAATAATAATAATTGATATCAATGCTATTGAAATGTCTATTGAAATCGAAATACAACAGACAAAGAACCGTATTCCCAAAAGATCTGAAATGGGTCAAAGAATATAAACATTGTGTTAGTCGATTTGGTCAATTTAGCTCCGATCTGATTGGCTGCTAAGCTGCCATGCGCATGCAAGTTATACTGGACTCTCTTTCCTCCGCGACTTCAGCTTGTCGGAGCGGATAGAAAGAGAGTCTGGGACTGGACTATGCGGGTAGTTGTAGTATATAACATCATAGACATTGTCCATTACTACGAAAGCTAGTCACAAGTGAATGGTTAATGTCAATTTCATTAAAAATAAGCAACTTTTATCGATCTAGAGTGATGGCACTTAAGGATATGGTATACGTTCGCGCGGTCTCAGATAAGCAAGAAAATATTACAAACTATGATTTGGTGAAAACATTTCTGAATCCGAATTTTTCTTTTTGAGTTATGGACGAAAATGTGCTCCGTCGAATAAGATCGACAAACACGAAATGTATCATCTAATTAACACTTGCTGGGCGCACTGGTGATGGCGCGCGAAAGAATTTGAATTTCCGTAGTGTTATGATAAAAAGCTCAGTTCGAGAGCATTTTAGAAGTCTCGTTCGTTGGATTCTCGAGGTTTGTAGAACCAGTTTGGCGGGAGTTTTCTGGCCGATTAGTTTATGATGACCTCAGTGACCTCATAACGATTCTGATTGGATAAGAAGATGTCCTAGCCGGAAAATGGAGGAAATGAGGTGTCTTTTGTTCACACAACTTTATAAGCTTATTTCTCCTAAGTATATTTTGCCATGAAGCTCGACATAAACGTGAATTAATAGGGTATCTAGAAACGTCTAATTTCCACGAAATTTGGCAGACATCATCTTTGGTATTCGATCTCAAAAAGGTGTCGGGGATTGTTTGATTTCGCTTTAGATTTCAATTTATTAGCGTCCATATTACATCGACTCGAAAAATATCTAACATCAAATTTTGAATGCTTGTAATTTTTTTTAGGAATCAAATATCGAAAATCCCCGACATGTTTTTGGAAAACAATACCTGGTGATAGAGATTCAGCATTCAGATTCATATTTGACCGCAACTGGAGCGCTGGTAATTCGATTTTATGAAAGCCTCCATTTTTCGGAATCGGACCTTCTTTCTTTCTCCATGGGATTAAAACTTTTACGATTTTTTATTATTTCATGGTTTTTTACAGTTCTTAAGCTTTACTATGATATATAGTGTTCTATAGTTTAGCCTTTTGTATTGCGTACAGAATTTCTGAAGCGCATGATACCCGCGAACGTATACCATATCCTTAACCCGTGAAACAAAATCTAATAGTTAGTGACTAAGTCAAATCAAAACAAAAGAAAACAATGGAATTAGTGTCTAGTAATATCTACTTGGCTAATATCTGTTTCACGGGTTAAGTGCCATCACTCTATGACTTCAGCTACGACGTCGATCATAATGGTGAATGCCACTCGCAAACACCCTCGAATTTCCGGACATTTTTCACTTTTGTCTTCTTATGCAAACATGTTACAGGACATTAACACGAAGTTCCAGTATAAAAGGAGCCTACCCAGGGGTAAGACAATAACGTTGCCTAATCAATCTTGATGAACATGTACATGAATATGCGATTAACAAAAGATTGTTTAAACAAATGTATTGTTGTACCCGCGGGCAGCGTCCTTTTTTTTCCAGAACTTCTTGTTTAAGCAATTATTGGATGAGGCTGAGTATGATACGAAGAATCA
The DNA here is from genome assembly GCA_033675265.1 of Actinostola sp. cb2023. Taxonomy (NCBI): domain Eukaryota; kingdom Metazoa; phylum Cnidaria; class Anthozoa; order Actiniaria; family Actinostolidae; genus Actinostola; species Actinostola sp. cb2023. The sequence goes on along the minus strand of JAUJYZ010001397.1, from coordinate 99,238 downwards.
ATTCTGCAGACCGATGTGGCTGTTATCCACCGAAGCTCCGTTTATTATTCATTCAAAATATATAACATAAACATGATTAAAGTGATTTTTCTTTATTGAATTATAACTTAAGACTGTGTTTGAAGCCATTTTTTCCGCTCAACAAACGCGCTGTGACGTAAGAGTACAGCCACAAAAATTGTAGGACGATGACGTCTGCTGGTCATGGAGAATTGACCAGGGGTCCTCAGCCAATCAGAAACGAGTATATATTTTGGATGAATAATAATACTTAATGTCGCCTGGACCCTTATCGCGTGAGGCGGCCCTAGACATGGTGTTTGTTACTATAACTGTATGTTTCTGATCATGACGCTACCTGTGAAATAGCACTTTGTCCCTACTGGAACACGGTCACCCTGTTTCGGTAAGGAGGCCAGGCCAACAGCATAGTTAAGCACAGCGGGTCTGGAGAGCTTGATGAGTGCAATGTCGTACCCATACTCTTTGTCCGTTAGGAAACGACGATGTACAACCATCTTGTCGATTCCAAATTTCTGGGTTGACATCTCGTTCTTGGAGCGATTGTGAGCACCTTGCGGGACATATCATTGTAAAATCATTCGATACATAAGTAGATATAAATATATAGGGAAATAGGCCTTTGTAGGATTACCATCACGGCAAAAGACCTGACTGTGTTTATTAATGACGCTGATACAATATCAGTGATGTCATCAGATAAACTTATTTAACATTGTATTATTCGACCTGCAGTTGACTGTCGATCCTTCTAACTCACTAAACTGATCAACGTCTGCAAAGTTTGTTTGCCATCCTGTACAGCCAGAGTCCCACGAGACCCGACCTTTTCATAAATGCATACACCATATATGCAGATCATCTTACACACGAAGTTCAAGTATGAAAGGAGCCTGACCAGGGGGCGACTAAGGCCTAGTTCCAACGCCGAACTTTCCAAGAGCCGTTCTTAATTACTTCAAAAGAACCCGCCTCATTATCTATTGTTTTAAATGAGAACGGCTCATGATTAGCACGACGTCTGAACTAGGCCTAACAATGATTGATTAAACCAATGTATTGTTAATGTCCTGCTAGCCTCCTTTAATTAATTTCCAAAAATCTTAATAATTTAAAATAATAGGTTAAACTATAGGTTATAAGCCGCCTTAAACAGGTAAGTTTTAAGGTTCTTTTTGAACAAAATCAATCGATATCGATTTTCTAATTTCTACCGGCAAGTCATTCCATAGTCTCGGAGCAGCTACGGAGAAAGATCTGCCACCATATGTCTTAAGCTTAGAATTAGGAACTATTAAAAGTTCTTTATTACTGACTTCAGATGATACTATCTGCATATGAATTGTGCATTTATGCAAAGGGTCTATTGCTGGGTTTGTATGGGATTGTATATGCCATGTTGGTGGTACAAACAAGAGAAGCTATAACGAGGAATGCTTTGTTTTCGGGATCCAACATGGCCGCTATGACGTCACATGCAATACTTACCAAGTGTTACTTTGTATAACAAAGGATTCGGTTGTTCAAACAAACAGTGGGCAGCGGTCACTACCCATTGAGGTCTAATCAGTGTTCCTCCACAGTGTTGTTTTCCTAATTTCTCCAGTAGAACTTGCCAGGGCCATGAGTGAGGTACGACCTTTGTACCATTTACTACAGGCTTAATACGACGCCGATTACATGCTATTGAGAGAACAATAATATTAATGCAAACATTCTAAATTCTGATTGGCTAGCAGTGTAATTAACACGTAAAAAGTCCAGTGAAAATTACTTTTCCTAAAGAATATGATGAATAATATTATTTTATTACTAATCATTTGTAATTATTAGTAATCAGTAATTGTTATTACTAATCATTTGTAATTATTAGTAATCAGTGATTGTTATTACTAATCGTTTGTAATTATGTCTAATTATGATTCAGTCTAAGTTTCAGCTGATAAATAAAGTCTCACTAAAGTTACACGGTGCAATATCGCGTGCAACATTGCCGCATGCACAACTGATATATTGTGCGCAATATTGCAGAAGTAGGATCGTAATGTACTTCAATAGGATGGATCACAACAAATACAACACGCTGCAACCATGTTGCCAGCAATATTGTGCACGTAACTCTACCTTTAGTTCATTAGATATGAATTGTTTGACATTGGCAACCAACTCTTTCAAAAGCCTAAAATGATGCACTATTTGATTACTGAGAAATCAAAACTTTCTTCTTGGCATCTCATTACCATAGGAATTGTCCCTTGGTATAACATACAGTCAAACCTGTTGCGTTAAGCGGGCACCTTATTAAGCAGACACCCTAGTCGAGCTCTATTGAGCGGACAGTGGACTGGGTACCGGAAAGTCTCGCCAATATTTACAGTAAAAATTCACTACTAAACAGGCACTAATCTGATATGTTCTGAAAAGGTATTCTTCTTAATTCTACAGTCTTACGCCAAATTGCTTAAACACTGCTTAAAATCCGCAATTTCATTGGCTGCTAATAGCGTCATTGTAAGACCTCTTTAGCTTCGTATGTAAATTGCCCATTTCAGATCATGTGATGTAAACATGGTGTTCTCTGGAGAATTAGTCCTTTCAATATGAACGAATAAATTTCAGAAATATAAAGGAACAATTCTCCAGAGAATATCATGTTTACGTCACATGGTTTAAAATGGGCAATTTGCATACAAGCTAAAGAGGTCTATTGTATTGTGTGTGGGTTTTTTTCAATGTAAACCAGATCATCGGCATTTTCCTTTCAAATATGTCCGTCCCGCGATTAAAACAGGTTTTTGACAATGAAAACTGCCGGCATAACTATTTTCAATAAAAAAATATACCGTAAAAATACATACATACTTTATTACTGCTCCCTGTAAGGGCTTTTCCGCTATGATTCACAAAATCTCTGATCTTCCGCTCTCTCTCTCGTTTTTACGATAAATAAGGGTGCTATCTCGATCTTTCTACATAATGCTATAATTGAAGAATAACTTAACATTAATTTAACAATGTTCTGTATATATTAAGACCGTTGAACTCAACTTTTGATAAAGTGGTGTTGAAGTTTACACTCTAATATACTACGATGTTATGCTATTTTGCACCAGAAACCAGACACATCTCTGTTTGTGTATTGGGCTTCTGTGTCTTAAAATCAAAACCCGTATACAAATTAAATGTACTCTATACTATAGCCGTGAATCCTGTCCTGTTGATGTCTTGAATTTCTAAAACTGCTTTCAAAATATTAAAAGATCAATATCTACTTGAGTCCTGTGTATCATATCTCTCTTCCGCTATACCAATCAGGAAGACCGGAGTTCAAGGGGCAAGTTCAGCTGTCAAAATCAATCACGCAAAGATATCTAGCTGAGTTCCCCAAAATCTAGGTATGTTTTCTCAATTTTGGTCGTTTATACAATTTCTGAGCTGGCCCGGCAGTATTATGTAATCGAGTGCAGGGCGATTCCAAATTCTGTATGTTCTACCGAGTCACCCAACAAGTAACCAAACACTGATTTGATCACTATAATCGTTATCTCAGATCTAAACATTGAGAAATGTTTAAGTCGTGAATACAGCTATGATGACACAATCTGCAATCGAGCGTGACTGTGAACGAGACCACTAAAAGCTGATAAAAATAAAATAAAACTGAAAATAACTGTTTATTTAAGTGTCCAAAGTGTTCTAGCGCTTGCGCACTAATTGGAGGACACTGGTCTATGAAGTTTTATCAACAGCTGACCTCTTTCTTCACAAACCTTGTTGGTGGACGGTTATGTCGTTTTGCGAAAACCATTTGAACGAAGTATGTCTAATACGCTTTAATATCTCACATACAAACGCACACGCCGTTAGCGGTAGACCTACAAGATGTCAAGCGTTTTCGGACCAGGTCGTTCCGCGGACCCAAAATCATATCTGAAAAATCTGAAAAAATCTGATAACAGTTTAACTTTCATTTTGTATTGTCTGGGGTGAGACTGGGAACGTGAGGCTCGGTCAGTTCAGTTCGTTCCTGATCTCTTCGTTCTTCACAGCTCAGTCCCTCACCGAATGGAAGGTGGAGGCCCATAAGTATGCGTCTTTCATGCTACAATGCATCCCAGTGCTCAATCGCACCAGTGCACGAGTGAACGCTTGTTAAAGCGTCTAGTTTTTTTTTTTCTCTTCACTTCGTGTATAAATTCACTTCATTCTAAGTTATAAAGATCTCTAAACCCTTTACAGTACTAGTACTGGATTGATAAATACACATCTCTATGAATTATTGTGGTTATTTTGAAAACAAGACGACATAACCCTCCTCCAACAAGGTTTGTGAATTTAGAAGCGATGTCTCGTATTGATAAACTATGTTGTTAGAGCCTTCGGTGATTATCTTAGCGGCCGGCACAGGGCGCATGCGCTGTAGAACCAAGTTTGCGAATTAAGGTCAAAGACTGAAGAATACGACGACGACAGGACTGCATTTTTGGAGTCGGGCTTTCCACAGGAAGCCCGACTAAAAAGCAATGACGAGAAGGTTGTCATAGCATATTTGGTATCAATAACACGTTCATGTAGTCTTTACATCGTTCCTGTGGACATTCTATACCTTGTACACAACGTCATACCTATGTTATAGTAACGTTCTTAACTGGAAAACGCGAGCCTAATTTATGGAGGGATGTTTCTTTCAAGCTAGTAGTTTGAGTCTTTTTACAAGATAAACTCCTTTGTCTCCTTCATATGGGAGAATAAGGGCGATTTTGTTCTGGTCGGTTTGTTGAGTCGGTATGTATATGTTTGTAATGAGAAAAAATTATAAACCAATCACATGGCAAGAAATATTAGCTAATCAATGCCCTATATATACATCACAGCGCAAGTTATTTTACAGAAAGGACATATTTGGTCGTGCTATGATCAACAGCCTTGAAATCACGCAACCGTCTCCTTGGTGAATTACGGTGTTGCTTAGCAATAGAACCCATGCGCTTAATGCATATAACAATACATTGTGGGTCCGTGAAACATGATTATACGTATAGAAAGCAAAATTACTTTAAACTGGACTGTTATTTTTCCTTTTGTATTTATTGTATCAACATTGACTACACCAAACAGCCACTAATCCTTTGGCCACCCAAGAAATGAGCCCACACGATAGATATCATTATCAGAAACTTTGACTCAAATCCGCCACAAAATGACTTAATATTGATTGCGTGCATGGAACCAAATCCTACGAAATCTGCAACAGCTTGGAACTCCCACGAAATTCAAATATAAAGTTAAAATGTTCAACTATATATACAATGACAACATACCATTCAGTTATACTGTACACGTAATTCCCCGATAAAAACTCCAGTTTAGTAAAACGTCTATATATTACAAAATACCAGGGGGAAATTACTAGGGGAGTCCATCTTTCCTAATGCCCTTAGATTTATCAGATTGTTAGTATGGCTATTTTTAGCAACAAGCTATGATTGGTTGGATGTCAATGACGTCACTTGTAGTAAACATGGCGGACATCTCCTTCGTCGATGAACATTTTATACCACAGCTACATGTACATGTAGTTATTAATAAATTAAATTAAAATGTTGTTTTTGAATTTTTGATTTTGTAAGCGGCCGCGCGGTTTCCCGCCATTTATGTAAATAACAAATCTGCTCAATCAAATTCAAACAAGAAAGTCAAGAAAACCGGCGTTCAGTATATATAAAGATTACAACCGGCTCAAAGTTCGCTATTCTACATGTAATCTCTTTATATAACACCGTAAGGGATTGATTTCTTTACAAATACCTGTAAAGTTTAAAAAGAGTCAAAACAACTTCGCCGGTGAGTCGAACTGACTCAATGACTCAACATGGAAACCAAAAACTACAACTACAACTTGTACAAGCCTGCTGAGTGTCGCTGATATTTGTACTTCCAGTTCTTCGTTTGTTGCTTTGAATAATTAGGGAGTATTCCCAGGAAGAGATGGAATCGATTGATGGCGATTGAAAGTTCTGAATTCGACGAAAAGAGAGGATACGTCGGCCTCGAAGAACATGAAAGAAATGTGGCCTTGATTCACGATGAACACAGAACAGCTGCTTCAAACTGACACGTTCAAAGACGAAATATCGTCTAAAACATTCCTTCAAACACATTTTCAGAATATCTTTGGATCTATTTGGTGGTTCGTATTTATTACTATCTCGAGTGTTTTAGGAGTTAAAAAAACAACAACAACAACAGCAGAAAACAACAACCTGAGAGTGAAACTGATTCAACAAATACGAGGGATTCAAACAAGATTTGTGAAGGTAAAGCGTGCATAGATTATGATTCTTTTTTACGTCAACGACTGCAAAGTGTGTGAGGATTCTTTTTCTTAGACTTAATGATGTTTACATTCCATCCTTGAACTGCCTCTCAGTTGTTTGACTGATTTTGATTCATTGAAAATTTGTCGCTTGATTGTAGTCGTCGTTTCTCAAAACATTTGCAATAAAAACCAACGAGTCGTGTTGTGACTCGAAGTCAGTTTTGTTTGCCATAGATTTGAGTTTTATATTATTACTTAATTATGCCATGACAAAGCACATGCATCTTGTGAATAGTTGGATCTGATGAGCTTGATAATTTCTTTGAGTGGATACATTTTTTTTCTTTCTTTCTGAGTTTCTCGGCTTTTGATTTTTCTATATTTTTTCGCGGTTATTCGTGATTTCAAGGCGTTGGATAACTCTGTTAGCAAGTTTTACCTAGCGTAATCAGAAGTACCGGGTAGGGTTTCAATTTGGAAGGGATTTCGTCCTCTAAATGACAGGAATTATCTTTATTCTCTTGATTTTACACCATTGTCAATCGTATACCATCGTGAGTCCCATCGCGATGAAAATTAAAATTACCCGGTCTTCAGTAAACCGACCAATCGTAACGCGCGCATGCATGGAATCAACCAATCACAACTTGTTGCTAAAAATAGCCAAGCTAACAATGTGATGGGAACACGTATGTCACTAGTATATTTTAGTGCTTCTATAGCAGCTCTCATTCAACCAGAACATCATCAACCATTTTGCCTGTTTTCTTTTATTTCACATTGCTTTGTATTAGTTCATATTTTGAAGCTATAAAACCCTTACTTTGCGAGTGTTTCACGGGATATAGTGTCGATACTCTAATTCAGTAGAGCAGAAAGAAAGGAAATAAGAAAAACATATTAAGGTTTACTAAAGTATTTTTCTCGTGTTTCTTTTCCGGCATTTCTATCAACGTACTGTCCTATTTTACTTTCTCTGTCGGTGATCTTTCATCTCTCTGATGTCCAATGTTGAGTTCATTGAAGCGAAGTCACTGGCAAATCTTCGCGAGGCAGTTTGATTGTGTGATCAACCGACATTCATTGTTCATGTTTGCACGATTAAAATTATCTTAAGTACTAAATTGCAATGAAGATGGTTTGTTTCATTGTTCATGTTTGCACGATTAAAATTATCTTAAGTACTAAATTGCAATGAAGATGGTTTGTTTCATTGTTCATGTTTGCACGATTAAAATTATCTTAAGTACTAAATTGCAATGAAGATGGTTTGTTTAGTGTGAAAACACAAGACTTTTCCGCTTCTGGAGAACTCCAATGAATCGTTCCGATCCTATAAACGTGTGCAAACGTGTCAAGTTCATTCAGTACTTGTACAGATTCTTCAGCTATTTTGAAAACCCCAAACGTACTATTACCTCGAGAATAACTCATCATTCAGTACAAAGTAACATCTGTTTTTAAAATATAGATTAGAATTCAATGAAAATGTTGTGCAAAAGAATCTCTAAAGCTGTTCACTGTAAAACGCTTCTTTTGTCATCAGTAACATTTTGTTGTCGTGCTTTACGCCACTTCTACAACCGTTTTTTTTTCATTTTAGGAACTCAGTTTAAGAATTAAATGGTTATCAATATACCATAGTAATATATATAGGCTTACTTTGATTCGTCGCGAAAACCAGAGGCAGAACGCAAAGCAAACTTATGATGCTTCTCGTCATTTTTCGAGCAGCCTTTCGTCCTAATGCAAGCTACAGTTTGATTTGTTTCACACAGAACCAGGGAATCTTTCCAGGTGAGACTTCTAGCTTAAACAGCTTGGTTTCTAATATGCTGTGTATTTGTACAGTCCGTGGGCAGATTAGCAACTGTCACTTACAACATTGTTAGAACTATTTATTGACGTGTTTTCTATTGGGAGTAGATATGAAATATTTAGCGGTTCTGGGCCACGGGCGCACCGGTGCTACCGGTGCAAAATGCCTGGAGCCATCGGCTTTGGAGCCATCGGAGCCTATTGTTCTAATATATACCTTTTGTTTACCGCCCTAAGGATCTGTGTTACGTCATGTCTATTATTAGCAAAAGGAAAAGAACAGGTCACCAATTGTCTTAGGTTGACTCCATCTTTTGTGTCGGAACTATCGTTTTATTTGCACACGTGTTTATTGAGTTTACTCATATAAAAATTGCATTTTATCTCCGTCTTAACAAATAATAAATACATTTCTACGAGCGATACCACCTATTGTTCGTAATTGCCGGTGCGGTCAGTCTATTGTTTTCTAAAATATATTTTATTTACACACGCGTCACGTCTATTTTTAGCATCCAACTCGAGTTAACTTTGAATTGGTTTTTATCCCCTCCCACACCGATATTACTCCATCATTCTAATTACGAAAACACCACAAAAGGAATCAAAAAGCTAAAAACCAACATAATATATATATAAAATATAAATTAAATATATTGCTCAAACTCGCACAAGGAACAACAAGAGAGATGTTTTTTCATATATTTATTCAGAAAACAAATACTTAAGTGATTGATATAAAGTATGAAAGTAGTGAACAATTCAAACTCGTTTCTAATATTTTACTAACTGAGCAATTATAAGTACAGTGTTTGCATTGTCAGTCAATTGAAACACCCTTCACTTGAAACAATAGAGTACTCAGTAAGAACACTGTTTTTTTTATAAGCGATGAAGTCGGTCATGCGAATTATTATAAACAACTTGAACTACTTCAAATACTCTTATGAATCAGAGAGTCACCCTTATAACAAACTGTTAGAAAAGATCAGTCCGATTTATTTTGCAATGATCTATAATGGCACTTTTATATTAGATTTCGATGACATAAACCTTTATTCTAGTTACTGGTGGCAGCCCACTAAAACAAAGGGAACCCACGAAACAAACATAATACTCAGTACTGAAAAAGCCTGTTTTTACATAATTGATGAGTTTCGACTTAGAAACTATATTTATAAGAAAGACAAACGCAAGGAAATTACGACGTTTCGACATCGTCCGATGTCATTATCAAGTGAGTTTATTTTGAATTGCTGGCTTTCAATCAGCTGCTAAAACTCCTTGAATCTCATTATTTGCTTCAAATGACGGGCAAACACTGCCCTCCATGTGCTATCAAGCAGAGAGTATTCTATTGAAAAGGTGCAATTCAGCTGATAAAAATTCCTCACGAGACCGGAAATAACGTCTAATGAAATCAAGCAATAGCAAATAAAATATAAGGCAGTTCATGGTTGATTGGATTGTTACAGTTGAGTGAGTAAAGTAAATAATGATAAATTAAGTAAATAGTTTGGCCCGAACAGAGTCCGACTAAACGTTCAATGTGGGCGATTTTTGCTTTATATAAAGCATCTCGTACAGGAGACAGTCAAGTTTAGTTTTGCATTTCTTCAGAATGGAGAAACAATTAGATGGTAATGATACTTAATTTATCATTATTTACTTTACTCATTCAACTGTAACAATCCAATCAACCATGAACTGCCTTATATTTTATTTGCTATTCAAAATAAACTCACTTGATAATGACATCGGGCGATGTCGAAACGTCGTAATTTCCTTGCGTTTGTCTTTTACATAATTGTTGAATCAATCACGTGAACCACCTACTATATATCAAAACTATGATCTACTTCTTTTTGTTAGTTTTTGCAACCCAAAGTAAAACCAAACCAGTTCATTAAACACTTTATTGATCAAATCATACTGATTACAATACATTTCCAACTGAACGAGTGTCATGAAATACAATGAGTCTATAAATCTATATCTATATTGGATTGTTTTATACTGTCAGACAGCTGGGGTGAGGTACCATCGTAAGTCTTTATCGGTCTCTTCAACAAAGGCTCGGACCGTGGGCTCGTCCTCGTGTAAACGAACCCACTTCATGTGACCTGTTGATTGGTGCCTTATTTTGACAGGCCAATAATTGTTTCCATCGACGAAGATACCCGGATGGTTAGGATCAGAACTATTGCGCGATGTCTTATACATTTCTATGATATGATATCCTTCGGGAATGTTACGGACCACCTGTGCTCCCGAGGTGACGTTTTGCCACACGGGAATATATAATTGCATCCGACCAGGTGATATACCGATGTGCAATTTAGGTTGTTTTCTTCCAGGCCTGGTTTCGATGTCGGAGACCGGTGCGGGCTCGACACTACTGTTCACTCTAGTTTTGGTGATGAAGCCTTTGTTGAAGAGACCGATAAATACTTACGAGGGTACCTCACCCCAGCTGTCTGACAGTAAAAAAACATCCAATATAGATATAGATTTATAGACTGATTGTACTTCATGACACTGGTTGGAAATGTATTTGTAATTAGAATATGATTTGATCAATAAAGTGTTTAATGAACTGGTTTGGTTTTACTTTGGGTTGTAAAAACTAACAAAAAGAAGTAGATCATAGTTTTGATATATAGTAGGTGGTTCGCGTGATTGATTCAACAATTATGTAAAAACAATATTTTTACTGAGTATTGTTTGTTTCGTGGGTTCCCTTTGTTTTAGTGGGCTGCCACCAGTAACTAGAATAAAGGTTTATGTCATCGAAATATAATTAGCCACTTCCAAATCGAGCAGGGGACTGGTACCAAGTCCGTAAAACTAAGGGACCGGTCATTAAATATCGGGAGGGGGGGCTGGAGGAGAAAGTCATTTTTTAGGTTTTTGTTTCCGGAATCCCTCTTAAATGCAAAAAAATTCTGAAGACCCCCCCTTTGAAATTGGTAAAACTTTCAAGACCCCCCCCCCTTCTGTTTGATAAACACTCAGATCAGGTTCTAGCTATCTGTTATAGACCGAATTCATAATTGGCTGCTTCTAATTTGCATAAAAGCCACAAAATATAATAATAATAATAATAATAATATCATTTTGGGAAAAGTAAATATTTGATAGAATATTTATGTGATCATCTAAATACCATGTGTGTGTTTTGAAACCAAATAATATATCCTTGAGAAGATTTCAACATTTGAAATTGTGAAATTGCACCAAAACAACGCTGGTGAGGACTCACTTGAAAAATACATACAAAACTCTCTATTCATGATCTGTCATAATTCCGATGATATTTTGTCTACAGCAAAGTGTTTATTTCAATAGGTACTATTTTAGATGACAGTGATCATTTGTACTAGAAACGTATCATATTGCCAAACTAAAAATACGATATTATGAATTCGGTGTATAGGCATTGTTAAGGCGGTTTCACCATTGTCGCACAGGTACTTTTTCCATCGGTTCAAGCAAGAGTTTTTTTGGTCCACCACAAGGACCTACGCCCAAGGAAAACAAATCTAACTGTCAAAAATATATTTTGTGGATGTGAATGATATCGTGGTGTAGGGATTTATAATCTGTGTTTTGAGTTAATTAGTTATTCGATTTTTTAACTAGTAGTGAATTTTTAAAAGGACAAAAATACTGAAAATAACATGATTATACAAGACAATATGACCTAATGAATATGGGCGGATCCAGAATTTTACAAAGGGGGGTGGATAATCATAAAGCTCTTTCAAGGTATATATTCTCCATCAGAGAGTCGACTGATTATAATTGTCCAGCCCCGGTGTTTATTTACGCCAGGAGCGTAGCTAGCCTTTTTTTTTTTGCTGGTCCACAAAAGTGAACCAGGTCCGTAGCAAAGGCCAAGCGGTGGGGGAGACGCATAGCGAGCGCCGTAGGCGTGAGCCGGTAGGGGGGGGTATGGGAGCATGCCCCCCCAGAACATTTTGAAAGTCTAGAGGCTCGGAAATGCTATTTCCAGCGTTCTCCAAGAATTATTTGTGATTTACGGGGCGTATCGCTAATTACTTCCTATGTACACTGTCTCAGCAAACCAATGCTGACAACAATTGAGAATTTCGATGGCTGAATCAATTCGGACAATCCTTTAATTCACGAAAGTCCGTAAGAACGCGCTATGAATCGTGCTCTGCTCTGACCAAGGCTGGTTTACAACCGGTTTCTCCTTGTAATAACGCGAAACATGAATTGGAGTGTTAGAACACTTACAATACTTCTAATTCATATTTTCTATCAGTTAAACCTCTAGAGGGGGGTGGCTAGCCGCCCAATCCACCCCCCTGTATCCGTCCCTGAATATGACCTCATATTCTCTTGCATTATAATTATATTGTTGCAGGAGCCCATAAGTAGGAGCATCCATGTAGCATTAAAATCTGTCACAGCGTTTGAACAAGTTTGGCTATTTCAGTTAGAACACGAAATTGACCAATCACTGTTGCTGCAAATTAACGAGTTGTGGCAAATTAATAAAACGAGTTGCTGCAAATAAAACGAGTTGCTGCAAATAAAACGAGTTGCTGCAAATAAAACGAGTTGCTGCAAATAAAACCGGAAGTGCACAGTGATTGGTCACTATGATTTCGAGAAATCGTGTTCTAAAAATAGCAAAAGTGACATAGACCCAATATGTAGCATGGATGCTCCTACTTATGGGCTTCTGATTATTGCCAGTAAATGATACAACTATACTAGCAAAAATGAGAGACTTTTAGTATTTCTTGGACTATTTATAAAAAGGGATGTATCAGGAAATTGTTATCAGTGAAACATTTGAACCAGTTAAAAATTGAACCTTCACTGTATTTCTTTATAGATTTAACTGACTGTTTGCTGTTGTCAGCTTTAATTATTTATTAGGCAAATCATTTCTCCCTCTTTTTCTGTCTGTACGCTCTCAGAAAATTCGAAGACCCCCCCCTTTTTATCATTTTTTTCTTTGGGACCCCCCCTCACATTAGTAAAAAAAATCCAAGACCCCCCTACTCCAGCCCCCCCCCCCTCCCGATATTTAATGACCGGTCCCTAATACTAGTAAAATTGGACATCATTTTCTGAGAGAGCAGATCAAACTTAGCTAATTTGGAAAGTTTGGTGAACTTCGGCTTAATATTGACGATGCTAGAGGACATCAAAGATGTCTATTTTCCCATACAAACTCTGTACATTTTTGAAGTTGTCCATCCAAACCTAGTCCCCCTCGCATCCGTCTTTAGACGGAACTAAAGACGGATGCGAGGGAGACTAATCCAAACCATACATTCACTGTAAAATTTTGGCTGGACAACACAATTTCAAAAGTTTATAATTCCGATAGAATTCGCCCAAATCACATCAAACTTTGCACAGATGCTAGTTTCAACATGCTTAATTATATAATTGTATTAATTTTAATAAACTCATTCCCAGTCCCCTGCTCGATTTTATAGTGGCTATTTAAAAAGCGCCATTATAGATCATTGCAAAATAAATCGGACTGATCTTTTCTAACAGTTTGTTACAAGGGTGACTCTCTGATTCATAAGAGTATTTGAAATATTTCTTCTCAAACTAATAATAATAATTCTGTAGAGAGAAGACTGTCGTGACGTCATGTACGAGTGATAGTGGCGTGTGCCGTTGTGAAGGCTGAGTGTGTGTTGAGTTTTCAAGTTGTACACATCTCCGTTTTGTGTTGTTATGAAATAAAGTATATTTCCCTTGTTACACGTTACACTGTAACAAAATACTACATTGGTGGCAGCGGTGGGATAAGCAAGGGAGAAGACGAGCAAGAAATGACAGACAAAGAGAAAGGAAAAGAAGAGCAAATAGCGGCCGAAGGACCGACAGCGACAGGTAGCAGCAGTTCAGTTACGCTTGAAAATTTGAAGAGTTCAATGATAAAAGCGCTAAATTCAAGTCAGCGTGAAGTTAAAGGTAAATACTGATACCGAAAGTTCCAAGGAACTATTCCTTAGGCCATAATTTCAAAACATGGTTGTCGCAGTTTAACCAATACGCCAAACTCGTTCATGTCCCAACGAGCGAGATGAAAGATTTCCTGATGACATTGCTAGACCAACCAGCCTATAAAGCGGTACAGCTGCTGAGATTGCAGGATGATTTTCCCTTTGATGTTTTCACGGCCAAGCTAATCGAGAGATTTGATTCAGTAAAAACCGTAGCCGATTATAAGCTGCATTTGAAAGCCAGAAAGCAAAACAAAGACGAAAGTTTTGACAACTTCTCGGATGCATTGCAGATTCGCGACGCCGAATTGACGCCGAACAAAATAAAAATTACGAGTTGTGTTTTTAAACACGAGTAAAAAACAAAAATACCGTCTGTGTTTTTCAACTCGTGCCGGTATCGGGCCTGGGTACGAGTAAAAAAAAACGGACTGTGTTTTTCAACTCATGCCGGCCAAAGGCCTGGGCACGAGTAATTATTGTGGTTATGAGTTTGAAAACAAGACGACCCCTTAGGGCCTAGGGGTAAGAGCGCTTAGGAACCGAGCTCTGGGCCTTGATGTTTTGAATAAGAGTCAGTACAAGCCACACACGGTATGTACGTTATTCGTTCGAGTTTCAAGTATTTCAAAACTGACAACACCTGCTCAATATGCGCTTTTTCAGCCGTGGCACGAAAGTTGGCCAGCTGTGTAAATAAGTCAAGTAAAATATTCCCTTTGACAGAGTCTTCATCAAAGACTTCAGTAACATCTATCTCGTACTCTACTGTGAACATCTCGTACATCCATCCATTCTTGACAGCAATCTTGATGACTTGGTCTGCAAATGATTCTTCAGCTAGATTTCGCATATTCAATTCTGGAGTAAGATGCTGATTATCTGTATAATAATATTCATGAAGAAAATGCTCGATTCTAATTGACTAAGAGCAGTGCAGTTGAAAAGTAAAATTACCTTTAATTTGCACTGCAGTGCAAATTACTTTTTGTTCATGAATATTATTAATTGGTAATCATACGATTTCTCATTCAATTTGGAATAATTTGCACTTGTGTGTTTTTCAAAGAGCTCAAATTGCACTCGCCCAACGGGCTCGTGCAATTTTGATACTCTTTGAAAAACACACTTATGATTACCTCTACTGATATACAACAGCCATTAAATATTTTCCCTCGACAACCACTAACACTTGCCCGTTTTCTCGCAATTCTTTTTCAAGGCACGGTTGAGATATCTCTCAGTATGTGTCTTCTCCAGTCGGTAAACTGATGTAGTTTGTTGTTTTGTAAACGTGATAATGAAGCATTCCACTATTTCCCTGATGATGGGTTAATTGACGCTAAAGCTCGGAGTCATATATATTAAACTTTAAAATCGTGTAGATGAAATCTTGATCTTCAAATAATGAAACCTACACACAAAGAATCTCTAAAGCTGTAATATTATTTGTATATCATTATTGGTTTCATATTTTATTAACACTCAAGCCTACGCGACAAGACCGCAAGGTAGCATGGGTAACGTCAGTGCGAACATATTTGTGTCACAACGATACTGAATGGTGATGCCTCCGCTGACACTAATGTTCGTTGTTGATGAATATAACATAAATATACCTATACATGTTTATGCACTGAGAAACTAACGACAAATCAACACTTCCCATGCTACCTTTCGGTTTGGTCGTGTTGAGTGTACGTGTTTAGCGACAACGTTAATTAAAACAGCTGTACATTGAACTTTTGTACTTTCAGCTGTGGACGAATTTAAAACGATGTGTGCGACACAGATGCTGACTGCAAGAACGCCATTGGCAGCTTCACGTGTACTTGCAAGGCAGGCTTTTACAGGGATTTATATTGGGCAAAAAAATGCTTGTTTTGATGAGGAAATGGGCTAAATATTGAAGAGGGAAGGGAAACGCATCACGTGATAATACATGGCTGAAACATAGTGAATTGTGATTGGTCACTTGAAGTTCTGGACTACAAATCCTACATGGACAAATAAAGTGATATAAAGCTTAATATTTGGCAATCTTTCTCTTTAAGTTCATAAACAATTTTCTGTGCATGCGACTCTCACAACTGTATCACCGTTAAATATAATAACGACAGTAAATGTAATAACCAAATGTAATCGCTAAAACATACAAACATTACACTTGCGTGTACGACATTTAGACTTAGGACTAAAATTGTCTTTGACTTATGACTTGGAACATGGAGTGCGGACTTTGTATTGAGGACTTCTGACTTGGAACATGGACTTTGGACTTTGAATTCCCGACTTTGGACTTGACTTGGAACATGGACTTTTATGCTTAATGCTAATTCAGTTGTCGCATAAGCACAGATGCCGATGTTGGCCGAAATATTAGGATGAACGACAATTGTTCAACAAACTTCAGTTTAGAAAGATCCATCTCCCAACAACGTTACTACCCATAAAAGTGCAACGCCCTTTTAACAGAGGGGGACTGGAACCTACAATGACTGCCATTATGTGCTTTTAGAGGAAATCTTCCATATTATTTCTTTACTTGATGAATGAAGAGTTAGCTACTTGTAAATATGGCATCAATAAACCATTATTATTATTATTATCCGGTTGCGACCACTCTCGTATGCGACCAGTTTTTAGATGGTCATTGGTACATTGGGTAACTCTGAAGTTACTTGTATGTTAATGAAGCAAATTTAGACTCCCTATGGTCCGAGTTCTCGTAAGCGACCACCTCCCGTAAGCGACCACAAGTCTTGACATTGACATTGGGAGGTTCGACTGTATTTGCAAAAAGCCTTGTAATTGGCGAACCCCCATTGCAAGAATCTAAAATACATTGTGGAACTTCATCCCCTCTCTAATCTAACTATTAGTATGAGCTGCAAATAATTACAGGATATACAAGGGATTGCAGGGTGTATAAGGGTATGTGAAGTTATACTTTGGTGTATACCGTACCTACTTTATTTCCGCGATTAAACGTCCTCCCTCAAATCAGCGCTCCCTCGATTAAGCGTTCCCTTTTGTCGCGAGGTTTTAATTTCACAATTTTTTAAAGAAAATAAAGACGCGCGAAAATTAAAATAAGTATGAATAAGGTAGTTATTGTATTGCAGTAATCCAGATTGTGACAGATCGCATGTAGTTATTCAACCAGAGAATGGAAAATGAATGAAAAAACGTGCATGAATTCCATTCATGTCATGACATTCAAGGGATATATGAGCATAATAACCTCTTGAAAATAAACAGAGTATTTTATGTAAGATAGATAATAACTGAATCGAAAGGTCTTTGGTATCGTGATCCTCAAAGTTTGCAACGTTGGCTAGCAACGATTAGCAAAAACCACTTCCTCCACCCCCTTATTCTAGTTTTACGTGCAAAGCAGTGCCTGCGGATGGCCACGGCAGATTTTTAGCCGACTTGTCCACCATCAAAAAGTATTTCTTGTGATAGAGTGGACAAAAAAAAATGTGACTGAAACCTCATTCAAATTTTATTTAAGCTATTTGAGTGTTTGGATACTTTTGGAGATATATATTTTTTAGCGACAGTAATCGTACAAATTTAGGATGCAGTATCCGTTAAAAAAATATACTTCTGCTGCTTTTTTCACTCGGAACATATCACTTCCGGTTGCTTAGCATCAACGTATACTACACTGAAACTTTAATATTTGTTTCTCCGGTTTCGGTATTTTGGCAAATCTCGATGCGGTGTTGCGGATTTTAAAGGGGGACTAGCACGTAAAATACGTCCAAATTTAAATACTTTAGTCCCCTCAAACAGTGCCATTATAAAAATTCCAATATTCCAACGAGAAGTTCTATAAATTTGCGATTTAAAACTGCACGTCAGGAAGTGACGTCACTTACTCAACCCAAAAAAACTAATTTGGCGAATATATTATTCGAAAGTGAAGTCAGCGCGCGGGAATATCTGAAGAATCTAAAAAATTCGACGAATCGAGTTGATCGCTTGGCACATCTTCCAGATCTTCCTCTCAATCAATCGATTTGTGTTGAGTGTTTGGAGTAAGTGACGTCACGGATACAAAGGCAAGGTCTTCATGCTGCAAATTGTCCTGGCTATTGTTTTTTTTATGTTAAAACAAATACATAGAACGACAATAGAACAATAGCCCGGACTTTTGTACAGAGATACGGAGACCTGACCGACTGAATTACGCGGGCCGTTTAAGCGACACTTCAATAATGGCGGACAGCGATTTTAATGCTGTTTTAAATTGATTTTTTTCAACGCAATCTCACTTAAATGAAAACATTAGTTAAAAAATTGATAACTTACTTGATATGAAATCATTTGAATTCGGAAAACTAAAATTTGACAAATTTACGTGCTAGTCCGGCCCCTTTAACGTTTTTATGTGCAGTTTTCGGACCCTCCTTATGCCCCCCTCATAATTCTTCCTATTTACTAAATTCATTCAAACTTTTCACATTTACTCTCTATGCCTGATATTATTGATGGTCTTTAATTTTGTGTGTAAACTTAAGTTACGTGACAGGTGACACAAAACTGAGGACGCGAGGTGCTACTCACGTTTCTGAATACATGTTTTATTTATGCAAACGTTGCCGTAATCGACACTGAACGCTGTTTGGAAGGAGAATTCATACCGACATGTAGGTTCTAAATCTATACCGACATGTAGGTTCTAAATCTTTTCTTAAAGGATCAGTATATATTCTACAATATATAGTGTTTCAAACGCCGTCTACAAAGTCACAAAGACGGCGAACATCTGCGCTGGTTCTGGACTGGTGAAAGCATACTGCAAATACAAAGTAATATTCAAAGTTTTGCAGGGATAAAATAGAGGTAGGTAAATCATTAAGATTTTTTTTTCCTATTGACTTTGATTGCTTTTAGCCAAATAACAACTTGCATAAGCCAGATATTGAAATTTTAATTGTTTAAACAAATATATATATTTTTTAAATCCTAAAGCTCATTGGTTTTTCTTTCTTGATAAAAATAGTTGAATAGTTGAAAATAATTGTATTTTTTTCTATACAATTTTGTTGTGTGGGCCAAATGTGTTCTGTGGAACCGACAATTTGATCACCGAATTTGGGTACTTTACTTTAAGGTATTTTTTATGAGTCACTGCTTGGGACGGAAGATTATGCGCTGCAATTGTAGCAGCTGATAAAATACATACCGTAATAATTATGAGAAAAGGATGCGACGTTTTAAATATCAATTTTTTTAATTTGAAAATACTTTATGCCGTTGAAGTAAAAAATAATGCTGTACCTCATTAGAATAAAAAAACTTGTAAACTTGTAATAGAGAAGATCGTTAGATTATAGACATGTTTAGTGTGCTTGGTTATAAGGCAGCATAATGAATGCACAGTGATTTGTCAGTGGGAACTGTTACGTGTCACCCCGTTGTCATTGACTAATTGAATTTATTTCTCTCCATACTGATAGTAAAAGTTTACATGATGACATAGATACAAGATTACAACTGAGGATAAATTAAGGGCAAAGATTATAGACATGGAATGGACGTGTCACCCTCTGAAAATTAAGTTGATTATTAATAAACTCATCGGCAATTTGTTAGTGTTTGTTGAGTGGTCACCACGCAACAAACAATAGTTTTCTGATTTGTACCTTGGTAGAGCGCTCAAGTGTAAACACGGCATTAGACATACTTTACCGTAATAATAATAATAACTTTATTGAAGTCTGGCAAGCTTCTAGTTTGGCACAAGTGCCAAGACTAATCGGGGAGACTTATACCTCATTCACACCAAACCTTGTTTAGTTAAACTAAGTTTATTCTCGCTTCTCTAATTCGAGGGCATCTAATTTCAAGACAATCAAACAACCTGGAATTTATAATGTGCAACATAATTATCTACAGACTAAACTGCCCTTTATGTAAAGGACAGTTTAGTCTGTAGATAATTTGCTAAACCTGTTTAGTTAAACCTCCTTAAACCATGTTTAATTAAGCCTTGGTGTGAATGGGGTATTAGCCACATATTTTTTTCATTTATTTCTATTTACTTATCTACCATGCACAACCACAATAAACTTCGTTAGAAATTCTTAAATTTTGCTATTTTATAAATTTACCATCTAACAGAATAACATTTGGCAAAGTATCTCAAACTCCAGCTTGACAAATCTTTAGATTGCCTTACGCCGGAATCAGTTTCGTGTTTCACTTTTGTAATCTAGAATCACTTTACTATTATAGCCAATCACTAACCTTCAACAAACTGACAATGATTCTGATAGACAACCAGTTGTAACTCACTATAAATAGCTTGTAAAGTACCAGTTACTTGAATGTTATTTTAACGTTCTGACAGCTAGTATTTGTTTTTAGTGAAAATATGAGGTGCGAAATGAGACGATTCTTCCAGTTTCTTGTCGCATTGTTTCTTCTTACCTTCGCTTTCTCCACCGATTGTCCCTCGACGTACAAACAAAACAAGTTCGTCCTTCAAAACAACGTCTTGACGTCATCACTGGTTCGAAACCAAGATGAGTGTACACAGAAATGTACCTCCCACATGGGTTGTTACAGTGTCAACTACTACCATCAAAAGAAAATGTGCCAGCTGAACAAGGCAACTCATCTATCAAGTCCAGTAGATTTAGTCTATGACGTGGACGGGACTTATATCAGGATAAATGATCGCACCAAAGATGTGTGCAGCGACAAATATTGCAGCGATGGTCAAATCTGTGTGATGAACAAAAAAACTCAGGACGTTTTCTGTCGAGGTGGGTGATGCTTCATTTTATCAACACAGAGGGAGAAAACGGAGAAAGCCGGAGTATGTAGGGATAGCAGGCAAGGGATGCATGCAAGGAGTCGTAGGGAAAGCAGGCAAGGGATGGGGGGAGGGGGGATTCGTAGGGATAGCAATCTGATCAATGAGGTGGGTACGTACCGATAGCGACTGAAGATGGGGAGTACAAACAGGGACTGGAGAGGTGGGTATATAGAGAGAAGTGGAAATTCAATGTGTTTCATATATTGTATCTCCGTTAGAGTGTTCTTCAGCTCTGGGCATGAAGTCTGGAAAGATTCTAAACTCATATATAACGGCTTCTTCTGAGTATGGAAGCGGTGGGCACGAGGCCTGGAGAGCGCGGCTCGATAACTATCCCGCCATGCCATACAACGTTGCTTTAGATGTTGGTTGTTGGTCGGCAGCATCCAATCAAGTAGGTCAGTACCTACAAGTAGGTCTTGGTGCCATTACTTATGTTACCATGGTAGCCACCCAAGGAAGACCGTACTACAGTAACCACCAATATGTAACAAAGTACAAGCTGTCATATAAGAACAACAACAACGTGTTTGTGGAATACCAAGTGAACGGTGGAGTGAAGGTAAGGATGATTGGGCAACTGCTATTTTTTAATTATTTATTAATGTGATTAATATAATTAATTAACAATATTAATTTAGCCATGCGTTCTTCTTGATCACAAGGTTTTCCAAGCAAATACAGATCTCAACACTGTAGTTACAAATAGACTTGCTGAAAAGATCAAGACACAGTACATACGATTTGTTATCATGGAATGGGTTTATCATATCTCAATGAGAGCCGAGATATATGGCTGTTCAGTGTGATGCATGAAATAGAGCAGTTATATTCGTTTTGCATGACTGTGGAATTTCGCATAAACCTGGTAACTAGTATAATACTGCAATTAGTAATGCGTATATGCAAACATAAATATATCAATGTAGTTATGTCCGCCATATTAGTCACTACAGTTGGGGACGCTTGAATGGGATGGAACAAAACTATTCAAAACAGGAGGTTTTATCATATACTTTGTAAGGCGTATTTGAAACTAATATTATTAAGTAGTTATTATTATTAATATCCCCGAGAAACTCTGCATGGAACTTCATTTTACGTTTAATACAAAACTGTAATTGTGACACGTAGGTAATAATGATAATTATAATAATTGCTGCGAGCCCCAGCGAGCAGCGACACTAATCTTGTGGACTTCCTGTGTACAAGTGGACGAGTGTTCCCGGGTTCTATTAATCGGTTCATATCTCACGATCGTGGGCTAGTGAGCGATGATTTCTGTACTGCTGTACGTATGGCCAGCGTCATTCCCTTCCAACAGCATGTTGTTCCGAGTTCGTTTTTTGATTGGTGTTTATCAAGCGAAATAACTAGGTAAATGTTCATTTTTTCACAAATTTATCGTGCGAAGCACGATAAATTCGTTGCTGGAAGCATTCATCAAGGTTTCAAATGAATCTCATTTCCCATCCATTTCAAATGAATCTCATTTCCTATTTCAAATGAATTTCATTTCCCATTTCAAATGAATCTCATTTCCCATCCATTTCAAATGAATTTCATTTCCCATCCATTTCAAATGAATTTATTTTCCCATTTCAAATGAATCTCATTTCCCATCCATTTCAAATGAATCTCATTTCCCATCCATTTCAAATGAATCTCATTTGCCATTTCAAATGAATCTCATTTCCCATTTCAAATGAATCTCATTTCCCATCCATTTCAAATGAATTTCATTTCCCATACATTTCAAATGAATTTATTTTCCCATTTCAAATGAATCTCATTTCCCATCCATTTCAAATGAATTTATTTTCCCATTTCAAATGAATCTCATTTCCCATTTCAAATGAATTTATTTTCCCATTTCAAATGAATCTTAATTTCTATTTCAAATGAATTTATTTTCCCATTTCAAATGAATCTCATTTCCCATTTCAAATGAATTTATTTTCCCATTTCAAATGAATCTTAATTCCTATTTCAAATGGCTGTCACATCAGCATTTCAAATGAATCTAATTTCCTATTTCAAATTAATCTCATTTCCTATTTCAAATGAGTCTCATTTCCCATTTTAAATGAATCTCAATTCGCATTTCAAATGACTGTTACATCCCATTTCAAATGAATCTTATTTCCCCATTCATTTCAAATAAATCTCATTTCCAAATAAGTATCATTTCCCATTTCAAATTAATCTCATTTCAATTCATACAATTCATGTATGTTAGAATTAATTTATTAGAAAATTCAATTGTAAATTTAAGAGTACCCGACTTATTCAGAACAATATCGTAGAAATAATATCGTAAAAATAATATCGTAAAATGTCCTGTAGATCAATACTCAACAATGCTGAAAGACGAAATAAATTTGGAACATTAGCTATTTCTACCTAACTTTGAAAAGGCTTTATCTTTTGGTATACACCATCATTTTTCTAGCACTCATTAATTGGGTAATATAGACGAACAATGCCAATGTTTTGTTTGTCTGAATTTGTATCTTTCTCTTAAAACTTTTATAGTTAGTTTTCATTGATAAAGATGAAAAAAGAGTTATTATATATTTCGAGGTCGGGAATCTAATTCGGACGATCACTCAGGTAGTGAATTTTGAAATAAAACGACCAATAAACGGCAACCCGGCTCGCAGCCAAACAAGACAATGAAATTGACTAATTAGAAACATTTGTTCCTAGAATCGCTTGTGTCATTGCGCATTATGTCTAGTTAGTCTAACTAACTGAACATATGGAAGATGTCTACTGTTCGTTCACATCGTTTGTTGGAGATAGCTGTGGGCATGATCGGAACGACGACAGAAAAGACCGAAACGACACTTGTATAGTTCCTCTTTTATCGTGTGCAACCACAGGTAGCCCAAGCTCAGTATCAGTGGCGTAAATACAGTAAATGTATAGGCTTTCTTGTTCTGGTGTACTTGAATAAATAAATAAAAAATCGTTTGCCTTTATTCGACTCGTACTTGTTCCTTGTGTTGTCCTTTACCTCTGTAGGAATTTCTAGGCCATTCCGCTTGAAATTGAGAGAGTTACGGCGGTTTAAAAAAAAATTCCCTACCAGTAAGAAAATATAGAAGGTAGGTCACTCATGGTCGCCAGCGAACTCACATGGTCCCACTCAAATGCTCGTAAATCTCTCGAAACTAGACATAACGCCAAATTTCTTTCGGTAAACTGTAGTCCAATACAAGTCCGATAAATCACACTGCCATTCCCTTCTCTTACTCATCGCTATCTGCATCCAAGAGCAAGGTTTTTGTGACTTTCATCAGCAACATGAACCTCTGTACCTTCAAGTCTGACACGGAAGTTGACGAACAAATCCTTTTGTTCAAAATAAATGGCTCGGATCGATTGACTTTTGCTGATGGATATTCAACTGTTGAATTTTGGAAAACATCACATCGCTAGCTTGAAAACACTCTTCAAACTCCAGTACGAACTGTCAGTTCACGTGATGTTTGTTCGTGGAAGTCCATAGAGGTCAAAGTCCGCACCACCACAGATTTAAGAGGTTCGTTCTGATTGGCTAATCCACTGGAAAGGAATGTATGGCTCATCTGAGCAGATCCAGTGGCCAGCGAAGTAAAACTGAAGCCTGGACACGGGTCTGCTTTAGGAGGCTAGGAAACAGCAGCACACAAGTTGTTTTACTACCTCTTCAGGTCCCGGAAATAAAGTCGAATTCATTCTGTGTCGCGCTCGGGTATGTTTTCAAATCCTGCAAACATAGATACTTGGTCAATTTGTCCACAACATCGCTCAAAGCTAGGACTAGGTTGGACCAGAGGGTCAAATACAAAATGCAGGGTTCCCGTGTCGAACTCTGTACAATTATGCAAATCGCATGATCTCGCCGACGGGTAATTTAGGTGAATTTCTCGAAACTTTGAAGCTCTGAAGCATCACGCAAAAGAATTTACCCAACCAAATTTTAAAGGATCCTAACAGCACATCATTTCAACTTTACAATACCTTGTTTTGGGATAATAATTTTGCGTAGCACATGGAAAATATATTTTGTTTTTACCCTACTTTTATTGTAGTAAAATATATGCTTCGGAAATAAATTTAGAAAAATTCGAAACCTTCGATAAAAAGCCGCCAAAAAGCCGCCAAAACTCCACCAAGTAGAAGTTAAGATATCACTCAGGCACAGGTAGTTCCATTAGTTCGCTAGATTATATAGTTTTGACGTGAGACGCTTTTAAAGTTGACATAAATTATCGGCGGGCAAAGGGTCAAATTGAGGCGAAAACTATTTTTATCATTTTTCTCGAAAACAAAGCCATATTTCGCCAAACAAACTATACAGTGGTTTGTTTTACCTATGTCTAAAATATGAGACAAATCGATTTTTCGACTTGTGCCACATATTTCCGAATATGTCTGATTTTTGCTGACAGTTACTCTTAAGACCGCTCATCTAATAAGGCAAATGTATGAAGATCCCCTCTCCCTAAGAAACGCGCGAATACGCGTTCGGTGTATATATTGTTTACACAATCTTTACTTAATATCATACATCAGTCGTCATATGCAGACCCGAAGTACTCACCGATTAATCCGTTAAAGGGGAACTGAAGACAACATTTATTTTCTCAAGAAAGTTAGATATGTCTTATATTAGCATTACTTGAGTATTAATTTTTGCAAATCTTTCTTAGATATCATCATAATTTACGATCAATATGGAATATCATCTGCCATTTTGCCGTTTTACCGTCGGCTCAATTCTTTTTGTTTGTGATGTCGTTTATGGGGAATATTAAAATTCGTTCACAACATTATTTCGGGTACAAGAAAATACAATGCACTTATAATTACTCTACATTGTGATTGCACTTTCCCTTGGGGTAGGTGACGTCAGACATGGGGAATAATTACTGAAGTGAGCCGCGCTCGATTCAGCGGTATTCCATGTCTTTTTACAATTAAAACTCAAGTTTCTTCTCCATAAAAATAAAAAAAATTGAAAATTCATTTAGAAAATGAATGTACACAACATTCTCTTTGTTTTTATTTAAATATAAATTTAGGCTTCAGTTCTCCTTTAACACAACCTACAATAATCTTATTGATCTACGTTTTGTGTTGTTTAACATGTTGAAACAAGAGTATCAAATGTACAAATAGATTATGAAATAAGGCGCCTCGTATCTAAGCGTTTTTTTTTTTTGCTGCCTTGGAAAACCCAACAAAATACAACACCTTAATTGGTGGTTGCGTGCTCTGGCTGGAGACCGCACGTATAAATTCATGATCTTAATATACAAACCTGCAACGGTTAACCACATTATCAATACTATTTATCATCGTCGTGTGAATATGCTTTAGACATGTAAGTATAATTGATAAACATGAGGAATTTGCGCAAACAGTTATAATAGACGTATTGAAGGCGTTTGGCGCCAAAAAGAAAACATGGAAAAGTAGGACTGAATTCGGGTGCGTGCTCAGGACATTACGTTGCTTGAGATTAATTCGGATTATGCATCAGTTAAACACTCTTCCTCGGTCGAGCCGTCTCGAAATAACGATAAACATATTCAAAGGGTTACAAAACGTAAGAAAATCCGTCGCCGTATGTTTGAACCCTGTGTTTATATTAATAAATCGTGTATATGTGGTTATAATTATAATATACACCGTATATAAAACAAAACGATTATGTTACGTTAACGCATAGGAGTTCAGCTGAAAAGTTAGAAATGTTTTCAAGAGAAAACCGCTTCAACTTTAGAAAACGAGAAATGACAAACAAATGATTGGAGCTGATAGTATATTTCATTTGTATTTCTTTGCCATGTTTAGGAACAACAAACCTCTCTCGCGAGAAATTGTTGGTATCATGCAATTCCACTAGAATATGGTAATTCAAAATATGTATCTCATTTGTGTTGAATGTTGGAGTCATCATTCTGTTTCTTAGGAATTGTATACTACTCTTTCAATTTCCTACAAAATGCTACAGTGGATGTGGATGTTCTGAATGGTGTCATTAGGATGGACTAGTCTGACAACTGATATAATAAATTTGTCCCGAATACTACAATATAGATAGATATAGATAGATACAGCGATTTGCAAAAATTCTGTAAAATTTAATATATCGATATATCGATATATAGTAATTTGCATAATCCTAATTCTTTGTTTTGAGCTATTATAAAGCCTGAAACCTTTGTAGTATGTATGTGAAAAAACAATTGAAACAAATTAACTTTAGAGGGCTTATTCAGCCATTTTATGATGAAAATTACCCACAATGCACCCGATATATTGATATATCGATCGATATTGATTTTTACAGAATTTTTGCAAATCGCTGTATATAGATTAAATATATAGTAGAAAAAGAGACGCAGGCAACCTCTGACTGTTCCAAATAATGTATTTAAGAGAGAAGTTCTCTTATTATGAAGCAAAATCGCAAATAATCGGCCAGTTTCAAAAAATCGATTTCTCTCATAATATGTTTCTAGGTAGCCCTAGGGTAGGGATGATTCGTAGTGTAATTTGTTTCTCATAAATAACTTTTCTTTTTGAGAAAAATCCAAAAGTGCCGTCTCAGGCCTGAAATTGACCAAAATATACACCGGTCAACCGTGACTCGTAACTTGTCTCGTGGTCCATAGAAACACAAACCTAGACCATTTAAAGTCCAGAATCCCTAAAAGTATGTGTTTCTTGCTTACCAGAGCTTAATAGTTTGTTCTTATCTTTATCACGGAAGAGGAATATTGTCCGAGAAAAGGGCATAATTTTTAAATTGACAAAACTCTGATTTAGGACCAAATGTCAAATATTATTTTTACCATGTGCCATAGTTCCGATTTTTTTCTAACATCGTATGTGGTTTCTTTAGACGTTGTTTTTAAACATACTTGAAAACTAACTTGGGTTATTTTATCTGCGCTCCAAAATAAGCCTTTGAATTTGGTCAATTTTCATGCAACTTTGAGGTTGCTATGGCAACAACAAGCCCGTAACGAGAGTCAATAAAATGCTATTTTCTTACTAATCGTATATTCAAATAACAAATACAAGTTAGAAGACGGTTTCAGCAAGTAAGACAATATTCAGCTGTGTAAATAAGTCAAGTAAAATATTCCCTTTGACAGAGTCTTCATCAAAGACTTCAGTAACATCTATCTCGTACTCTACTGTGAACATCTCGTACATCCATCCATTCTTGACAGCAATCTTGATGACTTGGTCTGCAAATGATTCTTCAGCTAGATTTCGCATATTCAATTCTGGAGTAAGATGCTGATTATCTGTATAATAATATTCATGAAGAAAATGCTCGATTCTAATTGACTAAGAGCAGTGCAGTTGAAAAGTAAAATTACCTTTAATTTGCACTGCAGTGCAAATTACTTTTTGTTCATGAATATTATTAATTGGTAATCATACGATTTCTCATTCAATTTGGAATAATTTGCACTTGTGTGTTTTTCAAAGAGCTCAAATTGCACTCGCCCTACGGGCTCGTGCAATTTTGATACTCTTTGAAAAACACACTTATGATTACCTCTACTGATATACAACAGCCATTAAGAGCCACTGCCTCTAAATATCGAGAATCGGCGGACAGTTGCGAAAAATCGAATTTCGTTTTATTTCACCAATAGAACCCCTTTGGTGTACCATTTCCAAAAATAGTATCGAAAACTTCAAGAGCTTTTTATTTTTTTCAAAATTGAAGAAAGTCGAAATTCCCTCAAAATAGCCTTCGGCCGACGATGACGCGAAGCGAAAATTAAGCATTTTCGATGTGTTCGCGTAGAAAAACCGACGGTTGTACGAAACTAATATTTTGCTATATACAAAGGTGTTATTTCCTCTTTCCAAAACACTAAAAATCTCTTTGGGATTTTGAATCTAACTATTTCTTTAGATCTCTAATTGAGATGCTATCGTAGCATCTGAACGAACGCGTAAAAATTACCTATTTTCAAATCCATCAAACGCTTCTTGGTACATGGAGTTTGAGCTTAAAAATATATGTATCTTAAAGTTTTACCATTGAACATGACTGTGTATAAATATTATTGATGCAGCTCTAAAACTCTTCCGGTGGGAAGCGTAAACACAAAACATATTTTTACCATTTGGTAATACGTTACACGTGCATAATGAGACATGAAATTGACAACACAACGTTTAAACACTAGAAATAAATACAACAAAATATACCAAGTTGTAAATATGCTTTGAGTTCTCTTTATTGTTTCTAGGGATTAAATTTATTTCATTTTCTTGATCAGATCAAAACATAATCTTTCCGAAATTATACTGATATCCCAGTTTTTTAGGCCGGAAACTGATTTGTCCCACCCAAATGACTGCCAAATCATAACAGACTGGTTAATACCGCACGGTGAATACGGACATCGGTTAATACGGACACCGGTTAATACGGACACCGGTTAATACGGACACCGGTTAATATACAGACACCCGGTTAATACGGACACCGGTTAATACGGACACCGGTTAATACGGACACCGGTTACTATACAGACACCCGGTTAATACGGACACCGGTTAATACAGACACCGGTTAATACCGACACCGGTTAATACGGACACCGGTTAATACGGACACCGGTTAATACGGACATCGGTTAATACGGACACCGGTTACTATACAGACACCCGGTTAATACGGACACCGGTTAATACAGACACCGGTTAATACCGACACCGGTTAATACGGACACCGGTTAATACGGACACCGGTTAACACGGACACCGGTTAAAACGAACACCGGTTAATACGGACACCGGTTAATACGGACATCGGTTAATACGACATCAGTTAATACGGACACCGGTTAATACAGACACCGATTAATCTGGACACCGGTTAATACGGACACCGGTTAATACGCACACCGGTTAATACAGACACCGATTATTATATATAATCGGGCAATTTTGGTTCGATTCGGCGAAATATCAGGGCGAGTTAGGTCGAGCCATGGTCTCGCCAAAATACCCATGGCAAGACCTAACGAGTCCTGATATTTCGCGGAATCGAACCAAAATTGACCGATTATTTATTTATCATCCCACTCTTTTCGCCGAAATGAAAGAATTTCACTAAAAACATCGAGGACGATCTTTTCAAAATACAAACTTATTAGCATATTGTCGGCACGCGTCCGTGAGTTTGAGAAGTGGCGGGAAAAGTTCAATCGTTCGCAGTTTTGTTCAAAACGTTTATTTATCTTTTGAATGAAACATATTTTCCCTTAAAACGACCAGAAGTAATATAAAAATACAATGGTTTCTTATTTAGAACCACATTTTAACCAACTGTCCGTGATATATGATATCAGGACAGTAGAGTGTCCTGATACCGTAGAATATCAGGACAGTAGAGTGTCTTGATACGGAAGAATTCTCGATTGTGATTGGTTGAAACAAATATTGGGGATGATAACATACGGATATCGGTTAATAGGGCACCGGTTAATCTGGACACCGATTAATACGGATATCGGTTAATACGGACACCGGTTAATACAGACACCGGTCGGTTAATAAGGACACCGGTTAATACAGACACCGGTCGGTTAATAAGGACACCGATTAATACGGATATCGGTTAATAAGGACACCGGTTAATACAGACACCGGTCGGTTAATAAGGACACCGGTTAATACAGACACCGGTCGGTTAATAAGGACACCGGTTAATACAGACACCGGTCGGTTAATAAGGACACCGATTAATACAGACACCGGTCGGTTAATAAGGACACCGGTTAATACAGACACCGGTCGGTTAATAAGGACACCGGTTAATACAGACACCGGTCGGTTAATAAGGACACCGGTTAATACAGACACCGGTCGGTTAATAAGGACACCGGTTAATACAGACACCGGTCGGTTAATAAGGTCGACACCGGTTAATACAGACACCGGTCGGTTAATAAGGACACCGGTTAATACAGACACCGGTCGGTTAATAAGGACACCGGTTAATATAGACACCGGTCGGTTAATAAGGACACCGATTAATACAAACACCGGTCGGTTAATAAGGACACCGGTTAATACAGACACCGGTCGGTTAAATAAGGACACCGGTTAATACAGACACCGGTCGGTTAATAAGGACACCGGTTAATACAGACACCGGTCGGTTAATAAGGACACCGGTTAATACAGACACCGGTCGGTTAATAAGGACACCGGTTAATACAGACACCGGTCGGTTAATAAGGTCACCGGTTAATACAGACACCGGTCAGTTAATAAGGACACCGATTAATACAGACACCGGTCGGTTAATAAGGACACCGGTTAATACAGACACCGGTCGGTTAATAAGGACACCGATTAATACAGACACCGGTCGGTTAATAAGGACACCGGTTAATACAGACACCGGTCGGTTAATAAGGACACCGGTTAATACAGACACCGGTCGGTTAATAAGGACACCGGTTAATACAGACACCGGTCGGTTAATAAGGACACCGATTAATACAGACACCGGTCGGTTAATAAGGACACCGATTAATACGGATATCGGTTAATAAGGACACCGGTTAATACAGACACCGGTCGGTTAATAAGGACACCGGTTAATACAGACACCGGTCGGTTAATAAGGACACCGATTAATACAGACACCGGTCGGTTAATAAGGACACCGGTTAATACAGACACCGGTCGGTTAATAAGGACACCGGTTAATACAGACACCGGTCGGTTAATAAGGACACCGGTTAATACAGACACCGGTCAGTTAATAAGGACACCGATTAATACAGACACCGGTCGGTTAATAAGGACACCGGTTAATACAGACACCGGTCGGTTAATAAGGACACCGGTTAATACAGACACCGGTCGGTTAATAAGGACACCGATTAATACAGACACCGGTCGGTTAATAAGGACACCGGTTAATACAGACACCGGTCGGTTAATAAGGACACCGGTTAATAAGGGCACCGGTTAATACAGACACCGGTTAATACGGACACCGGTTAATCTGGACACCTGTGAATACGGACACCGGTTAATACAGACACCGGTTAATCTGGACACCGGTAAAACAGGGACACCGGTTAATACAGACATAAGTTAATACAGACACAGGTTGATCTGGACACCGGTATTACATTATATCAATACAATGGAACCTCGTTATTACGCCGGGACACCATTGCGACCATAGAAAGTGTCCGTATTACATTATATCAATACAATGGAACCTCGTTATTACGGACACCATCGGGGCCATAGAAAGTGTCCGAATTACATTATATTAATACCAATATCAATGGAACCGGTGTCGGTGGTGTCCTACCCTGCGAGCAGAGGTTCTTTCCATGTTTACTGGTCTCGATCAAGCCGATACTAGTACATGCGCGCCGTGACATAAAACGAATGAAATCCAAAACCACTTGACATTTATCAGAAGATCAAATCAGTTAAAATTTAATCCCTAGAAACATTAAAGAGAACTCAAAGCATATTTACAACTTGGTATATTTGTTGTTGTATTTCTAGTGTTATTAAAAACGTTATGTTGTCAATTTCATGTCTCATTATGCACGTGTAACACATTACCAAATGGTAAACTGAATATGTTCTGTGTTTACGCTTCCCACCGGAAGAGTTTTAGAGCTGCATCAATAATATTTATACACAGTCATGTTCAATGGTAAAGCTTTAAGATACATATATTGTTAAGCTCAAACTCCATGTACCAAGAAGCGTTTGATGGATTTGAAAATAGGTAATTTTTACGCGTTCGTTCAGATGCTTCGATAGCATCTCAATTAGAGATCTAAAGAAATAGTTAGATTCAAAATCCCAAAGAGATTATTAGTGTTTTAGAAAGAGGAAATAACACCTTTGTATGTAGCAAAATATTAGTTTCGTACAACCGACGGTTTTTTTACGCGAACACATCGAAAATGCTTAATTTTCGCTTCGCGTCATCGTCGGCCGAAGGCTATTTTGAGGGAATTTCGACTTTCTTCAATTTTGAAGAAAATAAAAAGCTCTTGAAGTTTTCGATACTATTTTTGGAAATGGTACACCAAAGGGGTTCTATTGGTGAAATAAAATGAAATTCGATTTTTCGCAACTGTCCGCCGATTCTCGATATTTAGAGGCAGTGGCTCTTAAATATTTTCCCTCGACAACCACCAACACTTGCCCGTTTTCTCGCAATTCTTTTTCAAGGCACGGTTGAGATATCTCTCAGTATGTGTCTTCTCCAGTCGGTAAACTGATGTAGTTTGTTGTTTTGTAAACGTGATAATGAAGCATTCCACTATTTGATGGCTTAATTGACGCTAAAGCTCGGAGTCATATATATTAAACTTTAAAATCGTGTAGATGAAATCTTGATCTTCAAATAATGAAACCTACACACAAAGAATCTCTAAAGCTGTAATATTATTTGTATATCATTATTGGTTTCATATTTTATTAACACTCAAGCCTACGCGACAAGACCGCAAGGTAGCATGGGTAACGTCAGTGCGAACATATTTGTGTCACAACGATACTGAATGGTGATGCCTCCGCTGACACTAATGTTCGTTGTTGATGAACAATATAACATAAATAACCTATACATGTTTATGCACTGAGAAACTAACGAACAATCAACACTTCCCATGCTACCTTTCGGTTTGGTCGTGTTGAGTGTACGTGTTTAGCGACAACGTTAATTAAAACAGCTGTACATTGAACTTTTGTACTTTCAGCTGTGGACGAATTTAAAACGATGTGTGCGACACAGATGCTGACTGCAAGAACGCCATTGGCAGCTTCACGTGTACTTGCAAGGCAGGCTTTACAGGGATTTATATTGGGCAAAAAAATGCTTGTTTTGATGAGGAAATGGGCTAAATATTGAAGAGGGAAGGGAAACGCATCACGTGATAATACATGGCTGAAACATAGTGAATTGTGATTGGTCACTTGAAGTTCTGGACTACAAATCCTGCATGGACAAACAAAGTGATATAATATTTGGCAATCTTTCTCTTTAAGTTCATAAACAATTTTCTGTGCATGCGACTCTCACAACTGTATCACCGTTAAATGTAATAACGACAGTAAATGTAATAACTTTTGACCGTAAATGCAATAATCAAATGTAATCGCTAAAAGTAGTAGTAAAAGGCGGGCTCTAGCCCACCTAAATTCGTGGGGGGGTCCCCAGTCTTTTTTCATAAATTAGCCCCTACTACTCCGGAAAAATGGATCGAAAAAGGGGGGAAAAGATGGGCCAGTATTGGGTTATATTTTGGGTCAAAGTGGTTGCATTTTCGCGGTTTCTATTCGTAAAAAGTGGGCTAGTATTAGGAAGATAAATATGTAGTATATATGGATAAGGATTTGATAGAGTTGATTAATTGGTTAATGAAAGACGATTATACCATAAAAAAGAAAGCAATCGCATTAAAAGGTTTTCTATGTGAGAAGTGTAAAAGAGTTTTTAAAACAAAGGGGGGATTAAGTCTGCATATTAGCAAGAGGCAAACGCCATGCGACCAGGAATACAAATGTTTTAATTGTGATTTTAAAACATTCGACTGTAATAAAATATTTTGGCATTCGCGTAATGGACGATGTTTACCGGAATAAATACCAAGCTAGGCCAGCAGCACCGATTGTTATAGTTGCTAGATTAGTACCGTGGGTATTAGAACTAGTAGGTTTACTAAAAGCGGCCTCAGTATTTTTTTTATTTGTGGGTTCTTGCAAAAAAGCGATGTTTGTATTTTGATGTGGTAGTTGTGTTGTATGACTTATGTGTTTTATACCAATAGATTTTGTTTCAGCATTAATATCATTCACGCCAAACTTCATATTCACGGTTGCTTTTAATAATTTATTGTTGTATCCAATTATTGAATTAGTGTTTATTACAAGATTCGACGGCAACAACCAACAGCCAGGTGAAATAGCTAAATCAAGTTTCACTTTCGCTTCTTGAATTGCTAGTTGATATCTTTGGATGCTTTTGGAAATATCTCTCTCAATAATAGAACTTTCAAATAATTGTAAAAACACCTTTTGAGTCTCTATAGCTGAACCTAATTCTCCTAGTATTGTGGATCTTGTATTTACTTGACTACCTAAAATACAATAAACAAAGGATTCGATACTTTTATTTAATCTAGCAACTCCAGCTTTTGTTAGACCTTTTGACGACTGGGGAACAAACCAATTATACTGACTTCTACTTTTATGAGTGGAAAGATAATATGCCGTAAGAGACTTATCCTTTGGACTTGTATAATGAAAACTGAACTTGTCAGCATTTGTTGATTCACCTTTAAAACGGAAATCGGGATTGTTTGAAACGCCAAACTCATTACAAAGTCTATTCAAAGCAGAAGAGTTGTATCGAGTGCCATTCCAAACAAAGGTGTTATTCCACGGCAAAGGCACTTCTAGCTGACTTAGAATCGATCGAATTGTGTAAAGCGCGTGGAATCTTAAAAAACATCCAATTTGGGTGTCAGACAACATATCATATGAAATCCCACAACCACTTGTTGCGCACCATACAGCAAAGTTTAGTTGTTGGCTCCAGAAACGCATATTAGATTCTTCAAGCCAGGAGCTATACTCAGATACAGTAGAAACTGATGGTGGGGTTAGTTGAAAAATATCATTAGGGCGGATATCAAAGCTTTTACCAGGCGTAATAAATATTTTCAGTGTTGATAAGATTGCCGCCACATCATTTACATCTGTATCTACAGCAACGGCAGGGATTGGATATTTTTTATTTGTTAACATGTATTCTTTTGGAAACCTGCCACCAAGGAAATCATGTATATTTTCGGGTTTTGGGGTCTCACCTCTCCATGAAGGGAATTCATACATGGTTTTTACAAGATTTCCATTTTTAAAGGGGTCATAGTCATCCCCATTAAATAAAAATCTAACATCGCCATTTATATTGCTGAACCTGTTAGTGTTATAGTTTGGGTACTTTTTTACAAATTCAGCAAACTTCATCCTATATCATATCTAAGTTTATAAATAAATCCATAGGGCGTTCTATCAAAGGAAAAAGTTACTTCTTTGGATTTACGAGCTGATCTACAATCTCCTTTCTCAGCTCCTCTCTCAACTTTTGAACATCCGGAGCATCGTTTTTTAACAGCTCCCTATTTCGTTTCACTCTGATGTTGCTTTTCAATGTTTCATATTTTTGAAGCTCCTTCATAATGTGCTCAAATTCTTTCTCGTCAATCTTGTTATTACTCAAGGCTTTTGATACAAGATCACTTATACTATCTTCTTTTGATTTTGCAAGCTGAATAGTATTTTCATGTTTTGTTATCTTTTTAGTAAGTTTTTTCGTGAAAACTGTACAACTAGCCGATATTAAACCTAACAGGCCGCCAACAGTTGATAAAGGAACGCCAACAACGATCCCAGGCCCCGTTAAACTTGTGGCCACGCCAGAGCCGGTTAAAATTACAGACAAAGTTTCTGCCGCTACTGCTGTTTTATGAAATATTCCGCGTATCTTAGCATATTTTTTCCTGACATTTTCATAATGTTTTATTTCTGACCCTAGTTGAGACAAAACTGTATTTACTTTGTGTAATCTGAAGTTTTCACCGGTTGTTAGATCAGGATAAATCTCATTGTAGTCCATATATATTACGTGATTTCTATACATGTGCAAATCTCATACAAACTTTTATCAACTACTTTGTTTTCATGGTCTGTAATCCATAAATTAAGGGAGGTTAGATAATCAACACTTATCGTTTTGACGTATAATTCATTGGGACAATAGTCAGTTCTCTCACTTGTATTGAGAACGATAGAAGAAAATATCTTACACTTAACACCATCGCTATAGACATCATTTGAATCAACAATATCAGCATTGGCATAAACTTCACTCAATATTGGTTTTATGAAAACTTCAACGGCCGGCCCAGGTTTTTTTACTGTTTTACTTATACCAAAAAACTTAGCCATACTATCATTTAATTTAAGTTGAATATTAGTGAAAATTTTATATTTTTCATCCGCTAAAATAATAGCAAATCCTTTGTTGGCCTCACTTATCTTTTTTATAATATCGTCGGCTGTGTAATTTCCCTTTGTAAAACTCACCAACTCAACATCACTATCATTCGATATCGTCCCATTCTCAGCAAGGTTGTATGTTTTGTTTATAAATCGGCAGCTTACAAGCCTTATTTTACTGAAAGATTGAATCGGCTCCTTGAAGAAAAGTGTTTTTTTAAATGCTTCATTACTGATGTATAGAATCATATATATTATTTCTTTTTATATCTTTCAACGACATACAAAACAACGGCTACTATCAATAGCCAGGCATGCTTAGCAAGGAAGCCAATAGCCTGACCGGCAGTTTTAAATATAAAGGAGGCTATCGCCCCTACCATACCTGGTAATATATGAGCTAATTTTTCGCCTATTGTTTTTAAACCTTTTCCAACACCGGTCGCAACCGAAGATAGCCCAGATTTTAAACTAGAAATAATTACTCCAATGACTATGCTAACGGCAGAAACAATAGCAAAGACGGTGAATCCATATTTTTTAAAAATACGTTTTACACGTTCCTTCAAAGGCAGTCTTTCTTCTATGACTTCAGTTTGCTCATCTATCCGCTCCTCCTCGTTGGCAAGCGCCTGATCCTGCTCTCTAAGCCTATTGTTTTCCTCAGTTAGCTCACGTATTCTTTGGCTGTTAGCAACCGGCTCACCGCTAACTTCGGCGCTTTCTATCTCCCGTCTCAACCTTCTTACTTCATCTTGCCTACCATCAAGTTCTGAAGTAAGATCTGATATCTGCCCTTCAAGAGCAGCGCTGTGCGTCTTTTCACGCTCTATATTATTAATTAATTTATTTCTCTCTGTAGCTCCAACGGTCATCTGATTTTCTAGAGCCCTTTCAGATGCAATACGCCTATCTATCTCATTTTTTAAGTCTTCTTTAAAGCTTTCAAGGGAATTAATAAGCCGATTACTCCCTATAGCACCTACATCAGTTTGCCTCTTATAGTTTTCTATAATATTAGTAAGTCTAACCCTGTCCTCATTATTCTCCAACCTTTTTATTTTATTTTCTAAACCTTTTATAATCTCCCGCGCGGAGTCGCCATCCACCATCGTTTCTAAATCCCGATAAATATCGTTTAGCGCCTCTTCATTAGTATGGTTTACGAAGGCAGCGTCATCAATTTGCGACTCCATCTCCCGTATCAGTTGTTGGCTTTCGGATAGATCTTCTGTAAGTTTTACCTTATCCGACGAAAGAGCATTCCGCGATGCCGTCATAGAGGACAACTCATGATTTGATTTAACACTGTGTAATAAATGCCTTCCATCCGGCGTTTGCCTCAATCGCGTCACAGTCATTTCAAAGTTATTTGACTCCTCTCTTTCGGCTATACTATCGCGCTTAGCTTCTATAACCCGCCTCCTATCGACAAAAGCGGCTAGCATCTCATCTGCAGAGCGACCTAAAGCATTCATAATTTTATTTGGTAATTTATGGTTTAAACTACCTTTTTTATTGTATAAACGATGCCACTTTCCAGCATTAGTAATTTCTATTTCACCCTCATTATATCGAAGATCAAAGCCCTTTTCTATAGTAATCTTATTGTCGGGAAATAATGAGTCAACTTCTGTTTTCGCATCATCATATTCTTGGATTTCTTCAGCAGATCTACCTAATCCTTCCAGTATTTTGTCTGGAGGTTTTTCATTCCAACCGCCATCTTTATTCAAATAATACTTTTTTGATCCTTTACGCGGTAAACTAATGGCGGTTCTATCGTACTCATCAACCACGAATAAAAATGTGTTTTTTTTCCTATTCCATTCTGGAAAAAGTTTACGTATTCTTCTACCTGCTGTAGTAATCTTTCTTTCTTTACCTTCTAGCAACTCCGTCATTACCGTATTATCTCTTAAGCCGACTCCCCTTACCTCGTCGGGAATTGAATCGTTATGCTCTATATCTTCTTTATCACCCCGCAGTTTTACTAATTTATCTTCTACTTCACTAAAGCTCACCATTTCTTCAACCTCAGAACGATCTTGCAACTCAATATTTTCCGCCCGTGGAAATTCAGATTCTTCATTATTGCCCCGAGGGGTTGATGGTGACCAAGGCATATTCGGCCGCCATCCTGCCTTCCACGCCTGTACCCACCGCTTTCCCATAGAATATTGTTCTCTAGTAATAAGCGGTTGCCTCTCATCAGTGTTGATATCTTCAGCTCCTTCGCCTAAAGGATCCATATCTACATCTCCTCCTTCCATTATATTATATAATTTTTGATGCTAGATAACCAGCTGTCAGCATCCCGCCACCAACATACATCATTTGATATTGCTTATGTTTGTTGCTAGGTTTATAATAATCAGAAAATTGAGGTTCTTTAAAATCAGGATGAGTCTTTGAGTATAACGCGAATGCGTAATCCGTATCATGTAAGTTACCATCCGCTAATTTTTTGTTCATATAACGTGTTGTAAGCCAATCTTGATACTGCTGACGCTTCTTTTCAAATTCACCCATATCTTGTTGGTATTTTTCAAGAGCCTTATCATGTCGAATTTTCTCTTCATCAATATGTTTCTTAGAACTTAGAGCTTTCGCTAAATACATTGAGCCTGTGAAGGCAGTAGCATTCAGAACAGCCCCAGCAACCATCATTGCTATTGCAGCCATTATATTATAGATATTTAG
Organism: Actinostola sp. cb2023; assembly: GCA_033675265.1. Taxonomy (NCBI): domain Eukaryota; kingdom Metazoa; phylum Cnidaria; class Anthozoa; order Actiniaria; family Actinostolidae; genus Actinostola; species Actinostola sp. cb2023. The sequence goes on along the minus strand of JAUJYZ010001397.1, from coordinate 59,448 downwards.
GCAGAATTTTTTGATCTTCTAGATATTGCTTCAAATACATAGAGCCGGCTAGAACCGCCACCCATTTACCATAGTTTGATAAACTCGTTGAAGGATCGTTGATGAAGGACTCTTTCATGGTTTTCTTTCCAACGTAACCGATGCCGGCTGCGATGCCGACAACTACAGAAGCGTCTGTAATAGTTTTAATCATTTTGTTTTCTGACATTATATATATATATATTATTCCATACCTCCTCGCGAAGAAGCTGCTGGCCGTTCAGGAGGAGATTCATAAATCACAGGCATCGTCCTGTGATCCGCTACATCTACTTTCCTCCATCGAAAATATAACATCGCCAACTATTCCGGTCATCCTGAGCCGAAATTCACTCAGCGGCTTTCCTTCGGAACATAGACTTCGATTGATCACTCGTATCAGTACAAATTCGCTCCAAAACAGGTAAAATAAGGCTCTTTTAGTTAATTAAACACCGTTGGACATTCAAACAACTACCAAACTGTATGTGTTAGGTATATTTAGAGCCCAATATTATCGAAGAAACATTTTAGAAGCGAAAATACTAACTCGGTTCGACGATTTTGATCAATAGCACAGGGAGCCCAAGCGCCCTCAGGCCCGGACTTGGATAAATCTAACTTACTTGCGACGGTATCCCTGTGCTTTAACAGCTATCCCATGGATCTTTACGGCAAATGAAAGCTGGATAACTGAGCTTTATTTGGGTACCAAACATGACGATTTTCGGTAAAGTTTCGACTTCAAACTTCACTATATTTTGCCCACCGGAAGCGGACATTTGGTGTTCTAATTTGGTGATAATGGAGCATTTTCAAAGTCAATAAGGAATGGTGTAATTATATACAACCTAGACATGCCTCCGTGAATAGCCTTATAGGTATGTCTATTTTATATATCCATTTCAGCAAATTGGACAGAATCATCTGTATTTCCACAATTAGACTTGGAACTTCGCACTTTCGCATGTTTTTATCCAAATTTACAGAGGCAGTATGGACGATATACACGTCGATCGACTTTAATAAAAGGAATGGTAGAAAATTATATTTTCGTAATTTTTATTAGCCAGAGGAAAGTATAAGGAGTAGTAGAATGCTATTCAATCTTGGTAAATTAATTTTCTTCAGAACGTACACTTTTATTTCCCTTAATTTGCTCGCTTCCCAGTCAAGCCTTGTATTTTTGTTCGCGATTGTCATTATTCGATTGGGGAAGACCGCTGTTCGTCGCGGGCTCAAGATGACCGGAATAGTTGGCGATGATCTAAAGCTGTTAAACCTATTCCAACTAGTGTAAATGTTGTTGTTAGTGATGGCATCCAGTTTTCATGAACTTCACTCTTTTCTAGAGCCTTTTTAGCGTTCCTATGATATTCAGCCAGTTTTTTTCCAGCTGCTATTTTCTTAGGATCCTTTTGCTTAACAATTGGAGTTTCTGGTTCTTTGGTTATTTGATCGTTTGATTCGTCAGACATATATATAGAATAATATTCCAATATCCAACAGAGTTCCAACAGAGTTCCAATATCCAACAGAGTTCCAACGGAGTTCCAACAGCTTTCAAGAGAGTTCCAACAGATGTTCAACAGCTTTCAAGAGAGTTCCAACAGATGTTCCAATATTCCAACAGAGTCCAACAGATGTTCCAACAATCAACATGGGCCAAATTCATTTCTTAAAGTGCTGCAGGTGCTTCTCCATTCCAGAGGAACTTTCTTACAAATCATCCGCCATTCATCGTCATTCCTTTCTACTGTGTCAGAACCTTGTAGATGAATAAAGCGTAGAATACCGCGGTCTTCCCCCTTGCATAAGAGGTCTAATATCTTGAAAATGTAATAAGGATAATATCTTCTATTTCGCTGCAATTCCTTGATGTGGTTTCTAGCTTCTAAAACTTGTATAAAAAGATGTTCTCCTTTAACAAGCACTTCGGCAGATACTTTTGGTATGGGGTTGCCAGTCACTTTGCTCCAAACTACGGAGGTGTGTTTATTTAAATCTGCACGACCAATATCTTTTAGAGTTATTCTGACATCTTGAATTGTATTGCACCCCTTACAGCTATTTATTACATCGTCGGCAACTACCGACTGTCCTAGAATGAGATTTATCCAATTACGATAATGTTTGCTGGGATTAAAAGTGCCGGGCTTAGCCGACCGCCCTTCTTGGCCATAAAATGAGCGTCATTAACAACGGGCATGGAAACTTCTATCCCACAAGAACACCTCATTTGCAATTCTTCTCTATCCATGGTCATCTCGTCGCCGCAAATACATATTTCATATTCATTTTCCAGCACATGTGGGGTGTTTAACATTTTCCTCAGCTGAACTATTTCTAAATCTTCTGGCACATTCAATATCATTCTATCTTCATATTTACCCCACACCATAAGAAAGTAATTCTCTGATAGATCTCCTCCCAGCAGTTCTAAATAAAACTCAGATATTATTTCATCCACGGACACATCATATTTTTTCGCCATTCGTTTAAGCGTTCTAAGATAAGCCGTCACAGACTCCATATATTGAGGCATTGCGCTTATCCTTATATATGATTATAACCAACCCTGCGTATTTAAAATCAATCGTATCTTTTTTACGAACTTTTAGAGTCCATCAAGTAATACTTAGTTTTTCTGATATTCTGGAGATTTATGCCGAGGATGTTGAATCTACCAACTTTCTTAGAGCAAAAGTAAAAATAAAACAAGAGATTCCTATGTGTGCTATAAAAGTTAGATTGGAAGATCTTAAAGAAGTATTCAACAGTATTGATAATGTGTCAGAATTGAAAATTGATCTTAATCTGGAGATGCAGATGTTGGAAGCGTCGACTACTTCTCCTATGAGAGCAATACAAGTCAGTATTCTTTACCAACTTGTACAACTGCCGGCGATGTGGGAAAAAATAGACTTTCCTTTATCCTGGTCAATGACACAGAAGGCTTTCAAGAAAAGCTTCTCAAATCAAGGGCAGATTGAAAGATATATTCGTATCACCAGCACCGCAGGACAAATACAGCTAGAGACAAATAAAGCACACCACGTCATTTGCAAGGAAACTTTATATGATAAGTCTGCGGTGGATGAATCAACGGTTCTTATAAGTCTAGATCTAATTAAAAGAAATCTTAGCTTGCGTTGTAAGAAACTTACTATAAGCTGTTCAAAAGATGTCCTGCAGCTTTCATCCTCTGCAATAGTCATTAGAACAATGCTTTAATTTTCGAGGGCGTTCTTCCCCGCTTCCTCAATAGCATCAACTTTGAAATTAACATGTTTTACTACTTGAACTAAACAGCTGCTAAGAGCTACCAATCTGCCGCCTTTGAGGAGAAAATATCCTGCGATATTATTCAATTCCTGTTTCAACATCTCATTATTCTGTAGATCATCACACAATTCCTTATTATTATCAATAGGAACAACATAAGAAGCAAGACCCACAGCAAGTTCCAATGCCGCATCAACCAATCCATTAGTTATTTTATTTCCTAATACAGCTTGATATCTATTAAAATACTTATCCACATCTTTTACTGATAACTTCTTAACATCTCCTAGACTCATTTTAATACCCGTGTATTGGTCAATAGTACCAAGTACTGAGAGAATACAAAGTTGTTCTCTCTTTTCTTCCACATCAGAGGTATCATTTTTCACGACTGTTTTTTTCTTTTTCTTTTCTATTGGCTCGTCATATTGGTCAAGAACTGATGTCATTATATATTACTCGGAATTTCCAAATAATGATTATAAGGATGTCTTAAACAAAAGCACATTCTTGAGTATTTTTCTGATTTTAATGTTTTAATAAAAGACTTCCGTTCTTCAAGCTGCATATTTCCGCCATATTCCTCAAACAGAGTTTTTTCGCACAACAGATTAGGATTATAAAATGAAATAATACATCCAACATTTTCTCGAAATGGCTTAGCTATAGATGATAATTGTTGAGTTAATACCCATAGGGACAACCCTTCATGCCTCCCACTGAATGCTAATTTAATAAACTTGTTTGATCTTTGTTTGAGATCCTTTGAAAATGCGCAATCGTCTAATATTATTAATGTGTTCGTACCAGAGAATACTGTTTGACAACATGAAAGTAAATCATTTATCTCATCTGCATTATCTGATTCTGGTGATAGAACAATAAATCTTGGGTCCTTATTTGCGAAACCTTGGTAAGTTTTATTTTTCGAATAGGTTGGACAAATAAGAACAACATATTCAAAAACATTTCTATAGGCTCCTCTTAGAGTCTCAACTAAATATTTTGTTTTGCCGCAATTCGTCGGCCCTACTATAATACAGTGAAATGGTACTTGATCTTTCAATTCTTCCATCAATATAAAATAGCTTTTAAATTGCTGCCTTGAATTTCCATAAGAGCATCGGCAATGACAAACATATAACATGTTATATTTCCTGACCCACCAACTTTCCTCTTCATCTCCAGTTTAACACCGTCTTTTGTGCTATTCAACAACAAACCATTACCATGAATGCTGTTATCGGGGAAGGTCCTCAAATCAATCCATAGGGCGAATTTATCTGAGTAAAAGTCTTTAGGTGTGATATTATCAGTCTCACCAAATCTTGATCTAATCGAGCTCCAAAAATCAGTTGGCACCATACCCTTTGAATAAAGTTTATTTGGCATTCCATCAACGTTGATATTGACCTGTAGGATACTAGGAGATACAAACTTTTCACTATCTCTAGCACCTACGGCATACGCATCTGTAAATAGCATTAAAATACCGCTCATCGACCGCCGGGGAATATTAACATGTTCGTTAATCACACTGTCAGTGGCTTTATTTATCGTGAATGTCTTATGGAGAAGAATGTTCTCATAATAAAAGCCTTTACCAACTTGATATGCTGATAGGGCCTCGCGTGCAAGATAATCACTAGCAATACACTCATATTCAAGCTCGATATTTGAAAGACTGTAAGTGTATGCTTTAGTTGTATCAGATGTTATTGTAACTTCTTTGCTTTGTGGAAGTGTAATCTCAAATGTCAGATTCTGAGAGAGCGCTTTTGCATAGAAACTGCCATGAGCGTCTAAAATAGGATGATTGATTGGCATTCGATATCTATCTCCATAAACAGCTGCCAGAGCTACCTCGCTTGCATCTGTAGACACTTTATCACCTGCGGCTGTTCTAAGCTTTCGCATATTAGCCGTTGAAATACCCTCCCGCAACATATTCTCCCGTTCTCTTTTCGATAAATAGAGATCATTATAGGTTTCAAACAGATCGATGCGATGTGTGTCTTGAAGAGTTTCCCCTTCATACAGAACTCTCATATGAGATTTTAGAACTCTACCCAAATTATTGACGACTGTATTATTTACATGACCGGTGGCGACAACAATTTTGAAAGTTAGTGCGATTGAACCTGGGACGTATACAACATTATCCGCCAACTTTGGAATATGGATGTACAATGTCTCCCCAGGATTCGCTGTGCTTGGATTAAAAGTCACGCGATGAACGGTTTTTTCAGCTTTCAAACCATAGGGCTGTTTGTATTCTCGATTTACATCTAATATTTCTGGAATAGATTGCGTCATTATATAATGGACAAGAAACTTTCAAAAATATATTATTCGGCTGTTGGATATTGGAAGGGTTATGACGCTATCAATAAATTAGCAGATGCTGCGACAGTTGATAAAAATATTGTAGAAAATTGGTTAGAAAAACAAGCCCTGTGGCAGATATATTTATCACCTCCGAAATACATTCCTAGGCCACATTGGAATATTTCAAAACCAAATGAAATACATCAAGCGGATCTTTTATTTTTACCACATGATACTGTTAAAAGAAAGACTTACAAATATGCTCTAGTAGTAGTTGATGTAGCTAGCAGATATGTTGATGCTGAACCTTTGACGTCTAAGTACTCAACAGAAGTATCTAAAGCTTTTAATAAAATATATTCTAGAAAATTACAATGGCCTGAAACAATGATGGTAGATCCTGGCACTGAATTTAAGGGCGAAGTTACATCGATTATGAAAAATATACAAAGATCAGAAGCTGGAAATCACAGAGCACAATCATTAGTTGAGCGTGCTAATCGAACTATTTCTGAAAAGTTATTCAGCCATCAATATGCTCAAGAAATGCTGGAAGATGATAGATCTCGTGAATGGGTGGAAAGATTGCCCGCTGTCATAAAATCTATTAACAGTGGAGTAAAGATAATTACTGGAGACACACCTAGTGAATCAATAAAGCTAAAAAAAGTTGATTCTAAAGAGGCTAATTATAAAAGACCTGTTGGATTAAAAGAGAAAAGATTACCAGCAGGTGTAAAAGTTAGATATTTATATGCTCCTGGTGAGTTGGAGGGTGGAGAAAAAAGACGTGCCACTGATCCAATATGGTCTATGGAGATGTATGATATAACTCGAATCCAGATATCATCCAATCAACCTCTATTATATTTCCTTTCTGACGGGACTCCAAAACGTTCTTTTGTCCTCGAGGAATTACAAGTCGTTCCTGCAGACACTCAGTTACCACCAGATAGTGTTCTCATATAGAGCCGGTGTGAATTTGATCTGAAAGAATAATCCTTTTATCATCTTCTCTACTCAATGCAACTTTATTTACTGTTTCTGAAAAGAGTTGGTGCTTGTAACTTCTAATCACATTCATCTTTCGCATGACTTTAACTCCAGAGAACAGACAATTCTTATAATCATCAAATTCAATATCATTCTTTACAACAGACTTCTTAATACCTTTGCATTTCTTTTCCTCTTTTTCATCTATTTTGTAAGCGTACAGTTTACTTCTCAAACCAACGAACTCAGTTATTTCACCGGCTGCAGCAGTTTCATCTTTCATCATTCCTATTACTTTCTTATTGACCCACTTGCCAATTGCATGATCTTTTGGATAAGCACTTGTATCAAACCATCTATCAATATCACCTTTAATATCTTTATAGAAATCTTCTGTTTTTATCTCATACATAAGACTGTCTGTATCTGTAAACAGCAACTTACTACTTTTGAACTTCTTTTTAAAGTAGTTATAATGAAAATCATACATGAGCGCTTTCGACTGATCTAGAATAACCATGCCAAGATAGACCGGTTTGTTAAAGATCAATTCTGTTTTAAGCATGTGAATAGCACACAAATGTTCTGAAAATATGGTTCTTCTATGATAATTCGGCTGTGCAATTAGTCTTGCCGCTTGTTTCTCATTAGTTACCAGTTTAATATCCTGTCTGTTACGGATATTTTCCATAGTTTTACCAAACACGCTTTGTTCATCAACTTGAAGAAATCCTTTTCAAAGTCATTTGTTGCCGCCGTTCTAAGTTCTGTGTTTAAGTTTATATACTTTTTCAGCCAGTCTGATTCATTAAAGGTAATTCCTCTGCGTATTTTAACTATTTCCATTCCCAAACTTTCATACAACTTCAGAATTGCGTGATGTACAACATATTTTCTTTTATTTCTAATCGTAGGAACTAGCTTTTCAACTTTGTTCAGCATCAAATGTTCTGGCGCTAAAGGATATTCATTGTGCAAATCATGCAACTCTTCTGGATACTCTAAATCCACTTCTAAAATACATGGATAATTGTGCCAATGAAGTAATTTATCTTTATTCATCCATTTGAAACCGTCGGTGGGAAGTGGTTCTGACATGGCCCAACCATATATATTATTCGCATCAAGATACTTAATAAAGATATCCTTCTTATCCTTCTTATAATCTTTCATATACTTGTTATTCGCCTTTGCATACCGTTTAGTAATCATGCTAACACCGCCTCTAGTTCCTTTTTCAATCATTAAAAGCATATCCACATCAGTTAAAAGTTCAAGTTCTATCTCCGTCATCTTCAACATAGCATCCCAGCTCAAACCTGGAGCTGTAAAATACCAACAGGGATCTAACTTATAATTATCCATGCACACACCGCGAAAGGTTTCAAACACATCCATCAACAGTAACACATCTGAAAGAAGATACAAATCGTGGTAATCCCTCATAGTCTTCATTTTGAAAACTTGCCAAACTTTCTGTGCGTGTTTGTAATCATCTTCTGAAATATCACTGTCATTAAGTCTGCTGAAGAACTCTTCCTTCTTTGGCAGAGTTTTTTCATCTAACTTTGACAAACAGTTCACATAGTCATAAGGATAAACTCCTTTTCTCAACAACAAGTCGAGTTTTTCACCTGTAAAGAACTTCTTCATATTTATGAACTGTTCTTTTTTCAGATTTGCTGCCAGACGGTCCAAACCTGAAGCCATGAACTTAAAACTATCGATAAATCTAAGTTCACGTTTGATGAAAATTGTTTTACCATCTTTAATCCAAGATCCTACAACTATATCCTTCTTAAATGAAATGTACTTCTCCTCATTATTTGGGATACAATCAATCTTGCCTTCTGAAAATCCTAAACTCTTTATAAACAAATGCGCGTCATATCCAGCCAAATTATGAAATATCACTGGAATGTGTTTAGGAATTCTATAGTTTAAATTACAATCATTATGAGCAGCTCCACGATACTTTCCTGTCAAATGATCGTGATCTTTAACTTTATCTTCTTTCAACTTTTGATTACAGATGAAGCAGTCAGCCGCATTCTCATAATCCCTCTTATTCTCTTTTGTCATCACAAGAGGCTGATCTCCTATCTCAGCAAGTTTTCTAACATCTTTCTCCAAACATTCTACAAACATCTTGCCAATATCTTCATCTTTAGTTGCCGTATAACCAACAGTCTTTGGCTTGAACAAATTATCGTCGTAACATTTAATAATATAGCGAAATCCAGACGGTTTATGCCGCTGATACTTTTCTGTATAAGATTCGTCTTCCTTATGCTCCTCTCGATCCTGTCTGATAGTTTCTGTGAAGCATTCGAAATCGGCATAAACTACAAAAGGCACTCTCATACTTCTATTGTAATTCTTGAATGAGATTGTGCTGCCTTTCTTTGGCATAGTAATCTTAATCGAATTGTGTTTCTCACAGTATTCAGAATGTTTATCTAATGAGATCTCTGTTTTAAATGAAATGAGACATCTTTCGCAGAAATATCTCTTTCCCTTGTGGCTTGTAATCTGTGATGCCAGCAATCTGCTCATATTTTTTATCCAACAATAATGATTTGTTATTAGCAGCAAATTAATAGTTTCTTCTCTATCCTCATTATCGCTTATTCTCAACGGATAGATGCTTTCTTTCCACCCATAAACATTAATTGCAAACCTGGGATTATTCCTTTCAAAGATCGAAATCTTATCCAGCGGCACTGGAAACTCAAGACCACTCCAATCTAACTTCTCTGCATTCTCTTTCAAAACTTTGGTAACTCTCTCTCTAATCTTATCTGATGGAAACACCGCAGTTGTAATCGCCCATTTAAAACATTGGTTATCTTTGTTTTGTAAGTTAACTATTGCTTTCTTCTTTTTTAACTTCGGCGGTAAATCGACATAAGATCTGCCTCTCAAAGGCGCATATTTATCAGCACTAATATCTAGAGCCACAACTCTTTTAAACTGCCATCCAGAACCCATATTTTGAAATGTTGCGATCTTCTCTAAAATATCCTCTTGCATCCATTCATAAACTTTAGCAACGTCAGTCGCATCTGTAATCACCTCTATCTCCGAATGAAAGTGTGAGATGGTTGAATCCTTCTTTTTACGAAACACAACCTCTAAAATAAGTTTTGTTTTATGCGGTTTCTCTTGATCATCTAGCAATCTAACAACATTATATTTAGCATTCTTCATAAATGTTTTAGAATCCATTTTACCCCTTCCCTTAATTCTGAAAGTTCTCACAAAACCTTTTAATGCGCTTGCTTTCTTTTTTTATGGGATAATCGTCTTTCATTAACCAATTAATCAACTCTATCAAATCCTTATCCATATATCTTACATATTTATCTTCCTAATACTAGCCCACTTTTACGAATAGAAACCGCGAAAATGCAACCACTTTGACCTAAAATATAACCCAATACTGGCCCATCTTTTCCCCCCTTTTTCGATTCATTTTTACGGAGTAGTAGGGGCTAATTTATGAAAAAAGACTGGGGACCCCCCCACGAATTTAGGTGGGCTAGAGCCCGCCTTTTACTACTACTCTAAAACATACAAACATTACACTTGCGTGTACGACATTTAGACTTAGGACTAAAATTATCTTTGACTTATGTCTTGGAACATGGAGTGCGGACTTTGTATTGAGGACTTCTGACTTGGAACATGGACTTTGGACTTTGAATTCCAGACTTTGGACTTGACTTGGAACATGGACTTTTTATGCTTAATGCTAATTCAGTTGTCGCATAAGCACATATGCCGACGTTGGCCGAAATATTAGGATGAACGACTATTGTTCAACAAACTTCAGTTTAGAAAGATCCATCTTCCAACAACGTTACTACCCATAAAAGTGCAACGCCCTTTTAACAGAGGGGGACTGGAACCTACAATGACTGCCATTATGTGCTTTTAGAGGAAGTCTTCCATATTATTTCTTTACTTGATGAATGAAGAGCTAGCTACTTGTAAATATGGCATCAATAAACCATTATTAGTCGGGCTTCCTGTGGAAGACCCGACTCTAAAAATGAGAAGCGTTCTTTGTCGTCGTTGACCTCAAATCCAGCGCATGCGCCCTGTGCCGGCCGCTAAGATAATCACCGAAGGCTCAAACCACATGGCTTATCAAGACGGATCAAGACGAGACATCGCACATCGTCCTCTTTCTTCACAAACCTTGTCGAAGGAAGGTTATGTCGTCTTGTGATCGTGAGAAAAAAACATTTGAACGAAATATGTCTAATACGCTCATCTCACATACAAACTCACACACCGTTAGCGGTAGACCTACTCTAAAAGATGTGGAGCGTTTTCGGACCAGGTCGTTCCGCGGATTCAATTCAAATGCTAGTAAAATACGGTTAGATTTTGTTTGTATGGAATTTCATGTATTCAGTAGAAGACATGGTATACTCTTGATGAATGTGATGTTCTAGAGAAAGTGATGGATCTAAGCAATGTACACAAGTATAATGATGCATGTTAAGGTGACAATAAATGTACAACAATTCAGATCGCGTTAACATAACGCGTTATGCAAAGTATGTCCATTATAATTATACTCGTGTTGTGTGTGAATGTCATGGCTCTAGTTATTTTTGTAGAAGCGATCGTTTATCTCGTCACGTCCTGTGTATTGAATTTCATGTATTCAGTAGAACTGACACGGTAAATACTCTTGATGATTGTGATATTCTAGTGAAAGCTATTCTTGTGCTGGGAGATTTGATTATTGTACATATACAATACTTTATGATCATTCTAAACCATAGTGCGTTAATGAATTACCTTGCCTACGTGTTTGATGCATTAGTCTAGGGCGCGCGGGCTCTTGCTCGAGCTTTATTGCCATTGACAATATTTCATTGACAATGGATATATGGTCGAGAGCAAATCAGATTCAGTCGAGATTATTACCGATCGCAGCAACCACTGCTTGCTACAAGAAGCCCGACTTAACGCTACTAGAGCGTCTAGTTAATTATTATTATTATCCGGTTGCGACCACTCGTATGCGACCAATTTTTAGATGGTCATTGGCACATTGGGTAACTCTGAAGTTACTTGTATGTTAATGAAGCAAATTTAGACTCCCTATGGTCTGAGTTCTCGTAAGCGACCACCTCCCGTAAGCGACCACAAGTCTTGACATTGACATTGGGAGGTTCGACTGTATTTGCAAAAAGCCTTGTAATTGGCGAACCCCCATTGCAAGAATCTAAAATACATTATGAAACTTCACCCCCTCTCTAATCTAACTATTAGTATGAGCTGCAAATAATTACAGGATATACAAGGGATTGCAGGGTGTATAAGGATATGTGAAGTTATACTTTGGTGTATACTGTACCTACTTTATTTCCGCGATTAAACGTCCTCCCTCAAATAAGCGCTCCTTCGATTAAGCGTTCCCTTTTGTCGCGAGGTGTTAATTTCACATTTTTTAAAAGAAAATAAAGACGCGCGAAAATTAAAATAAGTATGAATAAGGTAGTTATCGTATTGCAGTAATCCAGATTGTGACAGATCGCATGTAGTTATTCAACCAGAGAATGGAAAATGAATGAAAAAACGAGCATGAATTCCATTCATGTCATGACAAGGGATATATGAGCATAATAACCTCTTGAAAATAAACAGAGTATTTTATGTAAGATAGATAATAACTGAATCGAAAGGTCTTTGGTATCGTGATCCTCAAAGTTTGCAACGTTGGCTAGCAACGATTAGCAAAAACCACTTCCTCCACCCCCTTATTCTAGTTTTACGTGCAAAGCAGTGCCTGCGGATGGCCACGGCAGATTTTTAGCCGACTTGTCCACCATCAAAAAATTATTTCTTGGGATAGAGTGGACAAAAAAAATGTGACTGAAACCTCATTCAAAATTTATTTAAGCTATTTGAGTGTTTGGATACTTTTGGAGATATATATTTTTTAGCGACAGTAATCGTACAAATTTGGTGGCCGGCCACTGGGGCGGATCTAGGATTTTCTAGGAAATCTAGGAAATGTTACGCGTGTACCGATTTTTTGAATTTTATTTGAAAAAAATCGTATTATTGAATTGTTCTTGGGCAGCAAGGGAGGTGCACGGGCACCCAATGAACCCCCCTAAATCCGCCACAGGGCCAGAGGTGCAAACCTTTCCTAATTATATGTATGTTCGAAATGAGTGAATTTTTTGAATCGCTCAAAATAAACCTCTCAAAAACGAAATTTATTGCTCAGATTTCTACACCAAAGTATTCTTTCTTTATCAGACTACTGTTGTGAAGACATTTTTGAGAATATTATATCCTTTGAAGTCTTTTTAAGAGCTCGTTCCTGAGACCATTCGAAAATCCAACGGTCAAACGAATCTGATTCAATGACGTCACGGCCCACTGATTCTACGTTTGGGCTACCTGTGTTCAAGTTTTACAAGATTCGCAGAGAATCAAGCTCTTTCTAAACAGCATAGCCTTAGAAACAACAAATCAACATGATTGTACGATATCTTTTTCTAGCGCTACACGGCGAGAGTCCCTGTTCCATTCTTTCACAACATAAGCTGAGCTTGCTTCGTCTTCATGTTGTGTAGGAACAGTGTGAGGCTAATATGTTCTTCTCGCGTTGCGAAGGTTGACGCTCGTGGGAACACTGCTGTGGACTTGTGTTGTCGTTCGTTGCCTTGCTGTTGTCGCTGCGAGTGTCATTTATGATGCTCCCGAAGATGGGATGATTAACGGCTCTTGCCTTCTTTGTCACAAAGTCAACTACGTCATGTATTGTTACATCTCGTCGCTTTACCTCATTAATGTCGTCTGCAGTAGCTCGCCATCTGTCTCGCAGAGAGAAAGGTAGCTTTTCGATGATCTTTCGCAGAGTATCTGGATTGTCAATTTTGCTTGCGTAACCGATCTTGGTTAGAGTGTCCACACAACTTGCTAACAAGACTGAGTAGCGCTGAAGGGCTCGTGCGTCCTCTGCTTTGGTGAGCGGGGTCCTTAGCACGTTCTCAATGTAGGTGGTGGCTATCTTGAAAGGCTGTCCATATCTAGATTTGAGAAGTTCTCGAGCTCTGGCATAGCCTTCGTCGGTGTTCATGGCTAGGCAACTGCGCATTAATTCTTGCACATCTCGTATACTGAATCAGGTAATAGAGTTTCGCACTACTACTGTCCGTTTTCTTTTCGATCAAGTTTTCAAAGGCTCTTTCGAAGCTGCACTAGTCAATTGCGTCACCAGAAAATACAGGGACTTCGGGTTGGGGCAAGGTTAGTTTGTTCTCTCTGTTGTTTTAACAACTCTTGGATATGATTGTTCTGTTGACGCTGTAATCGTTGCATGCTTGCGAGATAATCAAAGGAAGTGACGACATTGTGCGAAGGAGACGCATAGATCAAAGTGCCTATCACCCCTGTGAGATTGATTTAAAATTATATTCAATATAAGCTGAATAGTTGGTGGGTTCAGTATTTTGTGATTTGAACCTTGCGTTTATGAGTTATAGAGGTTTGAAATCTCAATATGCAAATTTGATGACGTCTGCTATGGAATCTGCCATAACTTATTTAGACTTTTTCAAGAAGAACTTATGTTCTTAAATGGGCAAAAAAGTTATAAAATCATTTATAAAGACTGTGAAAATATTCCGTAAGTTTTCAAATGTCAATAATCAGCACAAGGGCGTATAATAAACGAACGCTAGTACAAGCTTGAAAAAATGGAAGTACTCCTTCCTTTCCTCCTCCCAATCCCCCTCCTCCTCTACCCCAATTCCTTCCCCTCCCCCTCCCCCAGGGCCGGTTACGCAGGCTATGTCACTACATTAACAATTCATAATTAAGGGTTTGCGGTGATGCGCTTTTGCATTAGTTTTGGTACGGTTTTGCGGTAATTTTTATTTTAAACTGCGGTATTGCGGTTTGGCAAGACTGAGTGGTTCGCGGTTATTATTTATTTCAGGATGCAGTATCCGTTAAAAAATATACTTCTGCTGTTTTTTCACTCGGAACATCTCACTTCCGGTTGCTTAGCATCAACGTATACTACACTGAAACTTTAATATTTGTTTCTGCGGTTTCGGTATTTTAGCAAATCTCGATGCGGTGTTGTGGATTTTAAAGGGGAACTAGCATGTAAAATACGTCCAAATTTAAATACTTTAGTCCCCCTCAAACAGTGCCATTATAAAAATCTTTATGTTCTAAATAAACAAACTGTGAAATATTTTCCCAATATTCCAATGAGAAGTTCTATAAATTTAATAATAATAATAATAATAATAATAATAATAATAATAATAATAATAATAATAATAATAATAATAATAATAATAACAACGGTTTATTAGACAATATATCCACAGAGTGGGTCTTCACTTGTCCGCTAATCTAAACTATCTACAATAAATATTAACAATAAATTGAATTATGAATAAATATAAATATAGAATAAGATTTTAAAATTTGCGATTAACTTCACGTCAGGAAGTGACGTCACTTAGGCTAAGAACAGACGTCGAATTATTCATGTACCGTTCCTAATTCATATTTAGATCGACCCAAATCAACAGAAGTCCGCATGTTGATTCAGACGTCGTTCTTAATTAGTCGTTCCAAATATTCACGCCACTCCATTACACAGGATGCCCAAGTTTCAGCATCTCAGAAGGTCACTTAGAGGAAAATCGAAATTTGCTAAATCAAAATAATACATTATGGAACTTGTTGCGTGTTTTTAATATGATTTCTAGCTTCAATATCTTCAGCGATTTTGGGGAGTTTGGACGTGTTTTAGGATGTTTTATCGTCCTTTGAACTTGGCCCTCTGAAGGGAACAATTTCATTAAATTCCCGACAATTTCTAATTTTCGATATACAAGCCGCCATGTTTACATTCAAACTGAACGCATATGCGCCTGTGTTTTTCGAAAAAAACGCTGGAATGCGATCTGGAGCTTTTTGAATAATAAATCATGCATGAAAGTACATGAAAAGAACGGCGTCTGAATCAAATGGCTTTCTGCAGCCGCACTTACAACTCACGGATACATTTGAATACATTATAATAACTTATGCATTTGGAACGGCCCTTGGACAGCACGCCGTTTGTCTCGGGCTCGACCCATAGGCGTATTATTCGGCTTACCTAGGCGTGCGGTACGCCTGAGCCGTTCCAAATTAAATAGACCGTTCCAATTCGAACCAGACGCCGTTCTTTTCATGTACTTTATTGCAATAATTAGGAACGGTACATGAATAATTCGACGTCTGTTCTTAGCCTTACTCAACCCAAAAAAACTAATTTGGCGAATATATTATGCGAAAGTGAAGTCAGCGCGCGGGAATATCTGAAGAATGTAAAGAATTCGACGAATCGAGTTGATCGTCTTGGCAAATCTTCCAGATCTTCCTCTAAGTTACAACAGTCAATCGATTTGTGTTGAGTGTTTGGAGTAAGTGACGTCACGAATACACTGAAGGCAAGGTCTTCATGCAGCTGCACAAATTGTCCTGGCTATTGTTTTTTTTATATGTTAAAACAATGCATAGAACGACAATAGAACAATAGCCCGGACTTTTGTGCAGAGATACGAAGACCTGATCGACTGAATTTCGCGGGCCGATTAGGCGACACTTCAATAATGGCGGACAGCGATTTTAATGCTGTTTTAAATTGATTTTTTCAACGCAATCTCACTTAAATGAAAAAATTAGTTAAAAAATGGATAACTTACTTGATATGAAATCATTTGAATTCGGAAAATCGACCGCTAAAATTTGACAAATTTACGTGCTAGTCCGGCCCCTTTAACGTTTTTATGTGCGGTTTTCGGACCCTCCTTAACTTATGCCTCCCTCATTATTCTTCCTATTTACTAAATTCATTCAAACTTTTCACATTTACTCTCTATGCCTGATATTATTGATGGTCTTTAATTTTGTGTGTAAACTTAAGTTACGTGACAGGTGACACAAGCTCGTTAATGTTGCTACAACTGAGGACGCGAGGTGCTACTCACATTTCTGAATACATGTTTTATTTATGCAAATTAAACGTTGCCGTAATCGACACTGAACGCTGTTTGGAAGGAGAATTCATACCGACATGTAGGTTCTGAATCTTTTCGTAAAGAAGTCGATCAGTATGTGAAGTAATATTGCGAGGTTGGTTTTCATATTCTACAAGATATAGTGTTTCAAACGCTCTACAAAGTCACAAAGACGGCGAACATCTGCGCTGGTTCTGGACTGGTAAAAGCATACTGCAAATAAAGTAATACTCAAAGTTTTGCAGGGACTTAAGAGAAAATCGATTAAAAATAGAGGTAGGTAAATCATTAAGAATTTACTGACTTGGATTGCTTTTAGCCAAATAACAACTTGCATAAGCGAGATATTGAAATTGTAATTGTTTAAACAAATATTTATTTATTTTAAATCCTAAAGCTCATTGTTTTTCGCTCTTTCTTGATAAAAATAGTTGAATAGTTGAAAATAATTGTATTTTTTTCTATTCAATGTTTGTTGTGGGCCAAATGTGTTCTGTGGAACCGACAATTTGATCACCGATTTTGGGTACTTTAAGGTATTTTTTATGAGTCACTGCTTGGGACGGAAGATTATACGATGCAATTGTAGCAGCTGATAAAATACATACCGTTTTAATTTTGAGAAAAGCAATGCGACGTTTTAAATACCTATTTTTTTAATTTGAAAATACTTTATGCCGTTGAAGGCAAAAATAATGCTGTACCTCATTAGAATAAAAAAAACTTGTAAACTTGTAATAGAGAAGATCGTTAGATTATAGACATGTTCAATAACAAGCCGCAAGGTGGATTATTTTGCGAACAGCAGGGAGCTAATGCTGCTATGGTTTCAACCGCAGATTACGAACATAGTGTTAATCAAATTTGGGGGTCTGTCTTCATGTTGTCTTAGATGTTTTATAAATATAAAGCAGAAAGCCATGATCATTGGGATTATACCTTATTCGGCAATCATGAAGATTTTTGCGCCAAATTCATTTTATTACCAAGCAAATAACCGGGGCTGGAACATGCTTTCTGACGACCATTTTAAAATATGCTTCGAGTCTTCACTTTTCGACTCTGAAACTCGTCAAGAACTGGTTTGCGTTAAACACCAGTGGTTGTGGAATACGTCGACTTAATTACATATACATGTATAGCTATTCGGCCGGTCAAGGACTTACAATACCCCTAGCTACAAGATGTGAAACTACTGATTTCGGCAAAGCTGCAAAGGAAAGTAAGTGTATGTGCCGTATCACCGTTTGCTATTTTAGCAGGTAATTTACGAACGAAAGTCCCAATAGATTCTGATTTTCTGATGTCAGAACTATTTGCTACGATAACTGCAGAGCAAGAATTAACACGGAGACCTTCGCCGATCACAACCAGAGCCAGAGTAGAGGTGATTGGTAGGGGTTTGTATGGTATCAATACGATATGGAAAGAAGTATTAATAGTGTGTTTTAACATTAAAATGCTATCAGATAGATAGGATAAAATGTTTTGTAACGAAACTGAGATTATCGTGTGTGAGTATTGACGCAACACGGATGGCAAAGGTCAACATGAAGTGGAAGGCGACTGGATAAAAGTACCTGACTGTAAGGATGCCGATGATTGATTTAGGCCAATTCGGACAAAGCTAGAGTAGGGTAGAAATATGGAAAGTAAGGGCGGATATGGACTGAACTAAGCTTGGCATGAGATAATGAAGAAAATAATGTTTATATAGTGAATATACAGAAATTCATTCAAATTCCCACTCCTCTCTTCTCTCCTTTGAATCTTTCAGGCGGCACGCCCAAGATTCTTTGGAAATTCTTTCAAATTCCCACTCCTCTCTTCTCTCCTTTGAATCTTTCAGGAGGCACGCCCAAGATTCTTTGGAAATTCTTTCAAATTCCCACTCCTCTCTTCTCTCATCCTTTGAATCTTTCAGGCGGCACGCACAAGATTCTTTGGAAATTCTTTCAAATTCTCACTCCTCTCTTCTCTCCTTTGAATCATTGACTCATCCTCTCTCCTCTCTCTCCACTCTCCTCTCTCCACCCTCTTCTCTCTCCTCTCTCTCTCTCCTTTGTCTGTGTTCTAAACAAATGATGGGCTTTAATAACGCAAGCTCGAGACGTTGATTTTCAGAACAGTTGAAAATATCTGGCCCAGACTGACAATTTCGATTTCGTTCTTTATTCTGAGGCGTCTCATTTATGAGATGTTCTTCATACAACTTAAGTAATAATTTGTACTTCAAAATAAATAAAATGCAATTTTAGAGAGAATCCCATAGCTCATATGAAACTCGCGCGCTGATTGGCTGAGAAGCAAACCGGATGAGAGGGAATTCAGCGTGGAATTCAACACTTTGAAAAGCTGAATTCAACGATATATAGGGATCCCGCGCTGAATTTTGTATTCAAGTTCGATTTTCGTCTTTGTTTCTCACCAAGAGAACAAATAAACATTGAGATTGCTTACAAAAGGAACAAACAAAAACATTTACAGACAGAAATAATGAATTTTTGTTTTGCAAATGAGATTAAAATCAAGACATTTGAAAAGCTGAATTCAATGAAAAATCAGGAAGCCCGCACTTTTGATGTTGTTGGCTTTTCGCAAAACAACAACAACATTGAAAACAAAACAATCGTAATACGTATACCTTGCAAGCTTAAATTAATACTCTTCTGAATGAATGATACTCCAGATCGATGCACTGATAATTATTGAAATTTCTCAGCGAGATAAGAATTTATTTATTTACAAAACTTTCACCTATAACTATAAGTTTGAGAAAGAGACCACGAAGTACAAGTCATAATAAAATGGCAGTCACTGCCGTAAGCTTAAATCAACTGAACCGGCTCCAGCAACAACTACAATCTAATAGAAGCCAATAGATAAACAACAAACAATAGTCGAATTTAATATAGCAAAATCTGTACCTGTAATATGGCCAAAATCATACAAAACTGCAAATTATCCAGTTGGCTTTGCTTGTCGCCCGGCTGCCGGATGTAGCTTCACAATTACTGAATCAGAGCGATCACCTCTGGCTCTGTTTATCGATAAATATGTCTTTGTCTGAAATCTTTTGCCTGAGAATCATTAGCATTCAAGGAACGTAGTCAAATCCATCAATGTCGACGTCCTGTGAAAAGTTGAAGTTCAGCTTCTCAATCTCATGCAAGCGGCAGCTCTCTGATCGGATTGAAAGACAACAAGAACTGAACGTCAGTTGAGAAAATTTGAACGATTTATTAAAGTTTTATGAGGATAGAATAAGTCCGTAGTTTTATATCTTTCCGATTAACTTCTGAAGTAAAAAATACTTAAGACTTACAAGTTTGTCAAGACTGATTCAGTGATTGTGAAAACTCAGTTGAGAACTTCTCTCCCGTGTAGTCAGCTTGTCATCGCTTTTAGTCTTTCTGGTTGTAAGTTTTCGTTAACTGCGAACTGGTTATCCATATCTTGATCTATGGCTGTGTTACTGTTGTAGATTATTCGTAAATGTAGACGTTTAAAGGGGCACTGTCACGACACGCGCATGCGCGAATCTTGGCTTCAATCTTGAAATCGTTCGCCAACGCTTTCAAGAGACCCGAGGAAAATTCAAATTCAGTGTGTTAATATATCGAGTTATATCATTGTAATCCTTGCACTCTAGAAGATGATACTTATTCAGTACTTAGATTGATTGTTGTTTCGTATTTGTAGGTAGTTATTTTTGGTTTGAAGTCCAATTTTATACGCTTTTTATTTAATCGGCGAGAGCGACGACGATGGCTTCTCATGGCGGCCGCCGGGATGTAGTGGTTGACAACGAATGTATTCAGGCGACAGGTTTATAAGTTTTGGTTTACTGGGAAGATAGAATACGGTTATACTACATATTCTGAGTTCGCTATACTTCTCTTTAACAGCTCTGGAGTACCAAAGGAGGTAGGAAAGTATTCCGAACGACAACAACAATGTTTGACAACGCGTTCATTGACTTATTCACTCGAATTATTATGTTCTCAAAAAGAACTCAGTTGCATACATCATATCAATGTATTCCTTCGAGTTCATATGCATGTACTGAAGCTATTGCAAACAACTGTCACATTGTATGAGTTTTTATTTCTGCGAGGTTTGGAAGTAGTGACACAACCGTGACGGCAAAGAGAACTCAGTGATTATACTTTTCACACGGGAATTATTTTGTGCAATTCTTTTTGCACTCTTTTGTACTCTTACAATTTAAGAAAACACGAGTACCTTATACAGTAGTGACATGTACATCTTCGTTAGTCTTTTTTGAAGCAAAGAAGTAATACGGACTTGGTTTTTAGCGATGTGAAATGTGAATAACTTCATCTGAGACCTGAGTTGTCACCTCGGATTGTCTGCTATTTATCGACGTTCCTTCATCAGAAGTCGCCATAATAAGTACTTATTTCATGAAATATTTAGGTCACACGCTGTAAAGGTTGTATATTCTGAATAACTTGGAAGCACTCTGCGAAAACTTGATCGTAAAACACTTTCAAAACACAACATTGAAATTTACTAGCGCGATTCTCTTCGTAAACAGACGAGTTCGTTGATTTCTGCATATCATTAAAATCTCTGAATATCATTAAAATTGACGCATGCGCGCGTCGTGACAGTGCCCCTTTAAACGATTGAAGAAAACAACTTTTGTCCTTCAAATAAACTGATTTTAGTATTCAATTTTGCTTGATTCCTATTGGCTAGCGTAGCGAAAGACTGAACACTGCACTGGCTTTCTTTGCGACGCGCGATAAATAACGACTCAAAATTGTCTAAAAACTATATTTTTCTAAAACAAAGAGAACGCTATGGGATTCAAGGAAAATTCATTGGATGACTCGTGAATTCCACGTTGAATTCACTCGAAAAGGCGATATCGCACTCGTCGCTTCGCGACTTGTGCGATATCGCCGCCTTTTCTCGTGAATTCAACGTGGAATTCCCTCGTCATCCAATGAATTTACCTATAAAATGTTTAAATAGAATAATGTATCCTGAAGAAGCAAAATTCAAAGCTCTTTTAATAGAACGATTCAAAGCTCTTTTATAGAACGATTCAAAGCTCTTTGATAGAACGATTCAAAGCTCTTTTAGTAGAACGATTCAAAGTTCTTTTAATAGAATGATTCAAAGCAAGTCATCAGTAGTTTCATGCTGTTCACGCTGGTTGGGGAACAAAAGCTTCGCACCTACTTAATTCTTAACCCCCCACAAATATTTAAAACACGCGGAATTCAATTCCGCTCTTCGCAAAATAATCGACCTTGCGGCTTGTTATAATGAATGCACAGTGATTTGTCAGTGGGAACTGTCACGTGTCACCCCGTTGTCATTGACTGATTGAATTTAATTCTCTCCATATTGATAGTATCCTATTTTACAACACTCTCAACTCGCACTCATTCTTATTTAATTTAAGATATGGGAGCTTTGATCAAGCGCCTTTGTTTAGGGTGTAAGGTGTGTTCACTTAAGCCCACGAATTTTGCAGCGAGAGGGTTGGGTAGGGTGGGCCGTTCAACTTGTCTCGTGTGGCGCTTGATCGAAGGAATGAGAGAGAGAGAGAGCTCGTCTGTGCTAATATAGCTACTTTCATTGCCCCCGTGGGGATTACGAGTCCGTGCAACTCATTTTTGCATGTTTAATATAATTTAAGTCTTCGTGCTTTATTTTCGAGTATTGTAAATAGTATCCTATTTTACAACACTCTCAACTCGCACTCATTCTTATTTAATTTAAGATATGGGAGCTTTGATCTCCGCGCCTTAATGTCCTGGTTTACATGATTACTCGAACACATTCCCCAGCAGAACCCATTAAATTGGCTGTCAAGCCCTCCCAAACCTTATAACCCCCAAAACTAAACTCCATCTCTGATATTTCTAAATATAGGGGTCCAAATGGACAGTAATTCATGGGTGTGGTCTTTTTATTGATGTACTCGCTGGAAAAGCGCACACAAATTGTTTGAGCTCATTTAGATTTCTCCATCCAGCAGTCAGCGATTCGTCGGCTTGTGCCAGCTTAGCAGAGGCTCCTGAAGGGTTGAGAACTTTCGCGAGTTGTAGGTAGTATAGCGCGGTATGTCTCTCTGTGTCCAACCGACATGATCCATTATTTCGGATAGTTCCACGCCAGACAACGCCAGAGTTATGGCACAACCTGCCCTGAATCCATGGAGGGTTTCCCCCTTATCCTCCCCCATTTCCTTAAGGTAACTCTTTAAACGAGCTTCGGCGGTGGATGACCTAAAGGGGGCGTCTAGCACGGCCCCTGGTGGTGTTGTCGGACGGAAAAGGTACCCTTTTCTGAGATCGATCTTCAGCTGTTCGGCTATCATCATGTACCTTTCTATCCCTAAGACCGGACAGATTGCGGTCTGTGGATTCCGTTTGAATCCGAAGGTGTTAGTGTTACCCTCCCTTAAGGTTTTCCCCCAAAACGTGGTTGAACAGCAGGCCATCGTTATTGGGAAATCTCAACATTTCCGGGACCTTAACCTGGCCCATATCACCCGGTCTATCTCCACTAAAGAAGACAGCTTTAAAATACGCCTGGTCCCTTGCAAGTATAAAGCGCTGCGTCGGAGAAAGACTCGACGACTGGAGACCAGCTTCAATGTGGGTAGTCAGTTGGACCAACTTGTCAATAAAGAATGGGGTAGCCTGTTTCGGTTGAATACGAGCCTGCAGCTGCTCAGATGTGATCATCCGCAGGTAGTCCTTGACAGACTTGTCCGCTGCGGGGTTGCCAAGCCCAAACCGCTTGTCCCATTCACCATCCCGTCCATGTGCGTGAAAAATGGCACGTAGTTTCCCTATGTAAGAGTCTACTGTTTTATATGAGAGCCTTAGGGGGCAGTCACAGCTATGGACACCTTTACTGCCCAAGTGCTCACAGCCATTGTTATGTATCTGCGTTCTACCGCTTTTATCTTTAAACACTAAAAAGCGACAGATATCCCGGGGGGTAACAGTATTTAGTGTGGGAGAGCCTGACAGGGCGCTCAAGAACTCTTCCAATTCTCGCTGAAGGGAATCTTTTTGTTTGGCATAACTGGTAGCTTGGTCAAAGACATACAGCTGACGCAACCGCTCATCAATGTCACTCAGGTTCACCTCCACAGTGCTTTTGGCTGTGCTAGAAATTACTTTCCTCCTATAGCCACAACGTTGGCAAAAACGAAAATCGCAATCATTGGCATGGCTACACGTAGGGCACCGCACAGAGGGGGAGAAAATCTTGGCAACTCTTGGCAATTCCTACGAAAGGGAAGAAATACGGCGAGCCAGTTTAGGGGTGAAATTCATGCGGGTCATTGGTTGCTAAGAGAGAGAAAAACACTGACACGTTAAGGTAGGAGTTATGTATTTAATATGAACGTCAACATCTGAGTTACCATTGTGAGTTAATTTATCGCTTTCCGGTATACCGTAATAGTCTTTAATTTTTATAAAACTGAACATATGAGTTCCTTTTCTTTCTTTCTCTGTTTTCCCATTTCATTTAGTTCGTGCAGCCAGGTGGATAACATTTATGTAAACGACAGTGAGAAGGCCCATAAATCACCTGCAATCCCCCAATGAGGGACCCAGCCTTGTCTCGAGGGTACTAGGAGGGCATTCTTATCTCCTTTTCTCGCCAGTCGTGCCGACCTCACAGAGTACCTTTGGAGTAGGGGCCACCAAAACCTCTTGGGGTAGACGTCGAGGACGACAAACGTGCACGATCGTTTTTGGGTTTCCAGGAATCGTAGTATTGGTCCTACCAGTCCAAGAGGTGGGAACACATAGGGGTGACGCAAGTAACCAACTTCATTGGCCACATTCTGGGCGAATACATTAACTCCTGATGATCCCGGGGAACAAGTTGGAGTAAAGTGAGGCAACGGTTCACCGTTCCTATCCGTCATGGTGTTTGAATCTAACGCCATCAGGTCACATGTGTGGCCGGTCTCACCTCCAAACTGCTGCTGGACTTCATGCCAGACGGTGGGGTGGAGTTTGCAGTCGATTAGTGACAGTCGGCGAGATGGACCATCTGCTGGATTTTTCTCCGAGGAGATATGCGTTATATGGAGTGATATGTTCAACTTTACCGTGGTAAAGAAGAGTTCCTTCATGGCTCGATTGAGCGCTATACTCCGTCCTCCTTGTCTCTGCCATGTATGCACCACCGCCATATTATCTACCAATGCATCCACCCAAACATTTCTCAGGGTATCACCGAACGACAGCAGCGTTTTGTTTAAGGCTAGGGCTTCCTTTGTCGATATATCATTGTGATACTCTTCCTCCGTCCAATAATCTGATGTCACTTCGGGGGTCCCGTCTACGATCATCCATCCCCCCCAGCCGTATCCTGAGGCATCCGAGGCCAGCGACACCTGGATGTGGCGTTCATCCCTCCAAGGGAGAGGATCATCCCACGATTCAAGGAAAAGCCAATGAGATATTTCTTCTCTCAGCATCTTGTCTATCTTCACCTGTTTATGTGTGCGCAAACCTTTCGAGATGGCATTGTTCATTTCTCTTGTGAATAACAGGGCACCTGGGACAGCCAAGGATAAGGATACACACTTTCCCACTAGACGCTGTAGGGTCTTCACCGAGACCACTGAGTGCGTTAGCACTTCGCGCACTAGTTTGATGAATTTCTCTTTCTTCTCTGGTATTAGATGAAACACCTGGTGACCAGAGTCCGAAATGAATCCCAGGTAAGGGACAGTCTTTGATGGGTTCAGGATGGACTTTGCGATACCCAAAAAGTATCCCAACTTGATAAGGTGGTAGGCAACCACAAAAATTGCCGATTTCCCTGCGGCCAGATTACGGTCATCTTCTGACGTCATAGCTACATACGCTCCTTGTGTCAGGTCTACCTGTAACTGGCCGTTGTGGCGATCATCTATATAGAGTGAACAAGGGATGCCACTCGATCGAAAAAAGTTGGAGGCCATGAGTCCGGTGGAGTGGTACACAAACGGCGAGATCTTCCAGCCAAATGGTAGAGTATTATATACAAAGTACCACCCTCCCCACTGGATACCAAAGAAGGGGCGACTTTCTTCAGTCAGTAGCAGGTGGTCGTACCCCGACTTGTCATCTAATACGGTCTGATAGGTGTTCTTGCCGACATAGCGGGGAATATGAGTGAGATTATCGAGTTTGAAGGGCATGTCTGTCATCCACAGGTTGAGGAAACGCGCATCATGACATAATCTGGGTTTCGAAGGCTCGATGGTCAAAGGCAAGACCAGATGAGGAGCTTCCACTTCGCCCATCCTCCCAATAAGCGAGACAGCGCGTTTTCGTAATCGGTCTAGGAGTGTCTTACGGATGAAATCCGCAAATGGTCGACACGAGGGGTTGTTACGAAACTGTGCCGAAGGGGGGGGCGTACCGAATTGTACTGTGTTCCTTTAAATCTCCCCACAAACGGACGGAAGTAGTCAAAGATGGAGACCTTTTCCCGAATCCACCGTAGTACTTGTAACTGTTCGGGGGTCGGGATCTCATCCGCGATGGCTTCCCACTGTTCCAAGTGGTTATGAAGTTCTCCAGCAACGAATGTTTCGGGGTCTCGAAAGGAGAGTGTAGAAGGGTCCCCAAGTCTATCACCCTTGATAGTACTGTGAATAATTTCTTCTGTGGGCATGACCGTCACCCTATTACCGGCTCTCTCGTAAGGCCTTCCCATCCAGTCCACCCAATGTTCCACCTCATCTGGAATATTCCCATTTAACAATTCTTTATCAAAGTTTGGCTCAACTTCCCACTCCCAAGGGAGGGATACCGCCAGTCCCTAAAGACAAGAAGGGACGACATGAGAGGGAATATTAATCAATCAGGAGGGGGTAGACGTGGATCAGAGAAACCCGGAGAGCCAGCATAGGGTGACAGTCATGACCCAGTGTAACCGGGAGGGTTGATTAAGGTACCCCTTTTTCACAACTGTCACTCTAGCAGGCCAGGGAACACTGCCGGATGATATATGTCAATTAAGTAGTATCACAGTCAAAAACCGAGCAAAAACCACACACACACACACACACAAAAAAAAAAACAAAAAAAAAAAAGAAAGAAACTTCGCTTTTGAAGAGGGCACACAACCGTACCAAGGAAATGTTTTATTATTCCAAACCACCACAAAGTGTTATTATAAGTAATCGAGATAATTAATTCAATAAATAATGCACTAAATAATTCAGACTGTCAACCATATCGCCTCAATTAATTTAAACATGTGCAATCTTAACTAATTGTGAATTGGCCCGCCGTTTGTTGATGCAGACCTTGAAGACTCATTAAGGTCTCTCCTCCGTTTGTGGCAACCGGTCTGGATATGACCCAACTTGTGGCAGTAGAAACAACGTGTGGATCGATACGGCGGGGTAGCCTGCGTAAAAGCCAATTCCCGCCCTGTTGCCTGTGAACCTCGGCTAGGCTGGCGACGGCGCATGCTTTTCTCAACCTTCGTTACAATCTCCAATACCCGCTCATGATCTTTATCACCCAGTAAGGGGAGTAGAAAGCTTCTGAACTGCTCATCAGGTTGGTCCATTTTCCCTCGAAGCGTTTCGTATGCAACTCGATAGAAACCCGCTTTCTCATGTTTGGAATCATGAGCTGCATTCTTTGTAGCCTCTAGCAGGTCCAAGGCATCGTATTTATTGAACTCAGGGGATGGTCGCGTCGCCAGGTTTCTGATCTTGACCAGAAGTGATTCCACACTTGACGCCGTGAGCGACTCTACAGTTCGCTTCAGCTCATCATATTTCTGTTTAATCGCCTACAACAAAAGACGACCACAATTACTGTCTACAATTCCTAGTCAAGGGCATACAGTGCCTCCATTGTATAATATGCAATCTCGCAACATACTTCGTACTACCGGAAAAAACAATAGCAACGCCTTAATTAACACAACACTGGAATTCCATTTGCGGTCATCAGTCGGCGTATAACAACACTTATAACACAATAGTACGGTCATACATCGAGCCCTTGTCGAAGAATCCTTCGACAATAATACTCGGCGTATGGCAACGCCTTAACACAACAGTAAATTCCATTTGCGGTCATACATCGAACCCTTGTCGAAGAATCATTCCACAAATGCTGGCAATAAATTCCATTTGTGGTCATACATCGAACCCTTGTCGAAGAATCATTCCACAAATGCTGGCAATAAATTCCATTTGTGGTCATACATCGAACCCTTGTCGAAGAATCATTCCACAAATGCTGGCATTAAATCCCATTTGTGGTCATACATCGAACCCTTGTCGAAGAATCATTCCACAAATGCTGGCAATCAATTTTATTTGCGGTCATACATCGAACCCTTGTCGAAGAATCATTCCACAAATAACACTCGGCGTATGGCAACGCCTTAACACAACAGTAAATTCCATTTGCGGTCATACATCGAACCCTTGTCGAAGAATCATTCCACAAATGCTGGCAATCAATTTTATTTGCGGTCATACATCGAACCCTTGTCGAAGAATCATTCCACAAATAACACTCGGCGTATGGCAACGCCTTAACACAACAGTAAATTCCATTTGTGGTCATACATCGAACCCTTGTCGAAGAATCATTCCACAAATGCTGGCAATCAATTTTATTTGCGGTCATACATCGAACCCTTGTCGAAGAATCATTCCACAAATATTAAATACTCAAGGAGGATATATAAATACTCGAAGAACTAATGTTATATATTACCTCCAACTGGTCTCCCGGCAAATTGGCTTCCGCCTGCAGAGGAGCGTTCTGTCCAACTGGCGCCGGAGCTGGCGCGACCTGAGGAGCTGGTATAGCTTGAGCTTGAACTGCTGGTACCGGAGCTGGTGGTGGCTGAGCTGGTGGTGCCTGAGGAGCTGGTACAGCCGGAGCTTGTCCTGCATTACCTGCGGGCTGCTGTGGTATCTGAACTTGATTAGACATCCTTAGTGTTTGCTGCAGAAATTCGTGTAGTCAAGAGAAAAAAGTTCAACTTGACTCGTGTGGCGCTTGATCGAAGGAATGAGAGAGAGAGAGAGCTCGTCTGTGCTAATATAGCTACTTTCATTGCCCCCGTGGGGATTACGAGTCCGTGCAACTCATTTTTGCATGTTTAATATAATTTAAGTCTTCGTGCTTTATTTTCGAGTATTGTAAATAGTAAAAGTTTACATGATGACATAGATACAAGATTACAACTGAGGATAAAATAAGGGCAATGATTATAGACATGGAATGGACGTGTCACCCTCTGAAAATTAAGTTGATTATTAATAAACTCCTCGGCAATTTGTTAGGATATTTAAAATGCCGTGTTTACACTTGAGCGCTCTACCAAGGTACAAATCAGAAAACTATTGTTTGTTGAGCGGTCACCACGCAACAAACAATAGTTTTTCTGATTTGTACCTTGGTAGAGCGCTCAAGTGTAAACACGGCTTAGACATATTTTTACCGTAATAATAATAATAACTTTATTGAAGTCTGGCAAGCTTCTAGTTTGGCGCAAGTGCCAAGACTAATCGGGGAGACTTATATCTCATTCACAAAATGTTGGTCGATTTTTGTTTGCATATGGATTAAAAACTGTCATCACGAAGTGTTTCCCTAGTGCTCTTTTACCAATTCGCCAAAAATTTGAAAATCGACCAAAACTTCAAAGACGCCGTAGTGCTGCCTCAGAGCTGGCTGATTTTTCCAAATTTTGCCTAAACAGAAGAAATCACAACTGGAACTGTCAAAGCTTGCCAACAAAGCTTCTAAAATAAAAACAGACCACGTTCACGGAACAAATTATGATACTCCTAAGATCTCTTCTGGATCGATAAATAGTCGTAATGAAGCTCAAAAGGACTAATCCTAAAGTTTTGATCGCTGCCGACCGGTTACATTGATCACTGACCGTGAGGTGAATTATTTTGCCTCCAATATCACACTAAATGCACTCGAATCAATTTGTTGGACATTTTAGAATCAAAACTAGCAGCAGCACTAAAGGCTAAAGCAATATGCTCGGTTTTGGTCCAATTTGTTTCACGGTTTGTAATGATTTGCATTGACATATGAATATTGGTATAGATCTATAGTGCGACTCTGCTCAAAACTCAAATATTTTTTATTTCCGGTATCGAATTCAAATTTTTGGAGGGAATTTGGCGAACCGATTTTTAGATTTGGTCTAAGTGCGACCGGCTGGGCTTTAATTTATTCTCGCTTCTCTAATTCGAGGGCATCTAATTTCAAGACAATCAAACAACCTGGAATTTATAATGTGCAACATAAAGGACCTGTTTAGTTAAACCTCCTTAAACCATGTTTAATTAAGCCTTGGTGTGAATGGGGTATTAGCCACATATTTTTTTCATTTATTTCTATTTACTTATCTACCATGCACAAACCAGATTGATTCTGGCAGCATATTCGCCAGCAGCAGATTCGACCAGCAGCAGATTGGAAGCAGCAGATTCGGATTGATGTCATTTTGACGTCACAGATTTTAGAATCTGCTGCTGGCTTGACAGCAGATTCACTAAGCAGGGGGGTAGGGATGGGAATATGATTGTTTAACAGTTTGTACTGCAAACGAACACTAAGAATAGATTCAGCGTTGGAAACGGGTGATAAACAAACTAGTACCGCGGAGGCAAAATAGACACAAAATATAAAGTAACTCAAGATGTGATGTGGATGGGCTTCCTGATAGCTGTAACTTGTACATGACAACTGAGCTCATATCACTGCAAACCACTGCATGGTCTGCGTACTTGGTTGCATTGAATGACCTTAGACAACTGACGCAACACCGGATGTGTGATTACACAATAAACACAATCAAACATGACATGTGATGTCAAGTTTTAAAAAATATTTAAAATTCGTATTACTTATTACTTATTACTTATTCCACACTGTTTATGTTGTTTATGTTTGGAGTCTCCAGTATCGAAAGGTTAAAAGGTTTGAGCTGGCGTTTTGTCCGTGTTGTCGCACTTCCCTTCCCTACCCCCTGCTCAATGAATCTGCTGTCAAGCCAGCAGCAGATTTGGAATTCTGTGACGTCAAATTACGTCAATCCAAATCTGCTGCTTCCAATCTGCTGCTTGTCGAATCTGCTGCTGGCGAATCTGCTGCCAGAATCAATCTGGTCATGCACAACCACAATAAACTTCGTTAGACATTCTTAAATTTTGCTATCTCATAATTTTACCATCTAACAGAATAACATTTGGCAAAGTATCTCAAACTCCAGCTAGCTTGGCAAATCTTTAGATTGCCTTACGCCGGAATCAGTTTCGTGTTTCACCTTTGTAATCTAGAATCACCTTACTATTACTCAGGTGTAAAAGGCTTGGCTCAGAGACTAATTAGCATAAAATCACAATTATTTAAATATTGAGTCAGGAATTAAACCTACCAAACTGAAACTGTAGTTCGATGAATCAGATAATATTATATGGTAACTACTGGACATGCCGTATCACGTGACAAACCACGTGGTCACAGTGTACGAAAGATTCAACAAAAAATGGGGTGTACAGAGAC